>CM067300.1:6168243-6353243 GCA_034231615.1 Meghimatium bilineatum
ATAAGGGAGTTTGGTGTGAAATGTTGGTTGCAAGGTGACCGCCTATTAGTTGTAGAATGACCGCCTGTTAGTTGCACGGTGACCACCTGTTAGTTGTACAATGATCCCTGTTAGTTGTAAAAATGCCGCCTGTTAGTTGTACAATGACCATCTTTTAGTTGCACGATGACCACCTGTTAGTTGTTCAATGAACGTTTGTTAGTTGTACAATGACTGTCTTTTAATTGTACAATGACCGTCTTTTAATTGCACAATGACCGTCTTTTAGTTGCACGGTGACCGCCTGTTAGTTGTACAATGACCGCCTGTTAGTTGTACAATGACCGCCTGTTAGTTGCACGGTGACTGCCTGTAGTTGTAGACACTGAAATAGATGTCTCATCTCGTATGTAACTGAGAGAAAATGCTGTACTAAAAATAGCACAAGTAAGATTGGGCATCTGAGAGGCAGAACGATGAATATGTTTAACGAGAGAGCCACAGGAACCATCAGTGTGCATACATTGCAATATTTGCAGTAGAAGGCAGAACACCTATTTGGAACCAGCATCACAATACTGGAGATATTCCCATAAATGCTCAGCTCATCGATACATCATCCATCTAAGGGTGTACCTGTCAGCTATGCGCAGTCCAGAACGGAGGCACTTTTATCCCTCTTTCTTGGTCATTCACTCCCATTCTCTGAACATGAACAATGTCTCTGAGCATGAACAATGTCTCTGAACATGAACAATGTCTCTGAACATGAACAATGTCTCTGAGCATGAACAATGTCTCTGAACATGAACAATGTCTCTGAACATGAACAATGTCTCTGAACATGAACAATGTCTCTGAGCATGAACAATGTCTCTGAACATGAACAATGTCTCTGAACATGAACAATGTCTCTGAGCATAAATACTGTCTCTCACAGCCTCCTCTGATTTCAGGCTGCAACCGTAATTAATTTTATTTTTGCCATATTTGATCACAATTTTGGCAGAAAGTCTTAGCTCTGTTCTGGATAGTTACAACAGGGAACAAACTATTGATTTATCAGGAGTGTGATTATGCCAGCTAATCACCAATAACTGTATCTTCTTCTTCATCGTTCTTTCTCAAACTCCCGCTGAATCTCTTTTGTAGCAGGACCATAATCCATTCTAGATTTCCAGCAAGATGTAGTCCAGAGAATGGAAATGCGTTGTGTCGCCGTTTAATTTGCACCAATGGCCTGACACATCTGTCTTCGGCGGGATAACTGTAACTAATACGTCATCCAATGAAAGACAGATTTCAAAACTTAGTAATGGAGCGACAGAAAAGAGGTAGCTTTATTCTCTCATAATTACAACAAGGTGGGAACAAGAAAAACTGTTTAGCACCAATCTTGGATTAGTCTGTAGTACTCCCGATAGATGCAGTATCTCAGCGCTCCAATTTAGAAACTACCAGACTTGCAAATACTACTGATCGAACTGAGCAATTAGCGTAAGGTAGCCGTGCAGTTACCATCACATTGTGGAATACCTGGAAACGAGAAAACATTGTCTGGCTAAGGAGGGAGCTGCTGATGATCAACCAGATGTGCCAATAACGTGTCATCAAAAGAAACAGATGTGTCAATAACGTGTCATCAAAAGAAACAGATGTGTCAATAACGTGTCATCAAAAGAAACAGATGTGTCAATAACGTGTCATCAAAAGAAACAGATGTGTCAATAACGTGTCATCAAAATAAACATGTGTCAATAACGTGTCATCAAAAGAAACAGATGTGCCAATAACGTACTATCAAAAGAAACAGATGTGCCAATAACGTACTATCAAAAGAAACAAATCTGCCAATAACGTACTATCAAAAGAAACAGATGTGCCAATAACGTACTATCAAAAGAAACAGATGTGCCAATAACGTACTATCAAAAGAAACAAATCTGCCAATAACGTACTATCAAAAGAAACAGATGTGCCAATAACGTACTATCAAAAGAAACAAATCTGCCAATAACGTACTATCAAAAGAAACAGATGTGCCAATAACGTACTATCAAAAGAAACAGATGTGCCAATAACGTACTATCAAAAGAAACAGATGTGCCAATAACGTACTATCAAAAGAAACAAATCTGCCAATAACGTGTCATCAAAAGAAACAGATGTGTCAAGAACGTACTATCAAAAGAAACAGATCCTTAAAGCAATTAGAAAGCCACCTCCAATACAAGATGGCTACCAAATTATGAACAGACCACACTAAGTTGGCATTCTGCACCCCAGAGCACAGCCACATTTATGCAAAGTGTACACGTGGACTGGCACCTCAAATAGAAGAACATATTCTTTAGGAATGCCAGAAATATGAAACTTTGAGGTAAATACACTAGCCCAGAGAAACAACAGTGGGAGAAAAACTCTACGTGAATGATGGTTGATCGTATTCACACTTCCCGTTAAACGTAGGAGTGGGAGCTTACATTGCCATTCCATAGTCAGATTTGTCACCTTGGTTGTATTACGTCAATGTTTGTTCAAGACTACCATGATGTTTTCTATCCACCGTTTTCTTAGTCCACCTATGGCCGTACACCCGGACATTCTTTTGTTATATGCTGTTATTGGTATTTGATGTTCTGGTGTTATATGCTGTTATTGGTCTGTGATGTTCTGGTGTTATATGCTGTTATTGGTCTGTGATGTTCTGGTGTTATATGCTGTTATTGGTCTGTGATGTTCTGGTATTATATGCTGTTATTGGTCTGTGATGTGCTGGTGTTATATGCTGTTATTGGTATTTGATGTTCTGGTGTTATATGCTGTTATTGGTCTGTGATGTTCTGGTGTTATATGCTGTTATTGGTCTGTGATGTTCTGGTGTTATATGCTGTTATTGGTCTGTGATGTTCTGGTGTTATATGCTGTTATTGGTCTGTGATGTTCTGGTGTTATATGCTGTTATTGGTCGGTGATGTGCTGGTGTTATATGCTGTTATTGGTATATGCTGTTATTGGTCTTTGATTGCTTCTCATAAGGTGATCACTTTATGAAAATGTCAAGGTTATAGAAGAGAAACAAATATTCAGATATAAGCACATTCATCATCAAACCCATAGCCCTTCAGTGTCGTAGGGGTGTTGCTATGAAAACATAGCCCTTCAGTGTCGTAGGGGTGTTGCTATGAAAACATAGCCCTTCAGTGTCGTAGGGGTGTTGCTATGAAAACATTGCCCTTCAGTGTCGTAGGGGTGTTCGTCTGGGAACATCAACACAAAACATTTCGCTATGCCGGTGTTATCAGCTGTTTGAGTGCCAAGAATCCTTTCCAGTATTTAATATTATCAATTCACTATTCTTCTTCTTTAACCCTCAACTGTCCTTTGCGAAATATTTTTGGAAAGAAAATCGCGTCTCCTCAAGTGGCCAATCCGCGATGTTTTACCACTGCCTTGATATGTTCTTGTTGACCTGCAAGAGTATTTATTCTATCTCACGTTTATATTTTTTTAATGTTCGGTATAATGCATACGTAATATTCGTCTATTACATTTGTTTTGAAAAGCCTGTATTCATCTCTCTATTTCTGCTGTAATTGTCCAACTCTCACATCTGTATAAAAGACTAGATATTATTAGAGATGTATGTAGGTTTATCTTCACTGTTGTACTTATTCTTCTCTTCCATGTGGTATTTAATCTAGACATTGCAGCCGAGGGCAATTCACGTCTAGTGTTCATTTCTTAGTTAGTGCTTCCGTTGCTGCTCATATAACAACTTAAGTATATACATGTATCAACTTCTTCTAGCTTCTGTCCATTTACCCAGTTGTTAACATGAGTCTTTTTGTTTTCTCTTTCTGCCATTATTTAGCTTTTCTCGATGTTTGTTTTTTTGACATACGTTTCGCAGGCTTTTTTCAAGTTTAGAATTAAGTTCATGAAGTTCTTTCTCACCGCCAGCCATAAGATCAATCTCATCATTGCATAAGCACATTCCAAGTAAACGAAAGAAATAATAACCAATTACTTCAGATCTTTCGGATCTCTCTTGTAGTTCTCAAACTCCCATCGGATCTCTCTTGTAGTTCTCGTACTCCCATCGGATCTCTCTTGTAGTTCTCAAACTCCCAACAGATCTCTCTTGTAGTTCTCAAACTGCCATCGGATCTCTCTTGTAGTTCTCAAACTTCCAACAGGTCTCTCTTGTAGTTGTCAAACTTCCATCAGATCTCTCGTGTAGTTCTCAAACTTCCAACGGATCTCTCTTGTAGTTCTCAAACTCCCAACGGATCTCTCTTGTAGCTCTTAAACTCCCCATCGGATCTCTCTTATAGTTCTCAAACTCCCATCGGATCTCTCTTGTAGCTCTTAAACTCCCCATCGGATCTCTCTTATAGTTCTCAAACTCCCATCGGATCTCTCTTGTAGTTTTCAAACTCTCAACAGATCTCTTGTAGTTCTTAAACTCCCATCGGATCTCTCTTGTAGTTCTCAAACTCTCCATCGGATCTCTCTTGTAGTTCTCAAACTCTCAACAGATCTCTCTTTTAGTTCTTAAACTCCCAACAGATCTCTCTTTTAGTTCTCAATCTCCCAACAGATCTCTCTTGTAGTTCTCAAACTCCCATCGGATCTCTCTTGTAGTTCTCAAACTCTCAACAGATCTCTTGTAGTTCTTAAACTCCCATCGGATCTCTCTTGTAGTTCTCAAACTGCCATCGGATCGCTCTTGTAGCTCTTAAACTCTCCATCGGATCTCTCTTGTAGTTCTTAAACTCTCAACAGATCTCTCTTTTAGTTCTCAATCTCCCAACAGATCTCTCTTGTAGTTCTCAAACTGCCATCGGATCTCTCTTGTAGTTCTCAAACTTCCAACAGATCTCTCTTGTAGCTCTCAAACTCCCCATCGGATCTCTCTTATAGTTCTCAAACTCCCATCGGATCTCTCGTGTAGTTCTCAAACTCCCAACGGATCTCTCTTGTAGCAGGATGATCCTATTAAATTTCTATCACGACATAGTCCATACAACAAAATATGTGCTGTGTGACAGCTTTATTTGTGGCAATGACCCGAAGCATCCAACTTTAGCACTGGTTAACTAAAGCCTTTAGTGGTTTATACCACTAACACTGAGAGGTGGATGTCTCTAACCATATTGCTAGTAGTAAACCAGCCGTATGAGAGAATTGGTTCTCAAACTTACAAGCTGGTTACCAAGTTGAAAGCTAACCATGGTCATGCAATATTTGAATGGTTTACTGCTGTCTGTATCACTATCCACATAGTCACTGACTTCCACATACACATTTTATCTATATGCGCAAAGAATGACTTTTGCCAATAGTTGACCTGCGAGCAGAATCCAAATAAACAGTTTTTACTTCATGTTATCGATTAATGTCCTGCTTTTCATTGGTTGGCATCACAGTATATTCATAGTAACCAATGAAAATCTAGAGAATGGTCAAATGAATCATCAAGCAGGCCATCTTTCCCTTTAGTCAACAAGTATTCTATTTAGAAAAGTCACGCTTAACCCCGTAGCTGCGGAGGTGTTCTTAAAGATATGATGAAAACCCACCGTCATTTTGTTGAGATCCTCCGTTTCTTAGCTTCTCAGGAAAAAAAATCCATCTGGAAGCTTATAATAAATCATCCAAATTGTTTCCCTGGGAAACTAAGAAGAAGAAGAAGAAGATCTCAGCAAAATAGCGGCAACCCCTCATCGTATCCTTAAGGATATCTCCGCAGCTAAAGGTTTAAAGACTGTCTGCAAAGTCGCAATAGGCCATCACTCCCCGTTTTTTCTCTCTGAGACAACACAATCACATCGTTATCATCACAACCAAAACATCAACCAAACAAAACAAGCAAGCATAAATTATATTTCAAATCCTCATCCACTGGATACAATACTGATACAATAACAATCCATAATGAGAATCCAGGTAAACGATTTAATACAGAACCTGCTTCCACCAAAAAATGAGGAAAACACGGATTTCTTTGGTTTGTGGACAAAATCACAAAAGTAACAGATTTGTTAACAAGGTAATGGTGGGTGATTGTTAACATAAAGTTTAGTTTGTGTAGATGAGAGTTTCAGAGGTCAAACAGATGGTCTCATTGTGTGTGTGTGTGTCAGTGTAAGGAGACTGCTGGATAACTGTATGTCTTGGTCAGTCAGTCAGGTATGCTGACTCGATCTATATGTTCATGGAGTCACTGTATGTAGACACTCTATATGTTCAATAACTATCTGCTGACTGATTCTGTATGTTTCACAACTATTTGTTGATTGACACTGTATGTTTAAGAGCTATGCAGTGACTGACTCTGTATGTTTAACAACTATGTAGTGACTGACTCTGTATGTTTACAGCAATGTAGTATGTAATGACTGACTCTGTATGTTTAACAACTATGTAGTGACTGACTCTGTATGTTTAACAGCTATATAGTGACTGACTCTGTATGTTTAATAGCTATGTAGTGACTGACTCTGTATGTTTAACAACTATATAGTGACTGACTCTGTATGTTTAACAGATATGTAGTGACTGACAGTATGTTTAACAGCTATGTAGTGACTGACTCAGTATGTTTAACAGCTATGTAGTGACTGACTCTGTATGTTTAACAGCTATGTAGTGACTGACTCTGTATGTTTAATAGCTATGTAGTGACTGACTCTGTATGTTTAACAACTATGTAGTGACTGACTCTGTATGTTTACAGCAATGTAGTATGTAGTGACTGACTCTGTATGTTTAACAACTATGTAGTGACTGACTATGTACTGTATGTTTAACAGCTATGTAGTGACTGACTCTGTATGTTTAACAGCTATGTATTGACTGACTCACTGTATGCTGGATCTACTTACATTGTTCAAAAGGAAGAGATACTTAACAAATATTGACTGAACACATGACATAAATGACATGATGTATGCCCAAATACTTTCCAAAAACTCATGAAGAAAACTGAGTATTTACCACATATCTAACAACAATCATTGTTTCAATAACTCAAAGTCAATAGTCCAGCATCTTTCTGTCAAAATGTCTTCCCCAATGATACCAACAAAGATTTGGTCTGAATGTCCATCCCCAGTAACGTCAATAAAGAGTTTTTTTTTGTTTTTGGTTTAAATGTCTTCCACAATAATGACAGTTTTTCTATTGTCTAAATGTCTTCCACAATAATGACAGTTTTTCTATTGTCTAAATGTCTTCCACAATAATGACAGTTTTTCTATTGTCTAAATGTCTTCCACAATAATGACAGTTTTTCTATTGTCTAAATGTCTTCCACAATAATGACAGTTTTTCTATTGTCTAAATGTCTTCCACAATAATGCGAACAAAGATTTTGTAGGTCTAAATGTCTCACAACCTATGAATAAATACATCTGTGATGTCATTTTCTAAAGGGTTAAAAAAAACCAAAAACAAACTCAGGTATTTCTTGATCATATATCTTCTTCAGGACCTACTAAAATGCATTTCTTCAAACTGTTGATAAACTATACATCCTTTCCCCTATTTCAAAAATACAAGCACGCACGATGAGATAAAAGAATCTAAAAATGAAAACTGCGAACTCGTGCTAATAAAGTTCAGTCCACACAATGTGAGACAGGCTATCAAGCATATACATTCTAGCCAATAAGGAACACTGTATAGACAACATGAAAAGGGAATAAAACGGGGAAAAACGGAAAAAAAATATGTTTAATTTCTGCCAAATTATAAACTGTAGTTGTAGTTTAAAAAAAATTCACAAAACCGGAAATAAAAAAAATTGGCAGAAATATAAACACAATTTCTGTGAGAAAATGATTGTCAAAAATGCTACGACACCCATCATGCAACAGTAACACGACCTATATTCTTTGGTCTTTTCTTGGAAGAGTTTAACAAATAAATTACAAAATAATTTTATTTTAAAAAAGACTTGTATGCGATGCGGGACTACAAGATCCCACCCAATCCCAAACGATGCAATAAGATAAATAATGTAATACGTAGGCATAATATAATACGTAGGCATAATATAGTGTAATAAACTGTACATAAATATGTACTTGGACAATGTAATATGATGTCAATGTTTACGTACATCCAACTGGAAGTAGTAAGTCAATGTCTCATGTACAACAAGGGGGAAAGTTCATACCTGTCAACCAGTACAATTGTCCCCTCAATCTATGTTTCATAGTGGCATTGTGAATAAATGTGTTTAGAAGATTTGTTACAATGGGCACTTTTTTTTATAGAGGATGTCCCTGGCTAAGCAGGTTAAAAATAATGTCTTACACTACTGACAGTTAGCACCACTTGGATATATCATGTTCATCTTGCATGAAACATGATATTTAGAAAGTGTATCAATACAATATCACTTTTCTGAACATTGACAAAGTAATTCCTGCATAACTGATATAATCATTGATTCTGATTTCCAGATTTAAACCTTTCAGTGATGGACCAAATATGTCAAAATATGTAAGTTTGCATTTATTGATAGTTTTGAGAAGCCAATCTTCAATGTTCAGGTCTTTGCGGATGTCTGTATTGGTTTGTCTTTCTGTTCATGATATACTTTAGGACCTTTCATTTCAAATGTTGATATTTTCTTCTCCATTGCAGATTTATTTTCCCAAATCTCACAACCATATTTAGAAACTGGAAAAATAGGCCTATAGCTTTTTAATAGATGTAACTTTGTTTTTCGGAGGGTTGTAACTTTTTTTTTCTGAGGGTTTTATTGTAGAGGATGTAATCTCAACAAGTTGACAGGTATTACAGCGATATAATAATAATAATAATGATATAATACATGGATTGTCCTTGACATAATTTTGTGTATTGTAAAGCTCGATCCCAAAACAGTGATAAATATGGCATTCTATAATATAAATACTCATGACATCTTATAGTAACAGTTCACAGTTCACTGCCAGATATGATAATAACTAGCCTACAATCGCAGACTTTCTGTTCAACCTTAACATTACGACCTTTCAGACAATTTATAAAATATTTATATATACACTTACAAATCTGAAGCGGCTGGTTAGCCCAGTGATCCATGGTTCGGATCTCAGTTTAGAAGGATTTAAAAAAATCTCAGTTATAAAAGCAATGACAAATGACAAAATTTAAATATTGCCTATAAAATCACTACAACTAAAAAAACAGATATGTTACTAACATATCACTGCAAGGGTTTCCTAGTTATGTCTCAACATATTTACAAGTCTATTAATGTGAGGACTAGAAGAAAAGAATATCTGGAAACACATTTCCTAACACTATAACCTATTTATGGCACAAATCAATAAAATATCACTTCTACACAATAACCCAGATTACACATGCTCAAATTGATCTGAAACTTCGGCAAAAAATATGCTATATATATCTAGAAATGACCCAACTTACACAAGTTCTGGTTGGTCAGTTGAAACTTATAAAAACTCTGGTACATATCTAAAGGTTATGTCTTAGTTTACACAAACACTGATTGGCTAATTCTAACCTACCAAAACTCTGGCACATATCTATAAGTGATGACCTAGTTTACACAAGCTCTAATTGGCTAGTTTTAACTTAGAAGAACTCGGGAATATAGAACTACTCCCTGCCGAAGATGAATGTGTCTTGGCGCAAATAAAACAGCAACACAATTTATTTCCATTCTCTGGACTACTTCCTGTTTGAAATCTATTAGGACCATTGTCCTACTACAAGAGAGATCCAGAGGGAGTTTGAGAATGAAAGTTGGAGAAGAAGAAGATGAACTACTCAAGTATAACATAATAATTCCAAGCTTTGATTTATTAGTTCTGACTGCTTTAGCAGTTCTGACTGATTTACTAGTTCTGACCAATAAGAAATATGGCACTTATCAATAATCATAAATGATGAGCCAGAAAAATCTAATTGGTTAGTTTTAATCCCACCACCATTGGTTCTAGATCATGACCTCACTTCTCAAAATCTGAATTGGTAATTAACGTGAACAAATGTGTCTCAACAACTGACACTCTGTTATTAGCACATACAATTCTAGACAGACAGGAAGTAAATATTGGACAGAAAAATATATATAAAAAGACTTGATTAGCAGTTTTATGTTGGAACAATACACCGAAATATCGTTTTAATTTTTTGGTAAAAAAAAATGGCAGGGTCAGTCGAGGGTAGAAGAAGAGGCAGACAAAGAAAATCTTGGATTGTCAACATAAGGAAGTGTCTGGGCATGCTTTTTCTACATTCCTCTAAATGGCTGAGGACAGAGGTCTTTAGAGGGCTTTTTGTGATGTCTCCAGTGTGGCATCTGTGCGACCATGATAGATTACGGATATTATTATTATAGATTATAATGTTGATGTGGTTCTACAGAAGAATGATCAGAATACCATGGACTGCCAGGAAAACTAATGTGGAGGTGTTGAAAGAGTCAAATGTGAGACAGACCGAAATCAATAATATAAGAAAAAAGCAATCTTAATATTTTTGGCTACGTTATGAGACGTGGAAGTTTGGAGAACATAGACACAACAGGCAAGACTGAAGGCAATAGAGGGCGACAACGTAAGAAAATATTACACAGTTTAACAGCCTGGCACAGCGGGAAAACAATGATACTGATACATAATAATAGAGATAGAGAGCTGTGGAGAGTCATGATCGCCTATGCCAGCTGGTAGGGCACCTGATAATGTTATGATTTTCTAAAGCTTGCTCTTAAGCAAGACAACTACACAGCATGGCCTCAACAGGATGAATGGAACATTGTAACCTGTGGCTAATCAATATATATCCACATGCTAGCCACACTGGATGGCCTGAACTGGGTGATTGGAACACTGATTATTGATTGATTATCCATTGATTATCTACTGGTTATTGTGATTATCCATTGATTATCCAGTGTGGCATCCATATGACCCTCACATGTTATGTGTCACTATTAAATATTTCTCCAATAATTACTTGCAACTCAGTGCACAGTTTTAATGCAGTCTTCTGATCACTCAACATTAGAAATGTGGTAATTCAGTGGTAGTGCACAGGATTCAGTATCATGTGGTTCATAGTTTGCTGTTTAGTCACATTACGATATATTTAAAATTACAAATGGTCGACCCAGCCTTAAGAAATAGGTACAATAACTTCCAAGAAAGTAAAGGACGATGGTTTAATGCTGGTATCATCATGCCGAGGTATAAAAAAAGGTGTAGAGGACTGACATCATTATACTCATGTTTTCCCATAAGTACTCCATCCCTATCAAGCAAGTGGCATGCAGCAAATTTAGAGTACTACTCTTAGCACTAAGGGGCTGTCCATAAATTATGTTCACAATTAAGTCTAAGGGTTGAAAACTGAGATATGTAGAACCCAGGAGTAAACTTAATATACTTTATTTAGTTATCATTTCTGCTTACAACCCCATAGAAAACCCTTCAGAAGTAACCTATCTTTTAAAAGCAGCAGAGATTTTTGTAATGACATTCAGCTCAACTGAGTAATGATGTCTGCAGTGTGCCCAACTGTGACTATGAGTCATAGGTAATGCTAATACATGCCATTTTATCATCAGTATAATATCTGTCCCACTAATACATCTCATTTTATCATCAGTATAATATCTGTCCCACTAATACATCTCATTGTATCATCAGTATAATATCTGTCCCACTAATACATCTCATTGTATCATCAGTATAATATCTGTCCCACTAATACATCTCATTGTATCATCAGTATAATATCTGTCCCACTAATACATCTCATTGTATTGACAGTATAATATGGACTACCAACATTTGAACCATGAACAAATATGAGTTAACTGTGCCTGCGAGATGAATTCTCTAACCACTCTACCACCGAGTCAATGACTGATTCCCGTGCTTTCTCAATGAAAATATAGTCACAGGAAATTCTCTAGAAAAGTTTAAATAAATACTTAGCAGAATCTCAAAATACATATCCAAAAACTCACAAACTACACACATACAACAACTCATTCTGGATCTCAAAACACGCACATCAAAAAGCCAATACAGAATAAAAAAGACACATACAACAACTCATACAAGATCTCAAATGACATACATCCAACAATTCATACAAGATCTCAAATGACACACATACAACAACACTTACAAGATCTCAAATGACACACATACAACAACTCATACACGATCTCAAATGACACAAATACAACAACTCATACAAGATCTCAAATGACACACATACAACAACTCATACAAGATCTCAAATGACACACATACAACAACATCTTAAAGTACACACATCCAACAATTCATACAAGATCTCAAATGACACACATACAACAACTCATACAAGATCTCAAATGACACACATACAACAATTCATACAAGATCTCAAATGACACACATACAACAACACTTACAAGATCTTAAAGTACACACATCCAACAATTCATACAAGATCTCAAATGACACACATACAACAACTCATACAAGATCTCAAATGACACACATACAACAACTCATACAAGATCTCAAATGACACACATACAACAACTCATACACGATCTCAAATGACACACATACAACAACTCATACAAGATCTCAAATGACACACATACAACAACTCATACAAGATCTCAAATGACACACATACAACAACTCATACAAGATCTCAAATGACACACATACAACAACTCATACAAGATCTCAAATGACACACATACAACAACTCATACAAGATCTCAAATGACACACATACAACAATTCATACACGATCTCAAATGACACACATACAACAACTCATACAAGATCTCAAATGACACACATACAACAACTCATACAAGATCTCAAATGACACACGTACAACATCTTAAAGTACACACATCCAACAATTCATACAAGATCTCAAATGACACACATACAACAACACTTACAAGATCTCAAATGACACACATACAACAACTCATACAAGATCTCAAATGACACACATACAACAACACTTACAAGATCTCAAATGACACACATACAACAACTCATACACGATCTCAAATGACACAAATACAACAACTCATACAAGATCTCAAATGACACACATACAACAACTCATACAAGATCTCAAATGACAAACATACAACAACATCTTAAAGTACACACATCCAACAATTCATACAAGATCTCAAATGACACACATACAACAACTCATACAAGATCTCAAATGACACACATACAACAACTCATACACGATCTCAAATGACACACATACAACAACTCATACACGATCTCAAATGACACACATACAACAACTCATACAAGATCTCAAATGACACACATACAACAACACTTACAAGATCTTAAAGTACACACATCCAACAATTCATACAAGATCTAACATGACACATATCAACAATTCATTCAAGACCTCAAATGACACACATACAACAACTTAGATAGGATCTCAAATGACACACATACAACTTAGATAGGATCTCAAATGACACACATACAACAACTTAGATAAGATCTCAAATGACACACATACAACAACACAAGATCTCAAATGACACACATCCAACAATTCATACAAGATCTAACATGACACATATCAACAATTCATTCAAGACCTCAAATGACACACATACAACAACTTAGATAAGACCTCAAATGACACACATGCAACAACTCTTACAACATGATGTACACTTTATCAACAAATATACAACAAAATAGTACAACAACAGCTGGTCCAATGTCACCAGGTAAAACATACAACATCAACATAATTTGTGGCTACAATTAAATGTGTAGCTACATGTAGCACCACTACCATTCCTATTTAAACACAATGAAGAACACTAAAAAAAACTAAAGAAATATTCAAAAACTCAAAATCATGAATTGGACCATAAAAGTAAAGCTTTCATATGCCTGATTGTTGTCCCGAAGGACATCTTTGGTGACAGCTACGCTATTGCAAACAAATTGTTTCAACATCCGATAGTTTTAATTTACAAACAAGTTAATGCTGAAAATATCAACTTACAAATTAATCAAGAGACAACTCGCAGGGAAAGGTAATGGAAGCCTGGATAATAAATAAAAATTTCTTGTACATCTCTGGAAATAATTAAATATTGTATAATAAAAAATTACAATATAAAAATTGTATACACTAAAACTAATCAAAATGTGATAAGAACATGACATTTTGAAGAGGGTTGGCTCTTATACAACATTATACATATGAAAGCTGAGATTTCTTGGACATATAAAGAGACAGAACTGCATGGAAAAATTAATAATGGAAAGTTTGGTTTCTTGAAGCAGAGATAAGGGCAATCAAAGACAGCAATGGATAAGAAATGTCTCACATTGTTTAAACATGTCCCTGGCTGTGGCAGGTCAACTCAGCCAGTTATGAGAAGTTCAGAAGATACATAGAGAATACTACGTTATGGAAATAATAAGTCACCTGAATAGAATAAATGTCTAGCTAAGAACACTACATTTCAATCTACCAATCATAGACTAGATCAGGGGTGGGCAAACTTTTTGTGCAGAGCGCAGCATTGAAAACTGTAAAGCTTTTGAAGGGCCGCATATAATATTATGTATGTTTTTGTTTAAAATTCTCTGTAAGTAATCAATTAAATATTTTTATTGTAAAGAAAGGTAGTTTTGCATAATGTAGATAACTTCTGATATAAATTACATTTCTATCAGACTTACACTACAACAGTATATTTTCTAATATGGATAAAAGGTTTTGCAAATATTTTAACAATGTTCGTGTATTTAAAAATGTGTTTGAGGGCCGCAAAATATCCAATGGCGGGCCGCATGCAGCTTGCGGGCCGTAGTTTGCCCACCCCTGGACTAGATAACTAGACATATATTTTAAACCACCAATCAAAAAATACATTTTAACCTAAACCCTAGCCAATTAGTAGTATATTTTAATCTACCTTCAAAGAAAGCAAATCATGGACAATGAGTAAGTCTGTATATTTAAGATTAAAATCCTGATTGCTTATCATATAAACATATTTAAGATAGTTAATCTATATCTGCAGTATATTTCTGACAATTCAGAACTAAAAGTTATCTGACAATGATGCAATCTTCAATTTCAGAACAAGGCAAATGACTAGAACAATAATGGAAACAGGGAAGCCATTTATCGTCAACCGCTCAAAAAAATCTGATCAACTCACCAAAAAATTTTCTCATACAAGAATAAAAATATAAACTATATTAAAACAAACGTAAAAATCATCCAAAATATTCCGAGCTGATATGAAACAAAATAAAAGCAACATCCAACATTCGCAAGACTTATAAAATATACAACAATCCAATTTTATCACATGCATAACATAAGAATATTGTATGTTTAAAAACAAATATAAATCTTTGGTATTGGCTGAAATCTTTGTATGCACAAACTAAGTCACAGTATCATAGAACCTTGACACGTTAATTACTTCACTCTCTTAAGCAGGGCTCTAGATATGGCTTCAGTGGGAGGTGGGTGTTTACCGTATACAAAACATGACCAAGTTTCATGTCCAAATTCTTCATTCCATGAAACTTTTGGTGACCTTAATTTGGAAACCTTAATTTTGGTGACCTTAATTGTCCGGCTCTGTGGCGAAGTGGTACAGAGCCCGTCTGTGACGGCAAAGGTACCGAGTTCGATCCTCTCCACAGGCAATTGTACATCCGGACCGCTCAGAAAGCAATGCAACCTACTGAACGTATTTATATTGCCTAGAAAATCACCACAGCCAACAAATGCTGGGTTGATAGCTACATCCTGGATAGGATATGCTACCAATTTTATTTTTTTTTAAATTTGGAAATTCGTTATGGGCAGGAGGGCTAGAATATTTTGGCTGTAGCCATGTTCTGATTTCCTAAGGTGAGGGGTGTGGTTAAAAAGCCCAGAAAGCATGTGGAACAAAATAATATTGGCCTCTAAAATGTGTCTGAAAAAGCTGGCGTGATTAGGTTTCCATAGAATACAGTCATTTCATATTGGGAGAAAAACTGTGTACTCTCTTAACTCTTATCACTTCCATTCCATTATATTTGATCATCTGTGCTTGATGGCATCCATCCCATTTTTAACATCTGAGAACTTCCTTATCTTTAATCAAATTTTACTGGCAACCATTCAAAGTTAGTAACTAATCGTTAACTTTATAATTCCAAAATTTAAAATATTAATATTTCAGCAATTAAAGCATTTAATACACATTATTCCAAATGCATTTTTCCTTTTGTTTACTTCCACCATCTTGAATAGATCTGTTACCTGACATTACAAAGATCTCAGATAATAAGGCAGACTATTAGTCTAATATTGATGTTTAACTCAGGGGAAAAAGACTCCGAGAGTTCTAATATTGATGTTTAACTCAGGAAAAAAGACTCCGAGTTCTAATATTGATGTTTAACTCAGGAAAAAAGACTCCGAGTTCTAATATTGATGTTCACATTGGTAAGCAGACTCTAAGAGTTATAATATTGATGTTCAAATTTGTAAGCAGACTCTAAGAGTTCTAATATTGATGTTCACATTGGTAAGCAGACTCTAAGAGTTCTAATATTGATGTTCACGTTGGTAAGCAGACTCTAAGAGTTCTAATATTGATGTTCACATTGGTAAGCAGACAGATGCTGTTCCTTTTGATAAATGAAGTTTATTTGAGATATAAAATGAAATAATTAATTTTTCCCTTTTTTTCTGTGATTGAGAATTTTGTACTTTTGTATTCATTCTTGTGAAAGGTTTACAGTAATTATATTATTAACCTAGAATAACAAATCCATAGTTTTATATTATACAAATCTATGGACTTGTCTCTGTGACAGTGTTAGTAGGCCGAGGCCATAATCTATGACAGATAGCACCATCATTTGTAGAAGCAGAAATAGTACCCATTGCTGTATGTTGAAGGTCACCATAACCTTTATAACACTGATCCCTCTTGTAGCCTTCTGAATCATATTTGTGACGTGCTTGTTGAATGAGAGACTCCTATCAAAGATTATCCCAAGATATCTAAGGTCCTGTTATCCTTTAATGAATGAGCCCATGCAACTAACAGCTGGCAGTGCGCCACTGACCAGATTATTATTTAAGGAGTACCAGATGATCTTTGCTTTCAAGGGACTTATCACAGCGTTGTATGTTCTGCACCATATCGACAATTGATCTAGTCCATTTTGTACACTGTCAGCGATATCTGTTCTGTTCCTGCTCATGTTGTATAGTAGGATATCGTCAGCGTATGTTAGAACTCTACAATTGCTTGAGGTTTTCAATTGAGCAATTTATACACATTAAACAGCACTAGGGACAGAGGAGATCCTTTTGCCTACCAGGTGCTATTGTTCTGATCTCAGATGTCCAGGCCCACACCTCAGAGCAACTTTTCTGCAGATTAGCACATTTGATATCCAGCCTATGATCCAGGGATGGATATCGTGTTCCCTTAACATGTCGACAAGATGGGTGTAACTAACTCTATTGTATGCATCTTCCAGGTCTATCGCTGCACTTACAGATTCTTCTTTACTCTCAAAACCTTCATATGCAAGAACTGCTGCATTTGTGATTGTGTCTCTTCTGAATCTGTATGCACCTAGATTGCTTGGGAGAATGCCTTTGATCTCTAGTTCCCTGGATATGTGTCTAGGTACAATTCGTTCCAGAATCTTACTGTAAATATTCTGCAGTGTGATGATGCAATAACCTTTTATGTCAGCAGCATTTTTGCCTGGTTTTGGCATGGGTAGAAGATTGCTATGTTGATAGCTATGCTAGCCACTGTTGTAATGAAAGACAAATGCCAGACTGTGTACTTGTAAAAATCATTATTGAACACATTCATTCACATTTATGAAACCGCCATTCTGTTTCCTACACAGTACACAGTTTTAAAAAAACCCACAGGAAATCATTACACCATCTGTGCTTTCTCACAAATGTATTCTATGGAAATTTGAGCATGCCATATTCGGACACATTCTACAGACTGGTATTATTTTGTTCCACATGAACTAAAATTAATGATGGTTTATTTTGTATGTCCATAAAAAAAGAGCTGGGATTGAAATGGTACATTAACTCTTAATCTCTGTAAGGGTTGTTCTGCCCCTGCTGAACTGTATTTACTAGTAACTATAAAATGGAGGTTTCATCAGTTTCCCAATAGAAAAGGAGGGGGGGGGGTCTGCTTAACTAGGTGTTTTTTAGTGACTTGCCAAAGATAAAGAGGCAAGAAATGTAAGCTTAGAAGAATGTTTGTTAACCTACAGATAATTGTCACTCATTTCACAATTGTGGATATACTTAAGATGAGATCACATCACCTATAGATTAGTCTTATGTGAAATATGGTTAATCTAATGGTTAATAATCAAAATGGAGGAACTAGGAAACACGGTTGATGAAGTTTTGCTAATCAATGGAAACATACACAATAACACAGATGTTTCGACCAAAAGGCCTTGTCACGAACACATTCATAACATAATACAACGAGTAAGAACGGCTCTGTCCCCATTCACATGACAGAGCAAAATATTTCATGACATATGCCTTTTGGTTCAAACGCTGACTTTGTGTGTGTTTCCAGTTATTAGTAGAACTTTATCTACCCGTTTCCTAGTTCCGCTGTTGGATTTCAGTTTAACTGTAGCTTACCTATTATCAGTTAACTAACTAATAAGTGCAATCAATCTATGAAGTACATTAAAAAAAACAAGAAAAAAAACATACCGTATTTTTGATTGGCTAATGAAGGCAGAGATATTCAGTTAATGCTTGAAGGAAAAAAAACATATAATCTTATGAAACATTACAAATACAATTTAAAAAATTTGGGATGAACATTTCCTAATGCTGAATGGCAGTTTGAAAGTCAAACTTTTGATTCCAAATGCTTTTTTTTACCCACCGAATGGCAAGTACATAATGCTTAAAAATTTCAATTGGAAGCGGAGACAATATGCACAGAACTTGAATGATGCCCGCAACCAAATAAACAATACGTATGTGAAAAAAAACAGTATACGAATGCAATATAAAGAGTTACAGAAATGGCTTACACATTGTTAAATAACATAAAATAAACGTTATCATATTTGAAAAATAATGATTCTGGGCAACACACAATATTTATATCTATACACAAGTCCTCAGTTATTTCTAGATACATATAAAAAACATATATGAGAATATATAAATATTTATAGATAAACATGAGATATAAATTTAATAGATACACAACTCACGTAGATATAACGGATATCCATGCAGAGACCGTAATGTCTGGTGTACTACAGGATCTGTTCACAGGATTTTAAGGGACTAGTCAGGTGACATTGACAACAAAATATTAAATATTTTATTTTGTACAAATATAAAAATGTTAGCAGTAATATAAAATGTCAACAAGAATGAGATAGAAGATTGATGGCAAATATGAACACATGGATTTCTTCACAGGTGAAAATAGGTACCAGTTCTCACATGGATTTCTTCACAGGTGAAAATAGGTAGCAGTTATTACATGGATTCTATAGGTGAATAAGGGTTTCCATTTTTTACAGATTATCCACAGATGAAAATAGGTCACAGGTCTCACGTGGATTACACAGATGAAAATAGGTCTCAGTTCTCACATGGATTTCATGAGTGAAGATGGATCTCAATTCTCACATGGATTCCTCAGGTGAATATGGATTCCTATTCTAATCAATGGTCACAAAAATAGTGTGCAGTACTCTTCAGGAGGTAACAAATGATATAATGATAAAGAGGATGTCAACCTAATCAATGAATGGCTGATGGTACATAATAGAAAAAAACATAAATAGCCTAGTTTGATGGCTGGATAAGAAAATTACAAATGACAGTAAAGAACTTTAGATGAATACATCTGGAGACCTTGAGTATTTACCCTCATTGAAGTATCATAATTTTCATACAGAATTTGGGAACAATGTGGGGGGAAAATATAGAATTTAGGGATTATTTAGGATTGAAATACAGAATTTAGGGATTATTTAGGATTAAATACAGAATTTAGGGGTTAATTCAGGTTGAAATTTTTAAAATCTTTCTAGAGCTTATCAGATAATAAAGAGATCTTCCATGTACTCAAACACAACCTTATATGTACTCCAGAATAAATCTGTATTCAAAGACAGCCTGATACGACCTCAGAGTTAATCTGTATTCAAAGACAGGCTCATATGACTCCATCTGTTTCAAAAGATATGGCCCAGTTCACATTCAGAAAACTGAGAAATGAACTTAAATTAGAAACAACATCAGAATTGATCTTATAGCATCATTTCTTAGACTAGGTTCCATGAAGGGAAGCTAGAGGTTCTTCCACGAAGGGAAGCTAGAGTAACTTAGAGCATTTCTTAGACTAGGTTCCATGAAGGGAAGCTAGAGGTTCTTCCACGAAGGGAAGCTAGAGTAACTTAGAGCATTTCTTAGACTAGGTTCCATGAAGGGAAGCTAGAGGTTCTTCCACGAAGGGAAGCTAGAGTAACTTAGAGCATTTCTTAGACTAGGTTCCATGAAGGGAAGCTAGAGGTTCTTCCACGAAGGGAAGCTAGAGTAACTTAGAGCATCATTTTTTAGACTATGGAACATGAAGGGAAGCTAGAGGTTCTTCCACGAAGGGAAGCTAGAGTAACTTAGAGCATTTCTTAGACTAGGTTCCATGAAGGGAAGCTAGAGGTTCTTCCACGAAGGGAAGCTAGAGTAACTTAGAGCATTTCTTAGACTAGGTTCCATGAAGGGAAGCTAGAGGTTCTTCCACGAAGGGAAGCTAGAGTAACTTAGAGCATCATTTTTTAGACTATGGAACATGAAGGGAAGCTAGAGGTTCTTCCACGAAAGGACACTAGAGGTTCATTGAGAGATGGTGATGAACAAGCTAATTAAATGTATTTAAAAATAATGTTTATATCTAATTATATATTGGACATATTATTTTTATATCTAATTATATTAAATATTATAATTTTAGTACACAAAATATAATGGGCATGTTGATATAACATTTTAATTTGGTATTTCTTATTCCTGTTTCTCATTGTGACTTTGATGATATCTCTGTTTGTTATGTTGAAATGTTATCTAAGATATGTAGATACATTTTGGTCAGATATGGCTGAGCCCCCATCGAGGCTAAATCCGTGAAGTGGAGATGGGGCTTTGCCGAGTCAACAGGCCCTGGGAATTAAGATTGGTTGGGTCATCCCCTACATTGAGTAGGATCTCAGTCAAGCCCAAGCAAGCACTGGTGTAGAAGTCGGAGATACTAGGCCGAGAGGTGCACCAGCAACCATGGTACCATGCATCAGGACTAGATAACATGTCTTCACAACAAAAAGCGGAGACCTATGGACATGTCCAGTGTGCAAGGAGAATAATCAACAACCTAATACAAAGACATGTAATACTGTAAACCAGAAGATGACTGAGTTACCATATGACAGTAGCCGGTACAACCTGTTTCTTTGTAGTCAGGTGGGGTCTATCTATATTGTGCAAACATCTTTGAGCAGAGGACCACAGTGGGAGGATACTAGCCTTATCATAGGATAAGGAAATTCAATCTAAAACCAAATGGTGTGGCAGGGCAGAACAGCCTTTGGTGTCAGCTGGTCTAGGTTTGGAGCATTGTTAGGTGGACAGATAAGAGATACAACTATGCTGATCCAGCACCTTGTTGTGTTCAAATGTATTGAATTACTTCTCCTTTGGAGTTAATGTGGAAAGATGAGAAATGGCTTGATTAATTATGCATGGATAACTCATGATCTCTATATTTCAGCCCAGGAATCATTGTGCTTTTGAGAAGTATTCTCCAATCTTGATCTTAAAGAGTCTCGGAATCAAATTGGGAGATGGCAGTTACCACAAGATGGTACAAGTGGGCCTGTAATTCCGTGTACATACCGTGGAAGACTCTTCGTGGCCCAGGTTGGTCTTCTGAGCCATATCCATCATCTTCATGAATTATAGATACAATTATTTATATCTATCTCTACATATGTTGCTTCAGCGCTGAATACGGTGCCACAGGACAGAAACCACAGCTCTCCAGTTTGAGCAGTGTGATGCTACTGTGTGTAGCATAAAACACATAGTCATACCTTTCTGATGGTTGTTCTGCGAAGAGTCTCTTTTGGTCTTCCTCATGTTATTTTGCTATCTGGTACCCATTTTAATGCTTGTAGTGGCAGGCTATTTTCATTCATTTGAAGTACATGTATGATATAAGTCCATAATTTTAATTTTATTGTTGTAGAAACATATTGATGTTTGGTGTCATCTATTGCTTGCTTGTTTGACTTGAATTCTTCTTAACCAATATTTAAGTTTTCTAAGACATTTATTTTTGAATGAATTTAATTTCTTCTTCAGTGCCTGTCATTTTCCAACTTTTGTGACTGTGAGTCAATATTTATAACTTTGGAGTTGACAGTTGGAGTTTGGTATATTTACCTATTGTTTGTAATTTCCAGATGTTTGTTAGGTTGTGAAACACATTTGATGCCAGTGCATTTCTGGTAGCAATCTCTTTTGTTGTATCTCCATCTCATGTCAATTTGCTGCTTAAATAGGAAAAGTTAACAATCTATAGCACAATAATAATACTTTCTTCGTGCATGCAGCATTGGGGATGGAAGAATTCTCTGGTGATGACTTAAATAATAATTCTATCATCTATAAAATCAGAAAGATGTCCACTGCCATTAATATATAAATTTATGTAGGGGGTTGCACAGGACTTATATAAATTTATGTAGGGGGTTGCACAGGACTTATATAAATTTATGTAGGGGGTTGCACAGGACTTGAATATTGCTTCAAGGATTAGGGTTCCCCTTGCACACAAAAAATGATAAAATGTTGACTTAGAGAGAAGAAAATGTTCATAAAAATTGTTTTTTTTAAAGATACACACACAAGTGTAAACAAAACATGGATACTACAAAAAAGAACCCTCTCCAACATAAATGTTTTAAAAGAAATATCCAAGTGGATGTGAATTCTCAATTTGTAGATTTTAGCATGCTGGATAATAGCGAGTACTCTTTGGATAATGCCTCATCTTCTCTGGATGAAAGAGAAACTGGATGTCTATTGTCTTCTGGATCATTCACACGTGTGTTATTAAGGTGGATATTGTCACTGTAAATATGTTTTATTCGGGATTCAACCGTGCCGGATGTCTGATTAGAGAGGCTATTGTCAGTGCTGGTACATGTAGCGCTGGATGATAATATCTTTGATTTAACTGGCAAATCTACCAGGGACTCTTCATGTCTGTGTTTCAGGCTGGTACTGGACATTGTTGATGAGTGAGGTGATGATAACGATCCTTTGATAATACTTGGTAGGTTTTCAGCTAACGATGACAGTAGCGATGATGATGATGTGTGATTGGCTGAATGAGAATCTGTCATAACAGAATCAATCAGAAAATTTGGTAAATTGGAGGAGTGTCCAGTTTCGGATTTCTTATTGTCAAAATCAGGAAATTTTGCATCAATAATTTTCTGGGACGTCTTGATGCTATCGTCCATTTTTGCACATTTACTTGGTGTAGGGGACGCAACAGAGTCATGGGTGTTCATTTTGGATTTGGTTGCTTTCCGAGGAGAATGTCTGCCTTCATCTTGCTCGCCTTCATCTCGTCTGACGGAACTGGAAACAGGACAGTCAGTTCGGTCTCGACTGCTGCTTGTTCCAACATCTCGGCCTGTTAAATTTTCTGTGGATGAGTTTGCTTCCAGGACCACAGTAGCTGAATCACAAACGGGGCTGAACTTCTTTAAATTGGTCTGAGCTATCCGTAGTAAATCTGTTTCATTTCTCACAACCCATGTCAGCTTTCCGACGGACATGATCTCAATTTCTTGGTCACCAAACAATAAAAGATTTTTCTCATACTTTGGTTTGGTTGTATTTATTTCAGGAGATTTTGATACAATTTCTAAATGTATGTCCTTGACTGATTTTTCTATGTCTTTCTTAACATTATCTGCTTGTTTTTCATATCCTTTGCTAATGTGAGTTAGATCTTTGTCATGACCGTTCCGAACACTAGCTTTTGTTTTGTTCAGTCCAACACGGTTGCCCCGCCTGACAAAATCTTTACTGTGGTTGTTAGGCTGAGATCCTTGAGAAGAAGCTGCTGACTGACTTCCAGATGAAGGTTTAATACTCAAGTCCCTACCACCTGTAGCCTTGTCAGGTGTGGATTTCTCTTTTGCGTCTGATCTGAGCTTATCTTTGTTGGGCGATGACAGATCTAAGGGAGTTGGGAGAGTTAAGTTAGTAGTTGCGGCTGCAACAGCTACTGTTCCCGTTCCTCCCCATATAGGAGGCAAGGGAAAGTAACCCATCATAAAAGGTTGAGGTGCAGTCATGTGGGGCTGGGCATATCGAGGGTTGCTTGCTGCCATGATGGATGCTGTTGCTGCAGATAATCCTCGGTCAGGGAGGTTGTAGTCATATACCGCAGGCAACACGGGACCGTAAGGCAGTTGGAAGAGGGAGGCATTTGGGGGAGCCACTGGGGATGGGCAGGTTGTAGAAGTTAATGCTGTTAAAGGGCCATTAAGAGCTTTGCTGCCTGCAGGATTTCGAATAATATTAGTTGTGGAGGGACTGCTGCTATTGTCTCTTGTCCCACTCAAAGATTTCCTAGACCTACGCCGTGTAGGCTGATGGTGAAATGTCCCTGATGCTGTTGGTGGCACTTGAGTATTTGAAGAACTGGAGACTGCCAATTGCTGGGGATGTTGTTGTACAGCATGGACAGGTCCCGGCTGGCAAGAAATGGGTTGAGATATGGCAGTTGGCATTGAACCAGCTCCATTTGATATAACACAATGTGCAATTGGTGGGGAGAACCAGGAAGGCTTATTCAGAGCAGACGTGTTACTCTTTGTTTTATCACCTCCGGATTTAATATCTAAACATTGAGAATTTCCATCCGTAACTACGGACCTGGATAACTTGTTCCACAGCATGGATGAGGATAATGATGGTGATAATGGTGACGTTAAGGGTAACTCACTCAGCATAGCAGCACCTTGAGATAGATTTGTTATGACATCGTTCAAACTGGGACGGGTATTCTCAATTCTCAGTTTTTTAATCATCTCACTGCCGGTGCCAGATTTTTTACTTCCTGCATCTATCTCACAGGCATGATCTGCGTCATTGTCGACATCGCTACCGAGATCCACTCCCACCGTGACATCTCGTTTTCCAACATTCAGAATGAGAACCTCATTGTCACTGTCAATAGCACATCCGACGGCAGTACCACTAGTTCTGACATCATCCAACTCTTGTTTAAAAATGATATAATCTCCATCACGAGACGCAGCACCATCACAACCAGCAACAGAAACACAAGGAGTGCTAGCTCTAGAAAATACTGAACCACTTTCTTGTTCTTCTTTGACGACGGAAGAGGACGGTAAAACCAGGTTATGACTAGATTCTAAAGGCTGTGACTTCAAACTGGCTTGACTGTCTGAAGGAGTAGGACTGGGCAACGTTGAGGACTTCTCTAGTTGAGTCCCAATGTTGACAACATCACCAGACTCTACTCGTTGCTGTGTATCAAGTTTAGAGTTGCGAATATTAGATGACGGAGATGATGAAACTGCATGGAAGCTGGACAGATCTGCGGACACATGAGGCATTGTAGCAATGTATCGCTGCATAGCTTCTGCATCTAACCCGAGCTCGTCCATCTGAAGACAGATTAAAATAAACATGATAAAGCTTTCACCTTCTAATAGAAGACATACCTATCACATTTCAATAGATGACATAGCTTTCACCTTCTAATAGATGACATAGCTTTCACATTTTAACAATGACATAACATTCACATTCTAATAGATGACATAGCTTTCACATTTTAACAATGACATAACATTCACATTCTAATAGATGACATAGTTTTCACCTTCTAATAGATGATATAGTTTTCACCTTCTAATAGATGACATAGCTTTCACCTTGTCATATATGACATAGCTTTCACATTAAAATATATGACAAAGCTTTCACATTCTAATAGATGACATAGCTTTCACCTTGTCATATATGACATAGCTTTCACATTAAAATATATGACATAGCTTTCACCTTGTCATATATGACATAGCTTTCACCTTGTCATATATGACATAGCTTTCACATTATAATAGATGACATAGCTTTCGTATTATAATAGACATAACTTTTACCTTATAACAGATGACATTGCTGTCATCTTCTAATAGATGACATAACTTTTACTTTCTAATAGATAGCATAACTGTCATCTCCTTGAGTTATCATCAAAATCTCATGATAGCAGGTGCCAACATTTCCACTATACGTACTCTCAGAAAACACACACACACCACCATGAGAGGCAGCAACAACAACAATCACAAGTATTAAATCAGCATAAAAGCCTCCTACCTCATCTCCATCTCCTCCGAGATCATAACCTCTACGATGGGTCAGGGTTTTGTCCCGTATGATTCGATTGATAGACGATATACTGGGAATATTTTTCTCGGAACAGATGCTATCCTGCAGGAGCCTTGAGATCAGTGAAAAGATATATTAAGTCAACAACTGCATTCTGGGAAATATAGTCATACAATATGTGACTGGAACATGCAGGTTAGATGGAACATGCAGGTTAGATGGAACATGCAGGTTAGATGGAACATGCAGGTTAGATGGAACATGCAGGTTAGATGGAACATGCAGGTTAGATGGAAAATGCAGGTTAGATGGAACATCCAGGTTAGATGAGTGATTGAGATTGTGTTTGAGTTAATGTCTTTGACTATGAGCTCTAGATGGCTAATAGGCCCTATTCTGGTGCAAATGTCGGAAACACTGAGATATGAGAAGAAGAAATGATTAAGATGGATGGAAGAGAGGAAGAAATTAAGATAGACAAAATGATGTAAGAAATGATTAAGATAGATGGAGGAGAGGAGGAAATGACTAAGATGGAAGATGAATAGAAGAAATAAGGATTCATAGAAGGAGTAGAAAAAGGATTATAAAGATAGGAGAGGAAAAAGGATGATTAAAGGAGGAGAGGAAGATGGATGACTAAGATAGGAGGAGAAAGGAAATAGAAGGTGGAAAAAGGAAAGATATAAAATTGGAGGGTGGAAGGATGACAGAGATGTAGGATGAAGTGAAACATAATGATGACAGAGATAGATTAAAGAAGGGATGCCAAAAAAATGAGAGATAAAACAGGATGAAGTAAAATTATGCAAGTTGGAGAAGATAAAACACATCTAGGAGAAAGCATTACAACAATATGACAGATAGTCACATTTTATAAAAAAACAAGGGAGAAAATCATGGATTGACAAAATCAAGAAATAGACATCACTTGAATTCTACACAATTTTTTGCACTGCAGAAAATAGTAGACAGTGATGTGAAAACGTATCCTTGACTGCCCTAAGCCCCTAACAGATTCTGGGATATACAACTACATAAAGGCAAGAGTAGTTATCTAGATATCAATTTATAGACCGATCAGAGTACCACATTGGATGCATCATGCAATCAAGATCTTAGGGGTACCACATAGGATGCATCATCATGCAGTCAGGGTTTTGTGGGTGCCAACTTGGATGCATCATCATGCAGTCAGGGTCTTGTGGGTGCCAACTTGGATGCATCATCATGCAGTCAGGGTCTTGTGGGTGCCAACTTGGATGCATCATCATGCAGTCAGGGTCTTGTGGGTGCCAACTTGGATGCAACATTGCACAATAGTCATCCATTGATTTCTATCTTCAGCGATGCAGATGAGTGAGGGCAAATCAGCACTTGTCCATTCCTTGATGTTGTCTGTCCATAATTTTCTTTCTTAACCACTGCTTCTTCCACCTTCGACCGTTCCCTGTAGTATAGTTTTTGACATGGATTCATGTCCGCGTACATACATAGTTTTCACCTTTGAACAGATGATACATGATACATGCTTGCACTGTTTGGAAATGTATGCCGTTACATTCTCGAATTATGTTGACCCTAACACTTGCAATACTGATCTTACTTTTCCAAATCATATTCAACCTTGCCATGGTAGCTATCTCGAGTCTTAGTTGCGTGCTATGAGTGGTACTCTCGGCAGGCAGGGTGTCGCTTCATTGAGAGTGACGGAGAAAATATGGTAAACTGAGTACAGTGAAGTCAATCCTCTCTGACACATGCAAGAGATTGGCTTGTTATGGCAGAAGTAATGACAATATCATAAGATGTTGATAATGACTACATCAAGCAAGCTTTCACTAAAAGTCTGTTCTGACTTTTACTATACATAAAGCTTCGAGAAATGAGATTAAGCTAAGACTCGAGATGGCTACCATGGCAAAGTTGAATATGATTTGGAAAAGTAAGATCAGGATTACAATAAATCTCATTCTATTCATATTGCTAGTGCTAAGTATACTTTCGTATGGATGTAAAAGTTGAACACTTAATGCAGACACAGAATAGAAGAATTCAAGCTTTTGAATATAAGTGCTACAGACATTTGTTGGTTGGTTGGTTGCTGATCGAGGGGTACATGGGCTCATGCCCTTTGACCTAATGCCATTAAATGGCATTATATTGCTGGGAAGTCTGTGGATTTTCGGCCCACCCCGGGACAGAGCCAGAGAATAACTATCACACCTCCAGGAAGGTAGGTTTCAACCTATGCACTGCTCCTAGCCACTGTAGCCAAGATAGGGTTCACTGTGCTCATTCCCTGCCACCAATTGACTACTGGTTATGCCGAACTTCTCTACTGCTCCAGACATGCAACCAAATGTTCAAGTCAAAAGGATTGTCACGTCCTGAGTCACTGTGCCTCTATGATGGGTTTCAGCCATAGGAAAAAATAGTGCTGTCAGTTTCCTACTCCCCTTTGCTGCACAGTACATCTCTGGCTCCCTCCCAACCACAGAGGGTGCATACATATATATTCAGGTAAACATGAAAAAAATTTCAACAACAAAATAAAAGCATATTTGTATAGATGATGTGCCATGAAGCTTCTCTAAGAAGATAACCTCAATATAATGGCATGTCATCCACCAAGGTTTTCTGTTGCATGGGTGGTATGTCTAGTGGGCCATTAGTGAGACCCACAGACACAACCACATGCGACAGACATTTGTTAAGAATTAGTTATATAGAACAGAAGACAAATATATTTTTCAGGCCCAAAATAATTAAACTTTCAGGCTATCAAGAACCAGTTCTGGCAGTGACTAAATGCTGTAAACTTGCTTGGTTTGGCTATGTAACAAGACATGACACACTTTCTAAAATTATTTTGCAAGGGACAGTTGAGGGTGGAAGTATGAGGGGGAGAGAAAAACCTGGATTGATAACATTAAGGAGTGGTCTGGCTGTATTTTTTTTTTACACTCCTCTTAATGACTGAGGATAGAGTTGTTTAGAAAACTTTCTGTACTGATGTATCCAGTGTGGTACCACTAGAACCATGATGAGCTATGGGTCTTATTATTATTATTGGCACAATGATCGCAGTCCAATCCCCAATTTTGTTCTTGCTTCCCATTAGTGCATACCTACATGTTTTGTGCTTAATTGAAATATTCATTTTTTGTGTGGTTAGGGGTTAAGTTCTGTTTTACATAACTAATTCTATCCCTAAATATAATTATATTTAAATGAATAAATGATAAACATAAACTGATAAACATAGGCAAGGGCAATAATCAAACAGGTAGGTACTAATTAGTGCAATGGGGGTAGGACTGTAATCATAGTACCTTATTATTATTATTATTATTATTATTAGACACAAGTTACAAATAGAAATCCTCATGGAAGGAAGATTTGTCTAGGAATTTGTTCTTTTATTAGACACAGGTTACAAATAGAAATCCTCATGGAAGGAAGATTTGTCTAGGAATTTGTTCTTTTATTAGACACAGGTTACAAATAGAAATCCTCATGGAAGGAAGATTTGTCTAGGAATTTGTTCTAACTTTTATTAGACATAATGTTGCAAATAGAACTCCTCCTGTAAGGAAGCTCTGCTAGAACCTGACCTCTAATAGATATGTCATGCTTGAAAAATTAATCCTGAACATTGACTGACTTTTGTCTAATCTCCCAGGCAAACATCTGAGGATTATCCAGCTTGTACTGTCTGACCATGCTGACTACATCCGGGGTTGTCACTTTGGGTTTGCTACCACCAATCTGACCTGGGTTGATGCTTCCAGTCTTACGGTACCTGATTAGAATTGACACAATATTTACTGATTATGTCTTTCAAGCTGACAATGTTACAATCTGAAGAAAATCTCTGATATAACCAAACTGGAATAATGTCCACGGTTGAAAGGAGCTTACCATACCATAGGTACATTTTATTTAACAAAAAAAAACACATTACAATCTATGATTCTAACAAATCTAACAAATATGTTATAAATTACCTCAGCTGCAATATCCAGATAGTCCATATAGAAGAGCAGAACAAGTTACTAAGTGATGGTTAACTTATATAAATTACAAATAATACACATTCTTTTGTAAGGATGTGAGGGTTGGATAATTACAGCAAAAATTGAGAGAAGAATAACGGTTTTTAAAAAAAAATGTTACAGACGAGTATTAGGCATCCATTATAATGTAGATAAAACTTTCTGAGAAACATAATAAATGCTCTTGTAGGTCAGCGAGAACATCTCATGGCAGTGGTGAGGCGACGATTACTCCACTGGTTTGACCATGTGATGACACAGGATTCGCTGTACAAAACTATCCCACACTTGAGGGTTGGAGAAGTAGAGGAGGTAAAAAGAAAGCATGGATTGATAATATTAAAGAGCTGAGAAGATTATGATTCTCCACACTTTGACAAGTAACTGAGAACAGAGAAGCATGGTGGGATTTAAGATTCTCCACACTTTGACAAGTAACTGAGAACAGAGAAGCATGGTGGGATTTATGATTCTCCACACTTTGACAAGTAACTGAGAACAGAGAAGCATGGTGGGATTTATGATTCTCCACACTTTGACAAGTAACTGAGAACAGAGAAGCATGGTGGGATTTATGATTCTCCACACTTAGACAAGTAACTGAGAACAGAGAGGCATGGTAGGATTTATGATTCTCCACACTTAGACAAGTAACTGAGAACAGAGAGGCATGGTAGGATTTAAGATTCTCCACACTTTGACAAGGAACTGAGAACAGAGAGGCATGGTGGGATTTATGATTCTCCACACTTTTACAAGTAACTGAGAACAGAGAGGCATGGTGGGATTTAAGATTCTCCACACTTTGACAAGTAACTGAGAACAGAGAGGCATGGTGGGATTTATGTGTTGATGTGTCCAATGTGGTACCCTACAACACTTAATAGTTATATGTACGAACGAGGATGATGATAATTGCCTGTGGGTACATCTGTCTAGGCACAAGCTAGATATTAAAATATTATGGTGACATCTAGAAATAACTAATGTCACCTTCATTCATATCATGAGACAGCTAAGGAGGGTGTGCCATCAGCTTGTCTAGACCATCATTTCTGTTGTGAAGCCTGTTGAAGTCACATGCCTGGACACATGGGAGTGATTGTGTTTCTTTTTGTGCATACATTCTCCAACTCCTGCTAGCTAGCAGAATTGACTCCAAAGAGTGGAGGAATTCTTTGTGACATAGTTTACAACTTGACTGTGATATCTGTATTTTTGGGAGTAATATAATGTTCAGTCACTTGCCAGTTGACCGGTAGACCAAGGTTTCAAATCCATTCGTTATCTGTCACCTGAAATAAAAATTACTCCAGTGGTTTACCCAGCTACCAGGAAGTAGGGTACCAGTGTTCATGTTCTGGGAAGATTGAGGACTAGCGACATCACTACTGAGCACGTTAGGCGACGCTAGTCAGTAGCTGTCAGGTCAACCTCCGACAAGGCAGCTGAGCACTTATGGGAAACCATGTGCTATAACACTGGTTCATAACTCATATTTGTCTTTACCTTTATCTGTCTTATGGCCTGACATTTTTGAAGGCCCTATAAAAAAGACATAACAGCATGGACAAATTAACAATTATGAAAGGTATAGTTCCTGGAAGCAGGGATAAGTGCAGCCCAAGACGACAATGGATAAAAGATATCTCATATTGTATAACCATGCCCCGGTCTGCAGCAGGTCAACTTTCCCAGAATTAAGAGTTCAGAAGTTCAATAAAGAAGACTACGTTCTAGAAAGAATATGTCATCTCATATATATATAATTTATGTAGAGGTTTAGTGAGACATGAATCTTCTTTCAAGAGTTCAGATAGTATAAACAGATTGAGAAATTCTGTTCTATAGGATGTGACTGCCGGCTCTACATGCAAAGCGTATATCAGGGGAAGGGGTTCAAGGTCCAGTAAATTGAAACATAATTTTTAGTACTAAAAACATGGTCAAAAGACACCCTTCCCCAAAAAAAGAAAACTTTATCAAATTTTTCATCAAAAAGAAGATCAGGCATGCGAAAATGCATGAATGAAACCTAGGTAAAATGTAGGTACAACCCCTCCCTTAAGTTGACAATACCTGTATCCCTGCTTCAAAGCCTCCTTGGTCCTCTCTCACAACATGTATGGTGAATCACATTGTTATTATTCTTTATTCCCCTGTCAAACAACAGCAATGGCATGTATATATCGGTTGCATGTAAACGTTACAGACAGTGTTCCCTCTAAGGTGCATGTCCACACCCACTGAAGATACTGATCACAAAATGTATCACTAACGCACATAAAGTACTAGCGAAAGACCTTTGTGTAATTATTTCCCTTGCCTATGTTTGTAAATTTCATGTTCATCATTTAATAATTGAAATATTTATTTATTTAGGGTTGGGGTTAGTTATGTAAAACACAACAATCCTAACCCAAACCCTAAAAAAATTAATATTTAAATTATTAACTGATGAACATGAAATATACAAACACAGACAAGGAAAATAACCTGTTCTTGTTGGCGTCTACTAAGACAATACCATGACCTTTTCTTTGGTAGCAGATACCCAAATGGAAATATTCACTGCTCAAACAACTTCAGAATTTTTAACAAGTGAAGAAATTTAGGAGGGGGGGATGTTAATTAGAGATATTGGCACAAGATGATGATGAACATAGTGAAAACTGTAAAAAAAACAAAAACAACAACAACAACTGACCTATTGAGAATCTTGCTGACACAACCATGCGACACTTGCAGTTGTCGGCTTATCTCACATGGTCGAATGCCCTGCAATGCAAGCTGTAGGATCTGAACCCTCAGGTGGTCAGGAAGCGGTCTGCCATTTGTAAACTCCCGACCATACTGGTTAATGTTCCTACCGCCTGGACACACATGAAAATCATCAATCTGTGGTATTTCATCTAGAACACTCTCATTCACCAGTCTATTCCTCCTTCAATGTTCTCATATGCAATTATGTTACACCTTTAATGTTCTCATATGCAATTATGTTACACCTTCAATGCTCTCATGTAGAATTCTGGTACACCTTCAGCATTCTCATTTACTAGACAGATATACCTTCAAAGCTCATTTCTCTCAATCTCTCATACCTTCAAAGCTCATTTTGTATCAATCCATTATACCTTCAACATACATTTCTATCAATCTATTACACCTTCAAAGCTTATTTATATCAATCTGGTGCAGGTGCAGAATGGATAGGTCTGCCCACAGATTTCGAAACTTGTTTGAGAGTAGTAATAACACTTAGCAGGGAATGCAGAGAATAGTGTCCCATGGCTGTGGTCAGTGAGAATACCAAAAAGGGGAATGTGATTATATAAACTGATGGATCTGTGATTAGACATGTTCGCAGTACTTGGGAGGAATCAAGGAGGAAAGTGGTGCCTTTGATGTGACTATGAGTAGCATGACCATGGAGATTACGGCGATGACCAGGGAACTGTGGGTAAACACACAGAAGGTAACACAGGTCTGCATCTTGAGTGACTCTATGGTTATGTTTAGGAAGGTACAAGTGAGTCTCATCCACAAACTGTGGATTGAGGCTTAGAGAAAGACGAGGTTGAAAGTAATTACATTTATTTTTGTGCCAGGAAATGTGGGTGCTTGAAGCAATGAAAAAGCAAATCAAATGATGTCATGCATGATTCTGCCACAGGGCAATGTGGCACTTCATAAGAGATATAGCATGCGACTGAGATTTGTGTGATGATTCCTTTTTGATGACCAGGATTAAAGAACAGGGTTTGAAATGTGGTGTTGCTAGAAGTGGATTTTTGGAGGGTCCAAAAGAATGATGGTCAACCTGCAGAGGACCAGTACTGTCAGCAGAAGTGTAATGGCCTTCCAAAGAGATTATTCTATGGGAAGCTATGGGATGGCAAATGTTCAAGTGGAAAAAGTGCTTCAAGGATCACCCAAAAAATCAATCACTGCAGCATCAATCCTAGCTCCTGGAAAACTACAGCCCTTGATTACTGCTAGCATTACTAAATTTGAAAAAGAAAGAACACTGTTTGCAATTTTCAATAAATGAAGCAGAAGGACAAGTCCGAAAACTCTCCTACCCCGAACCCTCTGCACTTTTGCATGCACTGCAAAAGAACGTTTCCTGTCATGAGTTGGACTCATCAGGCATCTACGAACTCACAAACCACAGTAAACAATCACATGTATTGGTTTTTTTCTACATGTTCATCACATTTATTGTTTTTTAAACAATGCTCATTTTTGCTAGCAAATAGGAACATAATCAATGGCAGATACATTCAGGGAGAGATCGGAGCAACTATGGACGTGTCCAGTTTGCAGTGATGATGACTCCCTCTGACGACTAACTAACTAAACTGTTATACCTTCAATGCTGGTTTCTATCAATCTGTTATACCATCAATGCGCTGGTTTCTATCAATCTGTTATACCATCAATGCTGGTTTCTATCAATCTGTTATACCATCAATGCTGGTTTCTATCAATCTGTTATACCATCAATGCTGGTTTCTATCAATCTGTTATACCATCAATGCGCTGGTTTCTATCAATCTGTTATACCATCAATGCTGGTTTCTATCAATCTGTTATACCATCAATGCTGGTTTCTATCAATCTGCTATACCATCAATGCGCTGGTTTCTATCAATCTGTTATACCATCAATGCTGGTTTCTATTAATCTGTTATACCATCAATGCTGGTTTCTATCAATCTGTTATACCATCAATGCTGGTTTCTATCAATCTGTTATACCATCAATGCGCTGGTTTCTATCAATCTGTTATACCATCAATGCTGGTTTCTATCAATCTGTTATACCATCAATGCTGGTTTCTATCAATCTGTTATACCATCAATGCTGGTTTCTATCAATCTGTTATACCATCAATGCGCTGGTTTCTATCAATCTGTTATACCATCAATGCTGGTTTCTATCAATCTGTTATACCATCAATGCGCTGGTTTCTATCAATCTGTTATACCATCAATGCTGGTTTCTATCAATCTGTTATACCATCAATGCTGGTTTCTATCAATCTGTTATACCATCAATGCTGGTTTCTATCAATCTGTTATACCATCAATGCTGGTTTCTATCAATCTGTTATACCATCAATGCTGGTTTCTATCAATCTGATATACCATCAATGCGCTGGTTTCTATCAATATGTTATACCATCAATGCTGGTTTCTATCAATCTGTTATACCATCAGTGCGCTGGTTTCTATCAATCTGTTATACCATCAATGCTGGTTTCTATCAATCTGTTATACCATCAATGCGCTGGTTTCTATCAATCTGTTATACCATCAATGCTGGTTTCTATTAATCTGTTATACCATCAATGCGCTGGTTTCTATCAATCTGTTATACCATCAATGCTGGTTTCTATCAATCTGATATACCTTCAATGCTGGTTTCTATCAATCTGTTATACCATCAATGCACTGGTTTCTATCAATCTGTTATACCATCAATGCGCTGGTTTCTATCAATCTGTTATACCATCAATGCGCTGGTTTCTATCAATCTGTTATACCATCAATGCGCTGGTTTCTATCAATCTGTTATACCATCAATGCTGGTTTCTATCAATCTGTTATACCATCAATGCGCTGGTTTCTATCAATCTGTTATACCATCAATGCTGGTTTCTATCAATCTGTTATACCATCAATGCTGGTTTCTATCAATCTGATATACCTTCAATGCTGGTTTCTATCAATGTTATACCATCAATGCGCTGGTTTCTATCAATCTGTTATACCATCAATGCGCTGGTTTCTATCAATCTGTTATACCTTCAAAGCTCACATCTATCAGTTATAACTTCAATGCTAAAATATTGATGGCACCCCTTGATACATGTGTAAATAATCCAGAAAATTTTATTTTATGTTTTGTATCAACATTTAGCCCCCCCCCCCCAAAACAACACAACAAGCACAAACCACCCTTTAGATAGGAACTCAGTAGACAGTGGCAATAAAACAAGACATGTTCACACAAATGGATCTTGGTAAATTCCCCACCACATTAAATTGTGTAGTCACTGAGCTCAGAAATGAGAGCATCCACTGAAAATTGGAAATTGAATATCATCACTACAGCTATTGTGTATGTGCTCTGCTGTTGAGACTTTCTGATACAATGAGCTGAACATCCACTGTATTTATTCAAAATGTATCTTTCAACATTGCGTAGAGAACAAATCTTCCAACAAACATATTATGGTATGCAGCACATTGTTTTAGAACAAGCTAAGTCTGTAGATAAGAGGGTTTGGGAAGGTTTCAAACCATGAGTTTAGTATTAGAAAGTTAGTCAAAAGGTGGGCAGACAATATTTTCATTGAAAAGAAAAATTGTAAAAAAAATGCACGATGAAATTTTATTTAAGATTAACACCCACCCCCCACCCATGGAAATATATCTACAGCCCTGAGAACAAGCCTCCTACTCAGAGTGGATATAAACATAAAATGATGCTGTTGTGATATGGGTTGTCCATGGGAGGAAGGTCTCACTATATTGGGATGAGTCATGACTGTAGGTTATCGTCAGCGCACACTGGGCAGGTCCATAGGAAGTAGTCCCGTCTCAATAAACCCATCAGAGTGTAGTCCGATAGTGTCTGTTCAATGTTGATTTATCAGTCTCTTCGTATCTATTGTTTCTCATCGGAATTCTCATTAAGATTCTGTAGAGGCAGTTGATATCCTTACACCTATCTCACTCTGTAACCAAGCAACTATGATTGACACTTTTACAAGTTATGTTCCAGTGACAAGGTCCTTTAATGCATCAACTATATCAGACCATTCCACTGATGTATCTATTGTTCTTGTAGGGTATCCATGACTGCTCTAATTTAATCTAATCTCTTCTTATCTCAATGCTGTTCACCACATCTTTACCGACCAACACTTCGTCTCTTTCGTTTCCCCTGACCCCAGCATGACTTGGACAGTAGATCCATGTAATGTTCTGCGCATTGTTGAGAAGAGTGACACATTGAGTTCTGATCATGCACTTTTCTATCTTGCACAGTATATTTTGAGAGTCCAATAGAATCAGCGAGTCTGTTGGTGGTTGCGTCGCCAGCCAAGTGAGAGCTGCAGTCACCGCTTCTATTTCCATTCTCATACTCGATGTTGTAGTGGAGTAGGCAGCTGACTTCTCAGCTAATTTCTTTCAATTTTGGTAGGCCACAAAACCCCATGTCTGTTTGTTGTGTTACTGTCAGATGTCAACTCTCAGATGTTTCAGAATCCTCCAACTCTCAGATGTTTCAGAAGTGTACAGTGACAAGAACCCTCCTTCTCAGTGTGGTTAAATACGTATATGTTTAATTTACTGACTCTGTGACAGAGTGCTAAATAACATGCCTCAAACAGCCAAGCTCAAACTGGTTCATACTCCGCCCCATGCAACTATAAACCTAGACCATTCTTAAAGAAACGGCAACCTATTGAACATACTGATATTGCCTAGAAAATCACACTACGGCCAACAAATGCTGGGTTGATTACTACATCCTAAACAGGATGTTACCAACTGTTATCTTCTTCTCTTGCTACAGACTTCAGTTTTATCAACGTAGATTTTAACATTCCTGTTGTTACACGTTACATTATGTCCAACAATGTGTCCCCCCCCCCCACTAATATTCGGAAACTTTAGGAAAAGATACATGGCCTGCAATAGCATAGTTGATAGTGAGCTTAACTTTCTATCACTGGGTTTGATGTTAGGCTTGAATCCACGTCTGAAAAAAAAATATGGCTGGTGTTTCCTCGCCTGACATGACTGCTTCTCCAGTTAACATAGCTGTAAGTTGGTACCTGATGCATGAGTAAGGGGAGGTAAAGACAGCAAGGAAAGGAACTGGCCGCCTTGCCTAATAGTTGCTGTGACTTAGTGCATGAAGAGTTATCTTCATCCCCGATGGCAGCTTGCTGACATGGGACTTACCTTTATACAGCTAGAAATCGATGTTTACACAGTAACATTAGAAGAGGTTGAAATCAAGAAAAACTGAGCCTTACTTCCAGAGTGACGTGTTCGAGTCTTGCCTTCTCTCTTGATAGAATCTGATCCATCATCATCCATGTAACTGCTATCATCCAGATCAAAACTGTCATCACTTCCATCATCTACAAGTACTCCTCCACTCATAGCTCCTGATGAAGACAAGGCCACCACACTACCTGTGCTGCTGTCTCCATCTTTACCCTGACTGACCTATACATTAGAATCATAGTTTTAATAAACAATCAGACACAAACTGGGACATAGACAGAGATCAGATGAAAGGGGACATAATTATAGATAGGGGACATAATTAAAGATAGGGGACATAATTAATGATAAGGGACATAATTATATATAGGGGCATAATTAAAGATAGGGGACATAAATAATGATGGGGACATAAATCATATGGGACAAGGAATTATGATATGGGACAATTAAATTTAGCAGACATAAATTAAAGTTAAAAAATTCAGAAGTCATGTGACATGATTTGAACCTGGTCCATTCAGCTGCTGGCACCTACATGCATCATAACTTGAGTCAACTAGATATTCACATATGAACAATTCACATTCTCAAAAAAGATGTAATTTTGGCAAAGACTTCTGATATCGTACTAACTAGACAATATACACCTGGGCTGACAATCACAGTACCTAGGTTAGATCAAAAATTGTTGGTGCATACTGACATCAATTGACCAGACAATGACAACCTTTGGACAGACAATGACAACTCCTGGACAGACTAGGACAAAATCTGGTTAGATAAGTGTTAGAACATATGAATACACCTGAACAGATATTGACATCACCTGGTAAGACAATGAAACACCTGGTATATAATGGTAGCAACTGGAGAAATATGGTCAACGTCTGCACATATAATGACAACACCTGGACGATAATAACACCTGGTATACAATGACAACATCTGAACAGACAATGGCAAGACCTGGACAGGCAATTACAACACCTGGACAGATAATTACAACACCTGGACAATGACAACACCTAGTCATACAATCACAACACCTAGTCATACAATCACAACACCCTGGACAGACACTCCAGGAAGTAAAGATTGCGAGGGAGAGGAGATGGCTACCACCCTCACATAGCAGAGCAACTGAAATTAGAGAACGCTAACATATCACATCCTTACAGCATTAATACATTGACATCTGGTACGACAAGAGAACTGGGATATTAAGAACACCTAGTCAGACAAGATAACTGGACAATTGAGACAATGATATACCTGTTCAGACAGGAGGCCTGGAGCTCCAATAGATCCAGAAGATGCCAGCTGCTGCTGCTGTAGCAGGTGTTGCTGAAGCTGCAGGTAGTGCAAGTATGGCTGAGGGATGACCAACTGCGAGCCAGATGATATGGACAAAGTACTGACCTCCATATCCTCTTTCTGTCCTGGTTTATTCTCAGAAGGTGATGCCTTTCTGCCATCCTTCTTATTATCTGCGGGTGTTGAAAATGATGATGTGGCTGCTGATGTTGCGGACAATGATGATGATGATGCTATTATTGATGTTGATGCTGCATCTGTTGGTACCACCTGTTGTGTAATTGTGGACATCTGCTTTATTTGGGTACTGTCTGCAATGCTGGTGTTGATGGTTCTCAACTATGACAGACATTCACTACATGGAGTAAACAGATACACAAATGCTGCTGCCTGAGGAAGATAGGAAAACCAAATGTAATGCATGAGGATATACGGATATGAACATTGTAATCAATGAAGAGATCACAGGAACTGTTTCAACATCATCTCTGCTGAAATATATTGAGAAACAGGGATTTCAATGTCTGTTCACCTAATGAAAATGAACCCTTATTGGCCAGCGACAAAAGCATACAACATGAAAATGGTAATAGCAAGATACAGAGGAAGACCAAGAATAAGGTAGATTGATGAAGTTACCAACGTGACCAAATATGTCATAGCACCAACAAATATCATCATTCAATCCCGTGACACCTTACAGTAAAAAAGACAATAGATAGATAGATAGATAGATGGATGGATGGATGGACGGACAGACAGGTAGATAGATAGATAGATAGACAGACAGACAGACAGACAGACAGATAGATAGATAGATGGATGGACGGACGGATGGACAGACAGACGGATGGATGGATGGACAGACAGACAGATGGATGGATGGACAGATAGATGGATGGATAGATGAATGGATGGACAGACAGATAGATAGATGGATGGACGGACGAACAGATAGATAGACAGATGTATACAAAGATAGATGAATTATTGAATTAATGTTAATCCTATATAACATGGGTTATGTTTTTCCTTTACTACAAACTGATTGGACTCAAATATCTTGGACATTTTTGTGTTCACCGTTGTTTTACCGTAAAGCTAAAATGTTTTTTCAAAAGACCGTCCAGAACTTAAGACTTCCAAGATGATACCTGATGCGAATGTTATTCTGCAGGTATTTATATTTGTAAAAACAATTTTGTCAATAATGATGATGATGAAATAATCCCTTTAGCTGTGAGCAGGTAGCACTTGGCATATGATGATGATGAAATAATCTCTTTAGCTGTGAACATGTGTATCTCTTGACAGGTAGCTCATAGTCATTCCGACAAAATCAGTCTATTTTCAGTCGTGTAACGGAGGCGATACCAAGACTAACATAAGACATGGTTGTAATAAAGAGAGGTCTATGAATGCATCTTTAGTTCCTGAAGGGAGGCACTCCAGTACATGAGATTAACCAGGATTACCACGTCCGTAAGCACATCTCAAAATTCTGGACCAACTATCTCACGACTCTGATATGTTGAACAGTCTCCAGTGATGGTACACCTAGCATTACCCTCACCCCAAAAAAAAGTATATCACAAAATGACAAGGGTATAATATCCACTATACTGCGTCTATTCGTCACCCATGGGGGTTATTCAATAGAAAACAATAGTACAAAAAATGGAGATAACATAAAGTGACAATGATGATTTTGTCACAGGTTGTCAGCCTATCCCAACTTTGTTTAGTTGTCTTCTATTACATCCCTGGCAAGAAAACAGTGGCCCAATTGATATATATATATATGTTTCCAGTAACGAGAGGTTTGATCAAGAAAAAAGGTTCATCCACCTCTATTTGTTAACAAATCCCTTGTTGTGATGAGAAATTACAAGACATTTTTGTTAACATTCTCCAAGTTATGTGTTTTACCCTGCTTTTTTTCTAAATTCCTAGTACTAACAGCCATGTTATGATTTCTTGGAGGGGGGAGGGGCGTTAAACACCCCAAACCCATCCTCACTTTATATACCGGCTTGGAATGGACCTACTCTTTTAACCCTGAACTAGAAACCAAAGCCCCGGTTGCCATACTGGCAGTTCTGGATCTATCTGCCACATGGTAACTATCAGATAGAAGCATATGTCAAAAGAGGATCTAATAGTCATAGAGGAACGATCTGCCCCATAAGAATTATGTCTCTTACCAGAACAATCTCTCCCACATGAATTATCTGTACCCAAAAGAATGGGGAGCCGCGTAGCACAGTGGTTAGCGCACTGGCTTCGCATATAAGTGGTGCTGGATTCATTCCCCAGTTGAGGCGAAAATGTTTTTCAGATTGCAACTGCTCCCATGTCGACCCATGGGTACCGGATTAATCCGGGTAGTAAAGACTGCGAGGGAGAGGAGATGGCTACCGCCCTCATTTGCAGAGCCTCTGAAATGTGAGATCGCTAACATCTCACACCCCTACAGCATTAATAAATGCTATGAGTTACTTTACTTTACTTACTTTTACCCCAAAGAATATATGTCCCATATCATCTGTTTCCCACACTGACATTGTACGCACAAATTCTCTGTATCACAAGGAGAATGTTCTAATGACATTTTTCTTTAGGCTCTTCCTGATAATGGAGTAACATTGCATCACAGCAGCTTACAGAAGTTTGTAATAACCTGCGTTCAGAACTGTATTTACCTGTGTGTTGCCAGGACCCGAAAGGAGAGTAAAGAATAGCTATACTGGTTACCTTCCATGAATATCATAAGAGGCAACTAAGGAGGTTATATATAGAGTGGAATTAGCTGTCCCATTTCATATATGGTCAAAGTGACTCAGAAGCTACGCTGAAATCGGATATGTCTTGGCTAAAAAAGCACAAATATAGCGACAACTGTAAACAGAATACATTCCACTCGCTGGGCTACATCTTGAAAATCTGCAGGAATTGGGAGATCTATGGAAGAATTGCATTGTCTAAGCTCATGTTATAATTTCCCCATAAACAGTAAGTCGCAACCTGATGATGATGATGATAAAACAGCACAAGTTTCAAGTACAAATTTTTTACTCTGGTTTCCAACGTCTGACAGTAGAGTTACACATTTAGCTCCAGGTTTCTGTTTCTCATTAATTATTTATGATGGGGAAGTTTCATCATATTTTTTGGGACTGTGGCCAGTGGAGTAGGAGGGGGGGGGGGTTTACGTCCGAGAAGACAGTGTTACTCAATGTGGCTATAGAGTGCAATCATCAATAAACCCTTAACCCTTCAGGGTCGTAGGGGTACCACATTGGATGCTTCAGCACACAGAGTCCTCCAGCGAATTCTATGCTCAGCGATGCGGATGAGTGTGGAAATATCTTGCCCAGTCCATTCCTTGATGTTGTCTGTCCATGTCTTTATTTGTCCTCCTCTGCTTCTTCCACCCTCGACAGTTCCCTGCAGTATTGTTTTTGACAAGGAATCGTGCCTGCATAGATGACCGAACCATGCTAGTTTTCGTCGTTTCACTATTGAAAGCACTGGCTCCTGGACACCTGCACACATCTCTACTTTATTTCTTACGTACACATTGGTCTTATGTTCCCTATAGGAAATTCGTAGAATTCTTCTGTAGCATTTGTACATCGAAAGCCTGTAACCTTCTCTCCATGTCCGCAGTGAGTGTCCAACTCTCAAAACCATACAACACAATAGAAAGCACCAGCGACTTATACAGTTTGATTTTCACTCCAACACTGATGTTGCTTTTCCAAATCACAGTTAGCCTTGACAAGGGCGCTAAAGCCATCTCCAGCCTTATTTTTAGTTCTGCTTTGCATTTACCATCGCTGCATATACTGGATCCGAGGTATTTGAAGATATTCACCTCCTCAAGCGTATGTCCATTCATCATGATATTAGTCTGGTTTTCTGTGTCTCTGCTGTTTACCAAGATTTTGCTCTTATCTGTATTGATTTCCATTCCGTACTTGCTGGTAAATTTTTCCAACTTTGATGTTAACTCTTGCAATGATTGTTCTGAGTGCAATATCACGAGATGAATGCTGTGTGACAACTGGGGCGTGGACGTCTAGTTCAGGGTACTGAGAATATGACTAATGCCTTCTTTCAAGGTAGAGTTTTAGGAATGTAGATGAATGAAATAAGGAAAGTATACGGATATGTAGACAATCTGCCACTTGTGACAAAAATAATAGACACAGCCATGTCTTGTCTTGATTTCATACTTTCGTCTTATGTCAAATTGTCTCCATGGATGATGCAGAGATGTGGGTCAGTGAACATTTCACATCTGTTCTTTTATGACAGACTCTACGGAATGCCTATCTATAGGAACTAAACATACATCCACACACCCGCTAACGCAATCCGTTGTCTTTGAGACAATAACATATACGAGTTTGGGCATCACCTCAGTTGAGGAGATGTGCTTTGATCAGAGTTACATGCTCATAACTCAGGGATTATTTCATCATCATCATGAGAACGACAGTCTTTTACGTTTTAGGAGAATTTGTCATGACTTTCTTGCTATCGCGAAACATGCGGCAGCTAAAGGGCTGTATTCCCACTTCTCAGTTCAGGCATGGGTTTTCAACATGTTTCTTCACATCAATGATCCTCTTCTTCTCCCGTTTTCAAACTCCTAAAGATTAGCAGGATGTATTCTGGAGAACTGAATGGCGTTGTCATAGTGTAATGTTTAGCTGTGATATTTGCACCTTTCCGTCTGACATAACCGACATCAGCCTAACAAGTATAGGTTAGTTTGACCCTCTGGGAAAAGACAGCCAACTACATCCCAAAAAATTATTAGTCGCCTCTTACGACATAGGTGTCACGTAAGTTTAGCTACTCATTCTTTCGGGTACCAGCAACACAAAGCGACCATCAAGGATTAATGGGTGGGGGTAACAAACCACACACAAAACCTCCTTAGTCACCTCGTACTACATGTATATTAAGTTTCATCATTACTATTATTTACTCCCGCTGTAAACGTCAGTATAAGTAATACGGTTGAATATAACCAACATTACAAATAGTGCGTCAGTATAAGGAATACGATAAAATATAACCAACTTTACAAATAATGCGTCAGTATAAGAAATACGATTGAATATAACCAACATTACAAATACTGCAGTGTGAACGTATAGTTAGGCCTATACCTGCGTCTTGGTCAAAGTCTACATATCTGTCAACAAAATGAAGAAGACAGAAACACACTTATTATTTGATTGCATCCAACTAACCCCACATGCTCAAAGCTAAACCAGTGTCCAGGACCCATTTATGACTGTGAAGGATGATAAATTAGAGCTTCAATCGATGCAAAACAACGTCAAGGCATGCGATCACAACAAGTGTGTGGCTATTGATTATTACAGCTGTCTTCCTATGAACTTCAAACACGATACTACTAGGATAACCAAATCTGTTGTCAGTTTGATAATGAGAGACATAAGAGTAGGGTGACTTCATGCCGGTTCCAAGTCTTAGCGTGAGGACAATTTGTTTTACTTCACAACGCCTTCCCATTCTCTGGACTACGTCCTGCGGAAATCTAGCAGGACCATTGTTCTGCAACAAGAGAGATCCAGTGGGAGTTTGAGAATGAACAAAAACAAACAAACTTCAGAAGTGATCAACATCTGCCATACTTATCTTGACGTATCACACAATGGGGTACCGTCACACTTACGGTGATGTAGTGTCACACTTACAATGGGGTACTGTCACATAATAAGGTACGATCACTCTCACAATGGGATACTATCACACTTACAATGTCACATAGCTTGGTACTCTCACACAATAAGGCACTGCTACATGTACATTGAAGTACTGTCCCACTTACAATATGACACTGTCGCAGTTGCAATGGAGTATTGTCACATATCTATACAACTGTCACATATCTACACAACTGTCACATAATAGGGTATATCGAATATAAATTGTCAATATCCATCTACTACTAACTGTCAACACATCTAATGATATATTTGAATACACATACAATTGAAAACTGTCAACAAACGTCTAACACTAACTGTCAACACACATCTAATACTGTCAACACACATCTAATACTGTCAACACACATCTAATACTGTCAACACACATCTAATACTGTCAACACACATCTAATACTGTCAACACACATCTAATACTGTCAACACACATCTAATACTAACTGTCAACACACATCTAATACTGTCAACACACATCTAATACTAACTGTCAACACACATCTAATATTAACTGTCAACACACATCTAATACTAACTGTCAACACACATCTAATACTGTCAACACACATCTAATACTGTCAACACACATCTAATATTAACTGTCAACACACATCTAATACTGTCACCACACATCTAATACTGTCAACACACATCTAATATTAACTGTCAGCACACATCTAATACTGTCAACACACATCTAATACTGTCAGCACACATCTAAAACTGTCAACACACATCTAATACTGTCAACACACATCTAATACTGGCAACACACATCTAATATTAACTGTCAGCACACATCTAATACTGTCAACACACATCTAATACTGTCAACACACATCTAATACTGTCAACACACATCTAATACTGTCAACACACATCTAATACTGTCAACACACATCTAATACTAACTGTCAACACACATCTAATACTGTCAACACACATCTAATACTAACTGTCAACACACATCTAATATTAACTGTCAACACACATCTAATACTAACTGTCAACACACATCTAATACTGTCAACACACATCTAATATTAACTGTCAACACACATCTAATACTGGCAACACACATCTAATATTAACTGTCAACACGCATCTAATACTGGCAACACACATCTAATATTAACTGTCAACACACATCTAATACTGGCAACATACATCTAATATTAACTGTCAACACACATCTAATACTTGCAACACACATCTAATATTAACTGTCAACACGCATCTAATACTGGCAACACACATCTAATATTAACTGTCAACACACATCTAATACTGGCAACATACATCTAATATTAACTGTCAACACACATCTAATACTGGCAACACACATCTAATATTAACTGTCAACACACATCTAATACTGGCAACATACATCTAATATTAACTGTCAACACACATCTAATATTAACTGTCAACACACATCTAATAATGGCAACATACATCTAATATTAACTGTCAACACACATCTAATACTGGCAACATACATCTAATATTAACTGTCAACACACATCTAATATTAACTGTCAACACACATCTAATAATGGCAACACACATCTAATACTAACTGTCAACACGCATCTAATACTGGCAACACACATCTAATATTAACTGTCAACACACATCTAATACTGGCAACATACATCTAATATTAACTGTCAACACACATCTAATACTGGCAACACACATCTAATATTAACTGTCAACACGCATCTAATACTGGCAACACACATCTAATATTAACTGTCAACACACATCTAATACTGGCAACATACATCTAATATTAACTGTCAACACACATCTAATATTGGCAACACACATCTAATACTGTCAACACACATCTAATATTAACTGTCAACACACATCTAATACTGTCAACACACATCTAATACTGGCAACATACATCTAATATTAACTGTCAACACACATCTACTACTGGCAGCACACATCTAATACTAGCAACACACATCTAATACTGTCAACACACATCTAATACTGTCAACACGCATCTAATACTGGCAACACACATCTAATATTAACTGTCAACACACATCTAATACTGGCAACACACATCTACTATTAACTGTCAACACACATCTAATACTGTCAACACACATCTAATACTGTCAACACACATCTAATATTAACTATCAACACACATCTAATACTGTCAACACACATCTAATACTAACTGTCAACACACATCTAATACTGTCAACACACATCTAATACTGTCAACACACATCTAATATTAACTGTCAACACACATCTAATACTGTCAACACACATCTAATACTGGCAACACACATCTAATATTAACTGTCAACACACATCTAATACTGTCAACACACATCTAATACTGTCAACACACATCTAATACTGTCAACACACATCTAAAACTGTCAACACACATCTAATACTGTCAACACACATCTAATACTGTCAACACACATCTAATATTAACTGTCAACACACATCTAATACTGTCAAAACACATCTAATATTAACTGTCAACACACATCTAATACTGGCAACACACATCTAATACTGTCAACACACATCTAATATTAACTGTCAACACACATCTAATACTGTCAACACACATCTAATACTAACTGTCAACACACATCTAATACTAACTGTCAACACACATCTAATACTGTCAACACACATCTAATACTAACTGTCAACACACATCTAATACTGGCAACACACATCTAATACTGTCAACACACATCTAATGCTGGCAGCACGCATCTAATATTAACTGTCAACACACATCTAATACTGTCAACACACATCTAATATTAACTGTCAACACACATCTAATACTGTCAACACACATCTAATATTAACTGTCGACACACATCTAATACTGTCAACACACATCTAATACTGTCAACACACATCTAATATTAACTGTCAACACACATCTAATACTGTCAACACACATCTAATATTAACTGTCAACACACATCTAATACTGGCAACACACATCTAATACTGTCAACACACATCTAATATTAACTGTCAACACACATCTAATACTGTCAACACACATCTAATACTAACTGTCAACACACATCTAATACTAACTGTCAACACGCATCTAATACTGGCAACACACATCTAATACTGTCAACACATAATACTAACTGTCAACACACATCTAATACTGTCAACACATAATACTAACTGTCAACACACATCTAATACTGTCAACACACATCTAATACTGTCAACACACATCTAATACTGTCAACACACATCTAATACTGTCAACACACATCTAATACTGTCAACACACATCTAATACTGGCAGCACACATCTAATACTGTCAACACACATCTAATACTGGCAGCACACATCTAATACTGGCAGCACACATCTAATACTGGCAACACACATCTAATACTGGCAGCACACATCTAATACTGTCAACACACATCTAATACTGGCAACACACATCTAATACTGGCAACACACATCTAATATTAACTGTCAACACACATCTAATACTGGCAGCACACATCTAATACTGGCAGCACACATCTAATACTGTCAACACACATCTAATACTGTCAACACACATCTAATACTGTCAACACACATCTAATACTGTCAACACACATCTAATACTGGCCACACATATCTAATACTGTCAACACATATCTAATACTGTCAACACATAATACTAACTGTCAACACACATCTAATACTGTCAACACACATCTAATACTGTCAACACATTATACTAACTGTCAACACACATCTAATACTGTCAACACATAATACTAACTGTCAACACACATCTAATACTGTCAACACACATCTAATACTGTCAACACATAATACTAACTGTCAACACACATCTAATACTGTCATCACACATCTAATACTGTCAACACACATCTAATACTGTCAACACACATCTAATACTGACAACACATATCTAATACTGTCAACACACATCTAATACTGTCAACACACATCTAATACTGTCAACACACATCTTATACTGGCAACACATATCTAATACTGTCAACACACATCTAATACTGTCAACACACATCTAATACTGTCAACACACATCTAATACTGTCAACACACATCTAATACTGTCAACACACATCTAATACTGGCAACACATATCTAATACTGTCAACACACATCTAATACTGTCAACACACATCTAATACTGTCAACACACATCTAATACTGGCAACACATATCTAATACTGTCAACACACATCTAATACTGTCAACACACATCTAATACTGTCAACACATATCTAATACTGTCAACACACATCTAATACTGTCAACACACATCTAATACTGTCAACACACATCTAATACTGGCAACACATATCTAATACTGTCAACACACATCTAATACTGGCAACACACATCTAATACTGTCAACACATAATACTAACTGTCAACACACATCTAATACTGTCAACACATAATACTAACTGTCAACACACATCTAATACTGTCAACACACATCTAATACTGTCAACACATAATACTAACTGTCAACACACATCTAATACTGTCAACACATATCTAATACTGGCAGCACACATCTAATACTGGCAACACATATCTAATACTGGCAACACATATCTAATACTGGCAGCACACATCTAATACTGTCAACACATATCTAATACTGGCAGCACACATCTAATACTGTCAACACATATCTAATACTGGCAACACATATCTAATAATGTCAACACATATCTAATACTGTCAACACATATCTAATACTGTCAACACACATCTAATACTGGCAACACATATCTAATACTGTCAACACATATCTAATACTGTCAACACACATCTAATACTGGCAACACACATCTAATACTGGCAACACACATCTAATACTGGCAACACACATCTAATACTGGCAGCACACATCTAATACTGGCAGCACACATCTAATACTGGCAGCACACATCTAATACTGGCAGCACACATCTAATACTGGCAGCACACATCTAATAATGGCAACACACATCTAATACTGGCAACACACATCTAATACTGGCAACACACATCTAATACTGTCAACACACATCTAATACTGTCAACACACATCTAATACTGGCAGCACACATCTAATACTGGCAACACACATCTAATACTGGCAGCACACATCTAATAATGTCAACACACATCTAATACTGGCAACACACATCTAATACTGGCAACACACATCTAATACTGTCAACACACATCTAATACTGTCAACACATATCTAATAATGGCAGCACATATCTAATACTGTCAACAAACATCTAATACTGGCAGCACACATCTAATACTGGCAGCACACATCTAATACTGTCAACAAACATCTAATACTGGCAGCACACATCTAATACTGTCAACAAACATCTAATACTGGCAGCACACATCTAATACTGGCAGCACACATCTAATACTGTCAACAAACATCTAATACTGGCAGCACACATCTAATACTGGCAGCACACATCTAATACTGTCAACAAACATCTAATACTGGCAGCACACATCTAATACTGTCAACAAACATCTAATACTGGCAGCACACATCTAATAATGGCAACACACATCTAATACTGGCAGCACACATCTAATAATGTCAACACACATCTAATACTGGCAACACACATCTAATACTGGCAACACACATCTAATACTGTCAACACACATCTAATACTGTCAACACATATCTAATACTGGCAGCACACATCTAATACTGTCAACAAACATCAATACTGGCAGCACACATCTAATACTGGCAGCACACATCTAATACTGTCAACAAACATCTAATACTGGCAGCACACATCTAATACTGGCAGCACACATCTAATGCTGTCAACAAACATCTAATACTGGCAGCACACATCTAATACTGTCAACAAACATCTAATACTGGCAGCACACATCTAATACTGTCAACAAACATCTAATACTGGCAGCACACATCTAATACTGGCAGCACACATCTAATACTGGCAACACACATCTAATACTGGCAGCACACATCTAATACTGTCAACACACATCTAATACTGGCAGCACACATCTAATACTGTCAACACACATCTAATACTGGCAACACACATCTAATACTGTCAACACACATCTAATACTGGCAACACACATCTAATACTGTCAACACACATCTAATACTGGCAGCACACATCTAATACTGGCAGCACACATCTAATACTGTCAACACACATCTAATAATGTCAACACACATCTAATACTGGCAGCACACATCTAATACTGGCAACACACATCTAATACTGTCAACACACATCTAATACTGGCAACACACATCTAATAATGTCAACGCACATCTAATAATGTCAACGCACATCTAATAATGTCAACACACATCTAATACTGGCTACACACATCTAATACTGGCAACACACATCTAATACTGTCAACACACATCTAATACTGTCAACACACATCTAATACTGTCAACACACATCTAATACTGTCAACACACATCTAATACTGTCAACACACATCTAATACTGTCAACACACATCTAATACTGTCAACACACATCTAATACTGTCAACACACATCTAATACTGTCAACACACATCTAATACTGTCAACACACATCTAATACTGTCAACACACATCTAATACTGTCAACACACATCTAATACTGTCAACACACATCTAATAATGTCAACACACATCTAATACTGTCAACACACATCTAATACTGTCAACACACATCTAATACTGTCAACACACATCTAATACTGTCAACACACATCTAATACTGTCAACACACATCTAATACTGTCAACACACATCTAATAATGTCAACACACATCTAATACTGTCAACACACATCTAATACTGGCAAATCACATCTAATACTGTCAACACACATCTAATACTGGCAGCACACATCTAATACTGGCAGCACACATCTAATACTGGCAACACACATCTAATACTGGCAGCACACATCTAATACTGCAGCACACATCTAATACTGTCAACACACATCTAATACTGTCAACACACATCTAATACTGGCAACACACATCTAATACTGTCAACACACATCTAATACTGTCAACACACATCTAATACTGTCAACACACATCTAATACTGTCAACACACATCTAATACTGTCAACACACATCTAATACTGTCAACACACATCTAATACTGGCAGCACACATCTAATACTGTCAACACACATCTAATACTGTCAACACACATCTAATACTGGCAGCACACATCTAATACTGGCAGCACACATCTAATACTGGCAGCACACATCTAATACTGGCAGACATCTAATACTGGCAGCACACATCTAATACTGGCAGCACACATCTAATACTGTCAACAAACATCTAATACTGTCAACACACATCTAATACTGGCAACACACATCTAATACTGGCAACACACATCTAATACTGTCAACACACATCTAATACTGTCAACACACATCTAATACTGGCAGCACACATCTAATACTGTCAACACACATCTAATACTGTCAACACACATCTAATACTGGCAGCACACATCTAATACTGTCAACACACATCTAATACTGTCAACACACATCTAATACTGGCAGCACACATCTAATACTGGCAGCACACATCTAATACTGGCAGCACACATCTAATACTGGCAGCACACATCTAATACTGGCAACACACATCTAATACTGTCAACACACATCTAATACTGTCAACACACATCTAATACTGGCAGCACACATCTAATACTGTCAACAAACATCTAATACTGTCAACACACATCTAATACTGGCAACACACATCTAATACTGTCAACACACATCTAATACTGTCAACACACATCTAATACTGGCAGCACACATCTAATACTGTCAACACACATCTAATACTGTCAACACACATCTAATACTGTCAACAAACATCTAATACTGGCAGCACACATCTAATACTGGCAGCACACATCTAATACTGGCAGCACACATCTAATACTGGCAGCACACATCTAATACTGGCAGCACACATCTAATACTGGCAGCACACATCTAATACTGGCAGCACACATCTAATACTGGCAGACATCTAATACTGTCAACAAACATCTAATACTGTCAACACACATCTAATACTGTCAACACACATCTAATACTGTCAACACACATCTAATACTGTCAACACACATCTAATACTGGCCACACATATCTAATACTGTCAACACATATCTAATACTGTCAACACATAATACTAACTGTCAACACACATCTAATACTGTCAACACACATCTAATACTGTCAACACATTATACTAACTGTCAACACACATCTAATACTGTCAACACATAATACTAACTGTCAACACACATCTAATACTGTCAACACACATCTAATACTGTCAACACATAATACTAACTGTCAACACACATCTAATACTGTCATCACACATCTAATACTGTCAACACACATCTAATACTGTCAACACACATCTAATACTGACAACACATATCTAATACTGTCAACACACATCTAATACTGTCAACACACATCTAATACTGTCAACACACATCTTATACTGGCAACACATATCTAATACTGTCAACACACATCTAATACTGTCAACACACATCTAATACTGTCAACACACATCTAATACTGTCAACACACATCTAATACTGGCAACACATATCTAATACTGTCAACACACATCTAATACTGTCAACACACATCTAATACTGTCAACACACATCTAATACTGGCAACACATATCTAATACTGTCAACACACATCTAATACTGTCAACACACATCTAATACTGTCAACACACATCTAATACTGTCAACACATATCTAATACTGTCAACACACATCTAATACTGTCAACACACATCTAATACTGTCAACACACATCTAATACTGTCAACACACATCTAATACTGGCAACACATATCTAATACTGTCAACACACATCTAATACTGGCAACACACATCTAATACTGTCAACACATAATACTAACTGTCAACACACATCTAATACTGTCAACACATAATACTAACTGTCAACACACATCTAATACTGTCAACACACATCTAATACTGTCAACACATAATACTAACTGTCAACACACATCTAATACTGTCAACACATATCTAATACTGGCAGCACACATCTAATACTGGCAACACATATCTAATACTGGCAACACATATCTAATACTGGCAGCACACATCTAATACTGTCAACACATATCTAATACTGGCAGCACACATCTAATACTGTCAACACATATCTAATACTGGCAACACATATCTAATAATGTCAACACATATCTAATACTGTCAACACATATCTAATACTGTCAACACACATCTAATACTGTCAACACACATCTAATACTGGCAACACATATCTAATACTGTCAACACATATCTAATACTGTCAACACACATCTAATACTGGCAACACACATCTAATACTGGCAGCACACATCTAATACTGGCAACACACATCTAATACTGTCAACACACATCTAATACTGGCAGCACACATCTAATACTGGCAGCACACATCTAATACTGGCAACACACATCTAATACTGGCAGCACACATCTAATACTGGCAGCACACATCTAATAATGGCAACACACATCTAATACTGGCAACACACATCTAATACTGGCAACACACATCTAATACTGTCAACACACATCTAATACTGGCAGCACACATCTAATACTGGCAACACACATCTAATACTGGCAGCACACATCTAATAATGTCAACACACATCTAATACTGGCAACACACATCTAATACTGGCAACACACATCTAATACTGTCAACACACATCTAATACTGTCAACACATATCTAATAATGGCAGCACATATCTAATACTGTCAACAAACATCTAATACTGGCAGCACACATCTAATACTGGCAGCACACATCTAATACTGTCAACAAACATCTAATACTGGCAGCACACATCTAATACTGTCAACAAACATCTAATACTGGCAGCACACATCTAATACTGGCAGCACACATCTAATACTGTCAACAAACATCTAATACTGGCAGCACACATCTAATACTGGCAGCACACATCTAATACTGTCAACAAACATCTAATACTGGCAGCACACATCTAATACTGTCAACAAACATCTAATACTGGCAGCACACATCTAATAATGGCAACACACATCTAATACTGGCAGCACACATCTAATAATGTCAACACACATCTAATACTGGCAACACACATCTAATACTGGCAACACACATCTAATACTGTCAACACACATCTAATACTGTCAACACATATCTAATACTGGCAGCACACATCTAATACTGTCAACAAACATCAATACTGGCAGCACACATCTAATACTGGCAGCACACATCTAATACTGTCAACAAACATCTAATACTGGCAGCACACATCTAATACTGTCAACAAACATCTAATACTGGCAGCACACATCTAATACTGGCAGCACACATCTAATGCTGTCAACAAACATCTAATACTGGCAGCACACATCTAATACTGTCAACAAACATCTAATACTGGCAGCACACATCTAATACTGTCAACAAACATCTAATACTGGCAGCACACATCTAATACTGGCAGCACACATCTAATACTGGCAACACACATCTAATACTGGCAGCACACATCTAATACTGTCAACACACATCTAATACTGGCAGCACACATCTAATACTGTCAACACACATCTAATACTGGCAACACACATCTAATACTGTCAACACACATCTAATACTGGCAACACACATCTAATACTGTCAACACACATCTAATACTGGCAGCACACATCTAATACTGGCAGCACACATCTAATAATGTCAACACACATCTAATACTGGCAGCACACATCTAATACTGGCAACACACATCTAATACTGTCAACACACATCTAATACTGGCAACACACATCTAATAATGTCAGCGCACATCTAATAATGTCAACGCACATCTAATAATGTCAACACACATCTAATACTGGCTACACACATCTAATACTGGCAACACACATCTAATACTGTCAACACACATCTAATACTGTCAACACACATCTAATACTGTCAACACACATCTAATACTGTCAACACACATCTAATACTGTCAACACACATCTAATAATGTCAACACACATCTAATACTGTCAACACACATCTAATACTGTCAACACACATCTAATACTGTCAACACACATCTAATACTGTCAACACACATCTAATACTGTCAACACACATCTAATACTGTCAACACACATCTAATACTGTCAACACACATCTAATAATGTCAACACACATCTAATACTGTCAACACACATCTAATACTGTCAACACACATCTAATACTGTCAACACACATCTAATACTGTCAACACACATCTAATACTGTCAACACACATCTAATACTGTCAACACACATCTAATAATGTCAACACACATCTAATACTGTCAACACACATCTAATACTGGCAAATCACATCTAATACTGTCAACACACATCTAATACTGGCAGCACACATCTAATACTGGCAGCACACATCTAATACTGGCAACACACATCTAATACTGGCAGCACACATCTAATACTGCAGCACACATCTAATACTGTCAACACACATCTAATACTGTCAACACACATCTAATACTGGCAACACACATCTAATACTGTCAACACACATCTAATACTGTCAACACACATCTAATACTGTCAACACACATCTAATACTGTCAACACACATCTAATACTGTCAACACACATCTAATACTGTCAACACACATCTAATACTGGCAGCACACATCTAATACTGTCAACACACATCTAATACTGTCAACACACATCTAATACTGGCAGCACACATCTAATACTGGCAGCACACATCTAATACTGGCAGCACACATCTAATACTGGCAGACATCTAATACTGGCAGCACACATCTAATACTGGCAGCACACATCTAATACTGTCAACAAACATCTAATACTGTCAACACACATCTAATACTGGCAACACACATCTAATACTGGCAACACACATCTAATACTGTCAACACACATCTAATACTGTCAACACACATCTAATACTGTCAACACACATCTAATACTGGCAGCACACATCTAATACTGTCAACACACATCTAATACTGTCAACACACATCTAATACTGGCAGCACACATCTAATACTGTCAACACACATCTAATACTGTCAACACACATCTAATACTGTCAACAAACATCTAATACTGGCAGCACACATCTAATACTGGCAGCACACATCTAATACTGGCAGCACACATCTAATACTGGCAACACACATCTAATACTGTCAACACACATCTAATACTGTCAACACACATCTAATACTGGCAGCACACATCTAATACTGTCAACAAACATCTAATACTGTCAACACACATCTAATACTGGCAACACACATCTAATACTGTCAACACACATCTAATACTGTCAACACACATCTAATACTGGCAGCACACATCTAATACTGTCAACACACATCTAATACTGTCAACACACATCTAATACTGTCAACAAACATCTAATACTGGCAGCACACATCTAATACTGGCAGCACACATCTAATACTGGCAGCACACATCTAATACTGGCAGCACACATCTAATACTGGCAGCACACATCTAATACTGGCAGCACACATCTAATACTTGCAGCACACATCTAATACTGGCAGACATCTAATACTGTCAACAAACATCTAATACTGTCAACACACATCTAATACTGGCAACACACATCTAATACTGGCAACACACATCTAATACTGGCAGCACACATCTAATACTGTCAACACACATCTAATACTGGCAGCACACATCTAATACTGTCAACACACATCTAATACTGTCAACACACATCTAATACTGTCAACACACATCTAATAATGTCAACACACATCTAATACTGGCAGCACACATCTAATACTGTCAACACACATCTAATACTGTCAACACACATCTAATACTGTCAACACACATCTAATACTGTCAACACACATCTAATACTGGCAGCACACATCTAATACTGTCAACACACATCTAATACTGGCAGCACACATCTAATACTGTCAACACACATCTAATACTGTCAACACACATCTAATACTGGCAGCACACATCTAATACTAGCAACACACATCTAATACTGGCAGCACACATCTAATACTGGCAGCACACATCTAATACTGGCAACACACATCTAATACTGGCAACACACATCTAATACTGTCAACACACATCTAATACTGGCAGCACACATCTAATACTGGCAGCACACATCTAATACTGGCAACACACATCTAATACTGGCAGCACACATCTAATACTGTCAACACACATCTAATAATGTCAACACACATCTAATACTGGCAACACACATCTAATACTGGCAACACACATCTAATACTGGCAGCACACATCTAATACTGTCAACACACATCTAATACTGGCAGCACACATCTAATACTATCAACACACATCTAATACTGGCAGCACACATCTAATACTGGCAGCACACATCTAATACTGTCAACAAACATCTAATACTGGCAGCACACATCTAATACTGGCAGCACACATCTAATACTGTCAACAAACATCTAATACTGGCAGCACACATCTAATACTGTCAACAAACATCTAATACTGGCAGCACACATCTAATACTGGCAGCACACATCTAATACTGTCAACAAACATATAATACTGGCAGCACACATCTAATACTGTCAACAAACATCTAATACTGGCAGCACACATCTAATACTGTCAACAAACATCTAATACTGGCAGCACACATCTAATACTGGCAACACACATCTAATACTGTCAACACACATCTAATACTGGCAACACACATCTAATACTGGCAACACACATCTAATACTGTCAACACACATCTAATACTGGCAACACACATCTAATACTGTCAACACACATCTAATACTGGCAACACACATCTAATACTGTCAACACACATCTAATACTGTCAACACACATCTAATACTGGCAGCACACATCTAATACTGTCAACAAACATCTAATACTGGCAGCACACATCTAATACTGGCAGCACACATCTAATACTGGCAACACACATCTAATACTGGCAGCACACATCTAATACTGTCAACAAACATCTAATACTGGCAGCACACATCTAATACTGTCAACACACATCTAATACTGGCAGCACACATCTAATACTGGCAACACACATCTAATACTGGCAGCACACATCTAATACTGTCAACACACATCTAATACTGTCAACACACATCTAATACTGGCAACACACATCTAATACTGGCAGCACACATCTAATACTGTCAACACACATCTAATACTGTCAACACACATCTAATACTGTCAACACACATCTAATACTTTCAACACACATCTAATGCTTTCAGCACACATATAGAATCACCACTACCAACACACATGTACATATTTAGACCTACAGTCTAAACCAAGCAAACACCTGTAATCCTCAACTGCCTGGATGATAATCCTCACAGTCCAGCAACAGTCTACGTAGCCAACGTGAAGATAAAACACACATCTTATCAAAACAAGTGCCTTTTATCACATACGAATTAAAACTGGTTGAAACTTCTACTAATGTCTGTAAAGTATACACATTATCCTGTCCAGACAAGCGTCAGTGCGCGTGTGCGCATGCATGCTTAGTGAGTTTCTACACACCTTTTCCCGTGCAAGGGGTTATATAACAAGAAAAAGTCATTAAGTTTGAAACAAGGAAAGGATAAAACGGGTGGTAATTTTATAGTTTTGGTACACAGATCGGTGGGAGCCCTCGTGTTCGCTTCGGTTGGATACAGAACGAATGTTTGAGGGACGCGAGTGACATGCTGCAGAGATAAGCCAAACATGGTTGCTGATTGTTGGCTAGTGTGACGTTGAAGTATCGTTCTGTAAGTTGCTTCAATAGAGCGTTCAGAAACTCACTGAATTCAAAACTGATTTTCTGTATCGTTGTTGACAATCCACTGCGAAATTCTCAGAAATTTATATACGAAAATAGGAAACTGGGTCATAAAGTTGTGTTCACCTTTGGACCAGGATCGTAGATGCGCTTACCATTAGGAAAACAGGTGGGGGGGGGGGGGGAATTTACCTTGTAAACAAGGTAATTTGTGCGTCAATTTTTTTTCTTTTGAAGACAAATTTGATGACCTTTTAGTGCAAAATTACTAAGGGGGGTTTTGCTTTTGGTCCATATTGTTTTGGTTAAGTATTTCTTTTTTTTCTTGTCGCTGTATACCCCTCTATGTCCTGCCGTGTCAGGGGCACACGGGTTTTCTGGTATCCCGTTATACCTTGCAGCGTCAGGGGTAGAAGTGTTCTCTGGATATGGCGTTTTGTGTGCTTCATATATCTTATTTTTCGCAGACTAAAATACATAATTATGGAACGTTTCACGAATTTACGTCTCATCCTTGTGCAGAGACATGCTAATTGGCAAAGTACCGAGTACTAACAATAACCTAGTGCTAGCAAAGTACCTAGTACTAAAAGTCACGTTCTGCTTTGCTAAAAAGATACGAGGGGTTTGAAACCCCTATATAAGGCATTGCAGTGGATACACAAATGATAACTTACGAAAATCCACCAAAAAGTCCTTGTCAAGAATACATTCACAACACAGCATTTAGCTCCCTCATGTGATCGTTGTTTGCTACTTTGTGAATGTGTTCTTGATTGAAGCCTTTTGGTCGAAACATGGATTTTAATGTGTTATGTGTGTATCCAGAGATGTGTGCGTGTATATGCAGCCAACCTTCATTATTCATTGGGGAGACGGTACCTGCTGACCCAGTGATTAGCAAAACATCATCACTATGTTTCCTAGTTTTGCCGGTCAGATCTATAAACACATACACGTTCTGTACTGCGTAATTGTTTCATCATCATTAAGTGCCGTCTCCACAACAAAGGTTTGCTGCAACATACCTCCAACATCCTCTGCCTCTTGTCTTGGTGGTGCACTCTGTTAGACTATAGACCTGTCCATCTCGTGATGTTACTCTCCCAAATATTTCTTTATGTTTATACATCCTTCCTTTAATAATTCTTCCTTCACACAAAGTCTTGTTAGAACCTCTTCGTTGGTTTTATTCTCTTTCCATGATGTTCACCCTATTCTTCTCTATATCCACATCTCAAAGGCATCAATTCCGTCTGCTAAGGGTATACTGTCCAAGCTGTTTTAGTTTATAATTAAATATACTTCTGTATTCCATGCGTATTATGTTCGGTGAAAGGTGAAAGTAACAGTACCACTATGGCCTACAATACATATCGTAGGTGACTAAAGGAGGGTTCGACGTCAGATTTGTTATACCATGATCTCAGCAGTGATAAAGCTAGACCACCAGGGCTGTTAAATATACTTAGATAACGGGGAGGGGGGGGAGAGAAGGTTGTTACCTTTAACAAAATTATAATTTTGTGGGCGTTTTTAATGACGCCATTTGACTATTTCCGTGAGTTTCATTGGTTACTATGATTATACTTTGTGTGACAGTCAATGAAAATCTAAGGAACAGCACAATGATTCATTGTAGAAGGCGTGTTTTCCTATTAGTAAATAGGTTTTATGTTGTATATCATTTATGACTGTAGTTCTTAATATTGTACTTGCGAGCACCTTGGTGATCTCGTAAAAACATGTGCTCGTAACATGCTGGTTAAAACGTGCTCACGATCACTCACGATTACATGTGGGCGGTGCTCGCCGTCTGAGAACCCCTGTTGTAGAGGGTCACAGATCAGCCATGGTTTTCTAGATATTAAAGTCAAACTACGTCATTATAGTTAGCGGGCATTTCTTCAGGGATCTCCAGTTTTGAACCAACTCTCACTAGTATAGCGAAAATGCAAGGACTTCTCCACAATAGTCTTGTGCACTGGTCTCACGCGGCGCCATTTATTTTGCCGTATCCGACTTTTCCCCGCGCTTTCCATTAAATGGGGACAGACTGCATACGTACAACGTCCAGAAATAACCCGTTGCATCAGTGAAGCTGATTGACGCTGTGAAATCAGCACGCAGAACAATTTGGAGAAGCACCTGCGGTATATATAAACTGTATATATTGTACGGGGAAACCCGGTTATTTTTGGGTAACAACCGACTCTTTCTTTAACGCCCGTAGTTTGACCTGTCTTATATCTAGATGTCTGCGGATCAGCACAGCACGACCTATAACATAATTACGTACAAGACCATAATGTTACATGCAGTTAAAAATCAACACACCTTTATATAACCAAAATAGATCTTCGATCAGAGGTTGAAAGCGGCCTATACTGTACTTAACGTATATTAACAGAGGATGTATAAATAGGGAAACCTCGTGCTTCCCTCCCTTACCAGTTTCCAATACTTCCTCTGCTGGTAATTTACAGGTATTGCATAGCGGATAATAAAAATGTATATATACAGAAAGCTTATGAGGTTTTCCAGGTGGGGCTATTGATGCTTCTCGGTTGAAGTACCTTGTCTCGGATCGTTGAGTTACATTTTGTTTTATTACAGTTGCAATTCATAGTTTTTTTTTCTTACCGCGGAAATGATGGCAAATACAACGCCCCACCGTGACCGTCCCCCACCCACCCTTTTCCCCGTGAACATACGACATATTGGCTAATGGTAAACACTTTTTCTAAAATGACTCATTTCACAATTCCCGTGATTTTCATTGGCTGTCACAAAATATAATCACCGAGGCCAGCAAAAATCATGGGAATAGTATAATGAGTCATTAACGAAGACTTGTTTTCCCATTAGTCAGTAGGTTTTACAGCTGTAGACGGTCACGACTCTACCATCTTTAGTTGTTGCATGGGGATATTTCTGGTGTAGTGGTTAAGCCGTTCGCTTTGTGCTGAAGAGGCCGATGGTTAGAATACCGCTGGTGACAACTTGTTTATAAAAGCATATTGTTGAGTTTGATTATCACTTGACGCTAAGGAATTATCTGATATGAACAATCTTCTCGGTAGGTGCATGTCGTAGAGGGATGGATCACATATGCGATAACCAGAGAGAAATAAAGTCAATCATCTTACGTCTTATGATCCCTTTTGTTGACTTATGAAAACAAAAACCGATCTATTGTTATTTTTCGATTGATCAGTATTTTCAAAAACATGTTCCTTCTTATTTAAAAATAAATATATTATTGTTCTGACGAAGGCAATGTACTGAAACGTTAATAAACGTTATACGTTAGTTCTTTTTATTCTTTATTATAACTATTTCTTTAATTAGCATATAATGTTTAGTTGTAGTGTTGTTTAAGACATCTTTCACTATAAATATAATATATATTTAGTTTTCGTGTTTGTGTTACTAGGGCCCACGCCCGATCGTTGGAACCCCTCTGGATTTCTGGTAATTAGCTATATGTATATTCAAATATTTAGGAGCAACGATGCTAGATGGAAGCAGATCACCCGCAACAATAACCGCCGTAAAAGCAGTATCTCTATACAAGACTATAATATGAAATAGACCCCTTCTGCGTAGAAGACTCCTTCAATAGGCATTGCGCTAAAGCTGAAGTCTCACGTGTATGAAAGAAATCTCAGAAAATCCACCCTGCTGCACATAGGAAGTAAGAGCTAATCGCCCGCAATTCCTAGGATTCTCAAACAAACAACTATGACATACCTACACAAAAACACATGTCAAATCGATGACATAGGGCAATCAGATAGTGAGACTTGTAAATGACATTCGCAATGGAAAAGAAAATATGGCATTTGAAATAAAATATTATAGAAAGCCGAAGAAATGCAGACGTTTGCAAAGTTCTGAACATAAAAGACGACCGGCTCATCAAAACTATATAAAAAAAACAAAAACAAACAACAAAACATTCGGATATATACATATACACAATGGTTAATTGTGAAAGATTAAGGGGCTACCCAGAATTATCCACACACAAAATTCAATAACCTTTTACGCTTACCAAAGCAAGTTAAATTTTCATCAATCTCATAGCATCTATGTTAGTACATTTACAATTTGTTTTTATTAGCTATAGTTCTTTTTTTCTAATTTTTGTTTGTCTTACAGCGATTTTAAACTTGGTAAGGGGTATCAATGGAAATAACTGTTATATAACTGAGTCTTTATTTTTGCATGGGCAATTTTTGCCCAAAAGCTTGACATATTTCTGTGATTTTCACATCATATTTTCCACATCTTGTAGCTAGAGATGACATTTTCAGTGAATGTGCATATTTTCTATAGCTGGATCCTGAACCATTTTCATTGTACTTACTTTGAAAGAAAACAATGTATAACACTATTCATGCGCAAAAATCTGTGCATATTTTTGGTATATTTGCAGCATAATATTTGAGAAAAGATTACAATACACAGTTACTTCCACGGTTCGGATACCAGATATTAACCTCACTACTCGATTTTAAGACTAGAAACTAAAAAAAAAAAGATTAATTTAGAGTGTAAAAACCAGCATCAGCATTTTGGAATATTTGAATTTGTCTTCATTACATAATTAATTATTTAAAACTAATTAGTCTAGGATTTTTCAGCTAGCAATAATTTATTTTCTAAATCAGCACATTTCCATAAAAATGTTCCATATAAAATTGTATTTGAATCTATTCAGAATTAACTGTTTTACAAAAATAAACAGCAAGTAAACCCCACCCCTATTCTGAATAGGTCTAGACATTAATCATGGAGACAAACGTTCCAGACAAGCGGACAAGACATACAATCCCAGAAAACGTTCCAGACAAGCGGACAAGACATACAATCCCAGAAAAAACGTCCCAGACAAGCGGACATGACATACAATCCCAGGAAAAAAACGTACATAAAATCCTAGGAGAGAAGACTAAGCACCTTTTAAATGCGGTGTGTACATATAATTCTTGGAGTTAGGTGGCAGGACAAAGTCACACACAATGATGTTTTTGGAAAGAACAGGCAATACCATCGTAGTGTTTATGCTGCACAGACTCAGATGGCTGGGACACACTAGGAGGATGGAAGATGGCTGGGACACACTAGGAGGATGAAAGATTGCATAATATCGAAAGTTCTACTTTATGGAGAATTACAGTCTGGGAAAATATCTCAGGGTCGACTTCTACTTCTGTACAAAGATGTACGCAAACGTGATATGCACGATACAGGCATTGATACGGAATCAGGAACAGACTGCGATGGATCGTGTTGCACGGAGAGGAAAGATCAGGAATGGTACAAAGACAAAGAAGAATGCGACAAAAGATAGTTCAAGGGCTGCACGTCTAATAAGCCAGGCAACATCACACAATGATACAAGCGGGTCTGTAATTCCTTGTACATATTGTGACAGCATCTTTGTGGTTCAGATTGGTGTAGTCACATCCATCATCGCCATGGACTGTAGATTATATCTCGCATATCACAACAATAATACTTACCGTCTGGAAAGACGGAAAGTTGCCTAATAAGTAGATACAATTGATTTAGTGATGATTCTACGCGATTGATGAAGTAGATATAGCTGGTTAAAAACACGTAATGGCTAGCATATCCTTTTCAGAATGTTGTCTTCACCCTAGCATTTTTTCTGATCATAGTCATCAACTCAGCATTTTTTTTTAGCTTCTGTGATTTTCTAGGCAATGTAAATAAATTCAGAAGAATGAATTGATTTATCAACGGTCCAGACAGAGAATTGACTACGGCGGGATTTGAACGTCAGAACGTCACAGACTATACCACACCGCCACAGAGCCGGACCGTAATGAATACGGTGACATAATGAGGTATCTGGGTCCCCACTAAACTCGCTAAGAAAGGTTGAGAATGACTGGGCACAAAGACAGTGATTGCAGACGATGAAGGAGTCTAATGTGACAACTTCATATTTCTGCCTGCACATGCAGCTTTCCGAGGAAATTAACGCGAAGACAGGCATGCTGGTACAGCGATAATGGGAACCGGGCAAGCAATGGACCGAGCTGATGTTCTGAATGTTCTTAGAGAGATAGGACGAGCGAACGATGTAACACATACTTTTGTGAATCTGAACCCTGGAGCAGGCTACATGAATGTCAAGATGGGCGTGGCTAAACCAGAACGCTATAGTAAGTAACTAAAGGAGACTGAAAAACCAACACATAATAGAATAGATCGGTCGTTACACTCTCAGGGATATCTTGAGGCGGATATCACTTAGTGATTGATGGTTCGATGTGCAGTGAGGGTGATATCTAAGCGGACTGACTAATGAACTAAGCAGGCAACAAATCCACGAACAAATTAAGCTCGCTTAATGATGGCGATTCCATGTCTTTGCTGAATTCGTATAACAGAAGATTCTGGGTACTTAACTAAGTTCACATTATTGGGCATGTTATTTTCTTGCTAAGCTAGCATAATTGAGTAACTCAGCATTTGAACATCATACTAAGTTAGCACATAAATAACTAAGAATTATAAATTACATTCAAGAGCATTGTTTATATAAACAGGTATACCATGCCATACTATTTGGGGGTGGGGGTAGGGAGAAGGTCGTGTAGCGCACTGACTTCGTATATGAGTGGAGCTGGGTTCATTTTTTAGTTGAGGGGGTAATGTTTTTGAGACCGCATGGGTTCACGGGTCGACCCAGCCTGAATAGGGTACAAGATCAATCCGGGAAGTAAAGACTGCGATGTAGAGATGGCTACCGCTATCATATAGCAGATCCACTGAAATGTGAGGTCGCTAACATCTCATACCCTTACTGCTATGGGTTAACTTTACTATAAGCCCTTAAACCGTCAAGGTAGTAGAGGTGCCGCATTGGATGCATTAATACACAGTCATCCATCCAATCTTATCTTCAGCAATGGTGATGAGTTAGGAAACCTTTCGACCTGTTCAGCTCGATGTTGTCTGTGCAGAACTTCACTTGACCTTCTGTATCTTCCACATTCGACTGTACACCACAGCAAGCCCGTAGAAAAAGGGGGTGTGAAGTTTGGATTCAATCCCACCCCACCCATATATATATATATATATATATATATATATATATATATATATATATATATATATATATATATATATATATATATATATATATATATATTCATAACTTTTAGTACCAGGAACGCAGTCAAAATGTGGGCAAAACCCTAATTCCTACACGATTTTCTTCTCCAATCTAATGAAACAGAGGGGATTGCAATGAAATTTGTCGAGTGACTTCCTGCCCCCTTACTGAAAATACATCTACGGCCCTGCCTGAAGTATAGTTTTTTAAAGTAATCACATCGGCATTACATGCTCACATCATGTTAGTTCTCGTCGCTTCACTACCCAGTGCAATATTTCAGTATAGCAGAAATATAAGGTATATCTTGAACATGTCAACATGTGGGCTTATAATTGCTCACAACATTCCCGTTAGGTGACATCTTTACTATTCTTTGATCTCTCTTCGGTTTCCGTCAGACCACGGATATATACGATTTCACTATGTCCGCAGGTGCTTGCTGTTGAAATGAAAAGTCTTGGTGATGCACAGGAAGTGTTTTGACATCTTGACACAATGTCAAGGATTCAAAGCAAACACAATAAAAGATGATATACGTACTGTCCTTGCAATCTGAACGCGCAGTAAGGAAAACTACCGACACGGTCACTGTTTAAGGTGACGTATGGGAAATTGTCCTTACAATCTGAACGCACAATAAGGAAACTATCGACATGGCCAATGTTTAGTGTGACGTCCGGGCAAATAAAAGCAGGCCCTACTGATAAGATAACCGGACCCGGCAGTGGAAGCCGGTCATACGTGATAACAGAGTTGCCGGCAGTAGGGAGAGATATAAAAGAGTGCTAGGAGAAATACGCGCCATGGGAAGAAACATATTGTACGAGAGGAGGATATTTAAGAGTGAATTAACACGTTCAGTAGAAGGGGGAGGGGAGGGGATGTATAAGGTCAGTATTCTAATTTGAACCATACGAGGAAGGTCCGCGGGTCTTATCGTATGATGTCTTTCGTCCTGATGAAGGCTTTTAGTCGAAACGTTGTATGTGGCAAGTTTGTTTTATTCACTAATATTAGTAACACCTATACATACTTGTTTTTATTGTGATTTTAGCAGTGGTATATCATATTTACCCACAATGTAACACACACGGGATTGACTTCGCTGTACATGGGTTACCCAATATGTACTCTGTTCATCTCAATGAAGTGACACACCTCTTAGTTTATTCCTATCTACATGTCCTTGAGTACGATGTTGGCAAATTCCTGCATCAAGTCGAGTATCTGTCAATTATACAGACCTGTGGAATCGACCATACTAAGGATTTATCCTTCAAAAATCGCAGGTGTCTTGAATGGTCTGAAAGGAGAGCAATGAATAACAACACTAATTATGTACCATGCATGTCGTAAAAAGGCGACTAATGAGGTTATGATGTGGAGTTGATTGTCCCATCCTTCACAAGATCCGAACTAACCTAGAAGCTATACTGTAGTCGGATGTGTCAGGTCAAAAGGCGAAGATAAGCTGTAAACCATGAAACATCGCATTTCGTTCTTCCCACTACATCCTGATAGTCTGCAGGAGTTTGAGACTGAACGCAGATGAAGAAAAAGCTGAAGAATAATTCAAAACTGACCGCATTTGACTTGTATCCGTGCTTTTCATTGATCACTGTATGTACTTTCTCTATGTACAACACAAGAGGTCTCTACCAGAATTGCGATGGCATCATGTGCAAACATCTAACAAACATCTAACAAACATCTAAGAAACAACTGGAAATCAAAAACAATAAGTAAACATACCAAACTACGACTGTTCAACTTCAATGTAATATCCGTGGTGACATATGATTGCGAAAGTTGGATAATGACAAAGGCGCTGGAGAAGAAATTGAACTCATTTGAAAATAAATGTCTTAGAAGAATCAAATATTGGTTGGCAAGAATTCAAGCCAAACATGCAAGTAACAGCAATATATTTCTATAACAATAAGAAAATCCGATGGTCTTATAACCAGACTTGTACTTAGAACGAATGAAAACAACCTGCCACTACAATCATTAAAATGGTTATCAGCAGGCAAAAGAAAATGAGGAAGACAAAGCTCTACGTAGAACAACCATCAAAAGAGGGTATGACTATGGGACTCTACAATATACAAGAATTACACACAGTAGCTTCACATCGCTCAAACTGTAGAGCTTTGGTTTCTGCTCTATGTAACCATGTTCTTCGCTGATGGGACAAAGATTAGACAGATAGATTAGATTTGGTTATATTAGATAAGAAAGATAGACAGATAGAGAGGCAGACAGATAGATAGAAACATATATATATATACAGATAGATTTACTTTGTCGACAGCCAATTAAAATCACGGGAGGTTAATTAAATAACTCAACTTTTGAAGGATGACTGATTCTGATGAATCCACATGACTGTATAAATGACGAGTGACACAGTCGAGCACTCCAGTTAACACCAGTGGGTTACACTTACGCAAGACAACACATAATATCACGCTTGACGACACAGATAGAGTAACGGTTCATATATCTCTAGGGCCCTCCAGAACGAACCCGACAAATAGAACCCTGATACACTCGGTAACTATCAGTCGATCATGCGCCTTTCTACGTTTCAAATAACCGCCACACACAAATTTTTTTTCTGCCATTCATCATCCTCAAGAGCTGCTTTCGGATCAAAGGTTGGGTGAAACGGGCCTCTATCATTCAGTCTCGGGCCTTGGTGTTGCACCCTGAAAGACTATCTTGTCTCTATCATATTTTCACTACACGTGAATCCCTGTTTACCTCATATCGCTGCATTTGAATTCTACCTCCAAGATCTGCAACTATATCTCCATGTAAGATCTGCAACTATATCTTCATGTAAGATCTGCAACTCTATCAGCAAGATCTTCAACTATATCTCCATGTAAGATCTTCAACTATATCTTCATGTAAGATCTGCAACTCTTATCAACAAGGTCTTCGACCTCCAAGTAAAGTCTTCAAGTCTACCTCCAAGTAAGGTCTTCAACTTTCCAAATAAGGTCTTCAACTCTCCAAGTAAGGTCTTTAACTCTACTTCCAAGTAAGGTGTTCAACTTTGTCTCCAGTAAGGACTTCGACTATCTCCCGGTAAGGTCTTGAACTCTATCTCCAAGCTCTGCAACTCTACCTCCAAGTTCTCCAACTCTACCTCTAAGTTCTTCACCTCTCCAAGATCTTCAACTATACCTCCAAGTAAGATTTTCAACAAAGTACCATGACTTGTTATATGTATATAACATTTTATCTTTGAGATTTCCCCCCCCCCCTAATAGTGACTATTTTTCCGCACGGAGTGTTGTCAGAACCTCTTTCTTCTCTTTCCATGAAGTTCTCTCCATTCTTCTGTATATCCACATCTCAAAGGTATCAATTCTTAACTGTGTTCATCACATATGTTTCTGGGTCATACATTAATGCAGAGTAGATTTAGACACTTTGCAGTTTATTTAATGTCTTTCATTCATTGGTACCATATCCTATTTAGGACGTGGCTACCAACCCAGCATTTTTTGGCTGTAGTGATTTTCTAAGCAATAAATACGTTTAGTTGTTTGCCAGTGTTTTCTGAACGGTCCGGATGCACAAATGCCCGTGGCGGGGATCGAAATCGGTACCTTGGCCGTCACAGATGCGCGATGTACCACTCCGCCACAGAGCCGTACAATGTGTTTAATTTGTTTGGATGTTGGTAATTTTTTCATGTCGTACACATAGTGTCAGTCTATTGTCTATGTCAGTCTATTGTCTAGTCTATTGTATATCTCAACTTATTGCTTATGTCAGTCGATTTTTGTATGGCTCTATTGTCTATGTCATTTACTGTCCAAGTTAATATATTGTTTCATCATCATCAGGTATGATTTCCTGAACAGAATGTAGCAGTCATCACAGCCTTTCGAAACTTATGTCTATTTGTAACATGATTCTTTCTAATTCGGTGTTGTTGATATTGATGGTGAACGTGCTAGTCGCTTGTCATAATCTTGGTCTTGTTTCAGATCATACATTGTTTTGTTTTTCACTATGTTCTTTAATAGAGTTAATGGGGTGTTCGAGACCTTTTGGACTGTGTGCCAATAGTATTTTATCACCTATATATCTTAATTCTGGTAATCTCATGAACTCCGATGTTGAGTGACTCGGAGTTGCTTCTCTGTTGGTTATTTCTTGCAATCCTCATTAAGTTCACATAAAAAATGTTGAAGACGTATAGTGATCGGACATATCCTTGTTTGAGTCCTTTTTCCACGCTGAATCAATCAGATGTTCCACTATTTACTCTCACGGCTGCTTGCTGGTTTTGATGTGCCGGATTAGGTGTAGCGAGAAACCCATGTCTTTCATGATATTTCAAAGTTTTTGTTGTTGTACACAGTCGAATGCTGTGTGTAGTCAATAAAGCATGTGTAGATGTCGACATTAAACTCTCTGCATTTCTCTATGATGTTCCGCATATTGAAAATATGATCTCTGGTACCTCTGGCCTGCCTGAATCATGTCAGTGCTTCATTTAACTCTTCTTCCAGCTTATGCTGCAGTCTTTTCATGATAATACCAAGTAGTATTGTGTTGACGTGACTGATCAGTGCAATGGTTCTATAGTTGGTGCATAGTGTTAGATTTCCCTTCTTCGGTAGCGGTATGTAGACTTCGTGTCCATTCCTGGAGCCAAACTTCACTTCTCCAGATCTTGGTGCAGAGTGTGTAATAGATGATGATGGCGGTTGATGATCATTTCAGCAGTTATATTATCACACTCTGGAGATTTCCATCTCTGCAGGTTATTAATGGTCCACCTGACTTCATCTAAACTTGGTTGTGGTTCTATTTCACTGTTGTTGTAATTGTTATTGTCTGTGTTTCTCTGGCGTTCCTCATACATTTCCTGACATATTCTTTCCACGATATCATTGTATTCTGTCTTCTTCTTCTTCTGCGTTCATTCTCAAACTCCTGCAGATTAGAAGAATGTAGTCCAGAGAAAGGAATGCGTTATGTCATGGTTTACAGCATTGCTGCGATATCCGCGCCTGTCGGCCTGACACATCCGACTTCAGCATGGCTTTGGGTCACTGATCCTATATGGGATGGGACAGCCAACTCCATCCCATAACCTCCTTAGTCGCCTTTTACGACTTGCGTGGAAGGTAAACAGTGTTGCTATTCTTTGCTCCCATTCGGGCCCCGGGAACACACGGGCGTGTATTCTGTCAATTTGTTACGTTTGTCTTGAATGACATTGAGTACTTGAAGTGGCCTGCTAGAGTTCTCATCTCTTTGAACATAATATCACTTCTTCCGTGTTTGTTACTCCCCTTTATCTTGCCGCAGGTCTCCAGTATATATTTTCTTTTATCGTGTCTTGTATTTTTCCTTACTGTCTTGGTGATGTTCGTGAATTTTTTGTGATTTGCAGTGTAGATCAGTTTTTATTTGTCTTCTTTCTTCAAGTAGTCTCAGAGTTTCATCTGAGAAGAATCATTTGTCTTGGTGTCATTTCTAGGTATAAGATTTATTGCTGTAGATACACGAGTATCTAATTCATAGGGTGTTAATTCTTCTTGTACTGCAAAAAAGTATCTCAAATTTTTTGTGAACTTCGATGTCCATTGTCTATGTCAGTTGGTTGGTTTGTTGCTGACCAGAGGTCCATGGGCTCATACCCTTTGACCCAATGCCAATGTGTGATATATGCATGTGTTTGTAAGTTTTTGTTTTATTCAATTTATCTGTCCCTAGAGCGAGAAGCATTGTCCTGATGTCATCCAGTGTTGGATAATCAAAAAGTTGGTGGTCAACAGTATCATAGGGATGAGTGCACAGCCGGCACCCTGGAGTGTGTTGTATTCTGTGCAGGTGATTGTTAAGCTGTACATGTGTGAGCAGTCGAAAGATGATACTCTGGTCTTCCCTTCCCAGGAGGTTGATGTTGTCTTTAGGATTGGACTGGTCATATATTTATAGATTTCCATCCCAGTGTATCCCATGGCCCGTTTGTTCATCCAATGTTCTCTGTTAACAGATTTCAACATCAATTTAACTGTCTGCATGGCTGTTTGTGTATATGACTGTTCTTGTTGCGCTCCCTTCTTTGCTAGTCAGCCGGCCTTGTCATTGCCAGGTGTGTTTGCTTGACCAGGAATCCATTGCATAACAATGATGAATACGATGTAAGCAGTTAGTTGGCATAGTGATATATTTCAACTAGCTCTGGATTACAATGTCCATCACACTCTGGTGTTTAAAGAGTCTGTAAAAATCACAATATTTTAGACTTTTGATGGAAAGTCATCAATTATGGTCATGTAATTTCATGGTAATGTAAAAGAAATCATGTAATTATTCGTATTTTTTGTGCCGATTTTTTTGGGGTGGGGGGGGGGGGGGAGGACAACACGACACGAAAAATACAAGGGATTTCGATCATAATACGATCAACATGCACCGTATTAAGCATTGAACAACTGAAGGAAATCTATTTGACATATATAATTAAGCATAGGATGGTTGATTTACAGCTGTAGAAATGGGGTGGGAAGTGGGGGTAGTAGGGGGGAGGGGAGGGGGTAGTGGGGAGAACTCAACAATAGTTAACGTAGTTTATGCCTACAGAAGACTGGTCCTATCCTTTGTCACTCTAAAACTACAAGTCCAAGCTACGGTTGCCACACACAGCGATTTAGATAGATATATAGATTGATACTGGATGGGTGGATATGGTTGGATGATTGAGTGAATGGATGGATGGATGGATTACAAAGATAGACAGACATATAATCTCATGTTGACTATGGGTCTGCCACTACAGGGAGTAAACCATAATAATATACACTAAATCCAGGAACACAAAATATATGCTAGCAAATTTGTATTTAAAAACAGAATCACACACCAACATCAGCTTCCAAGGTAGAGAAGCTAACATTGATACATAGAAGGGATTCGGGTCATAACACGATTCACAAACACCTTATAAACCATCGAACAACCGGATGAAATCTGCCTTGTGCCCAAGCATTATGACTCACACCATCTTAAGTCAGGTTAAATCAATCGCTTGCCTGTTGTAGATTGAACAAGTTCAGACAAAACAACTGATTTGAGAGGTAAAAAAATGTATTTAAGACATCACTCTGTGGTCGATGTTACTGTCAAACTATGAAAGATGTACAATTGTTGCATACTAGACTTCGTAGATGATGATGGCAATGCTGATGGAAGACAGCGGTAGTTCGAGTTTGTCACTTCTGTTATCTGTGCCACTTGTTTATTTTGATTTATTATCTTTACACCGGACATGGTCATATATGCTCTGATTATTACAACTTGAGAAAAGCTCTCAGAGCGTAAGTAAATAAAGTGAAGTAAAGTTAACCCATATCATCCTCGCCCTTACTGGAGTAATCTGGTACCCAAATATGGCTGCGTCTGCCCGGAAATCATTGAGGTCTGAAAAATATTTATATCTCAACTGTGAAATGAACCCAGGAGCACTCATAAGCGAAGCCAGTGCCCCAACCACTGCACTAGGCCTCCCACCCCATGTGGTTCTGTATGATGCAGTATCTATCCATGTGCCATGTAGCTCAGTATGATGCAGCCTCTATGTGCCATGTAGCTATGCATAGAGCAGCATCTACCCATGTGTCATGTAGCTATGTATAATGAAGCATCTACCCATGTGTCATGTAGCTATGTATAATGAAGCATCTACCTATGTGCCATGTAGCTCTGCACAGAGCAACATCTACCCATGTGCCATGTAGCTCAGTATGATGCAGCCTCTATGTGCCATGTAGCTCTGTATAGAGCAGCATCTACCCATGTGTCATGTAGCTATGTATAATGAAGCATCTACCCATGTGCCATGTAGCTATGTATAATGAAGCATCTACCCATGTGCCATGTAGCTCAGTATGATGCAGCCTCTATGTGCCATGTAGCTCTGCATAGAGCAGCATCTACCCATGTGCCATGTAGCTATGTATAATAAAGCATCTACCCATGTGCCATGTAGCTCTGCATAGAGCAGCATCTACCCATGTGTCATGGTTTATGTCAAAGACTTTCTGTAAGATTTTTAACGAGCCACTGAAATGCTTCTTTTGTCCACCTTTAGACATAAAAATACCCTTCTTCTCACCATAGGGAGTAACATTAGCTCCGTAGTAAGTACCCCATCTACCTAGTCTGACGGTACAAGTTTCGATTTCCAATTCAGCTTCAGATATGTTTACATCACCAACAGATCCAATGTTGCCTCTAGCCTAAGGAAATCGGTACCAACTCTTCCGGTGAAGTAAAGGCATCAATATTGATTCTGACCACATCATCCGTTGGTAGCATATCATATTCTAGATGTTGCGATCTACCCATAATTTTTTGACTAAAGTAATTTTCTAGGCAATATAAATATGTCGAGTAAGTTGTCATTACTTTCTGAACGGCCCGGACACATAATTGCCTGCGGCAGTATGCAACCAAGATGGGAAGACGTCCAAGATGGTCAGCAGCACTCCACTAGAGCTTCGATCATCTATAGTATTAATTAAACATGAGGTCATAACGTGGAGGTGGTAAAAAAGGTACTATGCGAGGACAGAAAAACATGCATCCACATTTGAATACCGGAGTACAGAAAATGAAGGCTACATTTGAAAGGGTTTTGGATTTACAAGAAAAGTCTGTAAAATAATATATTCGACTTCTGAACTGGTCAAAGCATACCGTTAAGTTTCAGAAAACCAAAAATTAGTGAGACAGACCTATGCAACTATGAACTGAACAAAAAGACCGCATGCCATATCGTTCATGCATGACAACTCTACCAAGAAGAGTGTGAAGAAAATAACTTCTAAGAGGGTACATCTTCTGAACCTGAGGGCATTCGTTATGTTTCTACGGCAGGCACCTTTTCACACTACATTCTCTGAAGGCAAACATTCGTCACTATATATTCTTTGAAGAAAGACACTTGTGACATATTCTCTGAAATCTCGTCACACTATATTCTCTGACAACAGACACTAGCCAATATACATTATTGAGAGGGTCATCCAAGAGAGGGTCAAAATGAGGTGATTTGAGTACTTTGTCAATTATAGTCATGTGGACATATCCACACACACGACATGGGGTGATTCGAGTACGTCGTCAATTATACAGTTATGTGATCAGGCTCACCCTTCAAAAGTCAAGCTGTTTGACTCTATTCCGTGATTTTCATTGGTAACTGTGTGTATACTTTGTGCCGTTCAATCAATCAAGTGGTATGACGAGTGGTGTAGGCGCTCATGCTTCTCCACAACTCTCTTGTGTTGTTGTTAATACGTTCAGTTTGTGGCTTCTTTTTGTGTCACAGTGACAACCCATACGGAAATCTCTCTCGTTGTCTTCCTCTGTCTCTTCTCCCCTTACTGTCTCATGGTAGTTTCAAGGTGGTTACTAAATGTTCTAGTTTCAATTTTCTCATCACATGCCCTAAAAATCTTGATGGTTTCTAATCTTCGTTATACTTTCACTTTTTACCCCATCATCTCTGAGAACTTCTACATTAGTTTTCTTTGCTGTTCATGGACGTTGCATCACTCTTCTTAAAACCACATCTCAGTTGCCTCCAGCTTATCTTGGGTAGTTTTGTTTACTGTTCATGCTTCACTTCCATAAAGAAGGATTGGTTCAATATAACACCCTATCACTCGCGTAGGCATTGATATTATTCCAGTGTATATAATATTTCTCATTGTTCGAAGTGTGAATTTTCGTGTGCCGATAACCAAAAGAAATCACGAGATAGGATATACCGTTTCTATTGAATCATGGCCGTCTCCACTAAAGACTTTCCAGCAAAATCAATTAGGACCCCATTTGCTACGTTTATTTAATTAATGATGGGCTTTCCGTTATCATTATCTACATACTTGGAATCACATGCCAAAAATAGTCAAGGCGACTCCAAGTATATAAATAGTGACCAACCGAAATCCAAACAATAATACAAAATGTAACGAATGAGGTCCTAATTAATTCTATTGGAAGGTCTTCCATACCGACGTGGGAATCGTTGAAAGGATAAATCTATATGACTGTATAATAGACGGCAGATTTCAGTGACAATTCTCATAAAGGAAAACACCACAACGCAACCTCATGTGACCTCAGCTTCACCAGGCGTGCAAAACCCGGCACGAAGTTTGGGGACAGTGCCCTTAAATTGACTCCCTGACTTCTTAAAATTCCCGTCCGTGCTCAGCTATTTACCCAGAGCTGGTTTCGTCCCTACAACGCCCTCTAGTTGTGGATACACTCCTAGCTTGACACAGCGTACAGGCTCACACACATACACACACACACACAATTCAATCAATACTAACCACGCTGTGTCCAGCTGGCTAGTCCGTTCATTCAAGTTCACGAAACACAACATGAAAACTAGAGAAGGCGTGAAGGGGTAGTACCGCTTTCCGTTCAACATTATAGAAACTTGTTAATGTCGGATAAATTGCGGCCTTCGCTTGGAATACAAGAAACATGTGCCTCAACACCCTTAGATTTCTAGTCCTGTAGGTAGACTGTCATCATATGACCAGCCAATGACTAGACGTTTCCTTTCCCAACCTGTATCTCTGTTCTTATATTTAGACTAGATCTTTAGTTGAAGTGTTATTTTCTCTTTCAGTTGAAATGAGACTATCTTTCAGTTGAAATGTGATTTTATCTTTCAATTGAAATGTTAGTTTCTCTCTCAGTTGAAATGCTATTTTCTCTCTCAGTTGAAATGCTATTTTCTCTTCCAGTTAAAATGTTATTTTATCTTTTAGCTGAAATGTAACTTTATCTTTAAGTTGAAATGTGACGTTATCTTTCAGTTGAAATGTTATTTTCTCTTTCAGTTAAGCTGAAAGGTAGCTTTATCTTTCAGTTGAAATGTGACTTTATCTTTAGTTGAAATGTGACTATATCTTTCAGTTGAAATATTTTCTCCTTCAGTGGAAATGCTACTTTCTCTTTAAGTTGAAATGTAGCTTGCTCTATTAATCGAAATATTACTGTTATTTTATCTTTCAGTTGAAATATTACATTCTCTTTAAGTAGAAATGTGTCTTTTTAAAAAAAAAATACAATCTGCAGGTATCCAGCAGATGAAATGCTTGGTTCACCCCCCCCCCCCCCGTTCATGCATGACTTAACGCATACTTCATTACAGAGATGATCTGTAAGAAAAAATAATCTGGTTTTACGACCTGCGTGGCATGCTTTACTGTTACTATTATTTTGATCCCTTTTTGAGCTCCTGAAAGACATGGAAGGTGCACCTCGCTAGAGAAGCCAAACGATGAACAGAAATTGGCTGCAGAAGTCGGATGTGTCTGACCACTGAAGCAAATACACGGCAACACAGCGAAAATTTTCATTAACTGGGCTACATTGTTGGAAATAGTCATAATGTTGCCACTATAAGAAATATCCAGCGGGGGGTTTGAGAATGAGCGCTGAAGTAGACAAGAAGAACACAAGTTGATCTAGCATAACATATTTTACATAAAGAGTAACGCATATCTATGCATGACTACCTACACATACGAAGTAGTGGTCAGTGATCTGGGTGTGCCAAGCTGAACGATCACGTGCTGTAGTTTCACAGGAGCTAAGATCGATCTGCAGTGCTTGAGTTTTTTTTGGGTGATCCTTGAAGCGCTTTTTCTAATCTATGCTTGAACGTTTACCCTCGCACATCTCCCATAGAATAATCTCTTTGGAAGGCGCTTGTCTGGCATACTGACGATGTGGCCAGTCAAACGGAACTGGGACCTAGTCAGCAGGGCATGGATACGTTGCATACGGGACTTCTGAAGGATTTCCGTATCTGGTACGATCCTGCCTACGTACTCCCATGAGGTTTAGTAGGCACGGAAGGTGAAACTATGAGTACAACAAGAATTACCATTACTACATGTACCGATACAACTAATACTATCAGTACAATAAGTACAATAAGTACTATAATTACTACAACATAATTGAAACATATTCGGTATATGACAATGCTAGACCACTTTTGTCGAATTCTTAGGCACCAGTACTACATCCAACTAATTGCCAGTAAAATGTGGACGATTTAGTTTCGAACGAAGAACTAATTCGATTCAATCGGGTTTATGGTACAGGCTCACAACCCACTCCACCACCGAGTCGACTACTCCTATCATTGTTACTAATTGCTCTCGGTTTTTGTATAGCACCATTTCCACGAAAAACACAACAACTACCACCGATAGTCTGTACCACAAACTTAACTACCATCACTACGACACAGTACTGTGCAGCAGTAGCATCGTCACGTATAGAGATCACTTACCACTTTCCTGATTCCATAAAAACGGAAAACAACATACCGTAACATTGTATCCACTAATGACATCACCGCAACCACATGGCAGCACTGAGCCGTGGAAATCAGAAGGGAACATTGCCAACATTGATTCTATTTCCTTTTTTTCTTCCTCCTCTTCCATGGAAAAGATTGATCCGTTTCCTCTCGGGCAGACATACAGACACACTCGCGGGCGCACATCACCATTGCCAGCTTCTGCAACGTCATTATCTACGGCTGACAGAGCAGGGAGATAATAACAAGGGGCGATCGGCCAGGGTTGCAGGCATGCCCGGGGACACAACTTACAGATATCATACATACACATTTCAACATAAGTGCAAAATAGGTATACATAGGTTTCTGAGGCCAGTGTTGCAGGCATGACAGAGAAGGTCACAGCTGTTCCAGGGACATCCAGATACATACAGGTTTAGCACGAGTCACAGCAAGGGGCGTTATTACTAAAAATTGCAGGAATCCCCGTTTCGAACCAATTATCAAAGAAACACATAATTCTCTAGAGCAGTGTTTCCCAACTTTTTTTCCCACACCACATCTAGTCTTTCTAAAATATTGATTTTAGACATTCTATGTAAGATATACATATTAAAAATAATATTAAACAATGAATTATTTCCACCAATCTGGGAACTAATTCCCCCCCCCCACCCCCCGAACTATCAAACTGCATCTCTGTGGGGCGTGGGCCCCACGTTGGAAAACACTGATTCAGAGTTATTTTCACGCTGATTAACAGACACGTCACATTCACAGCCTATGTATTTTAACACACACATACGTCATACTAATCTACCTATGTATTTTAACACACACATACGTCATACTAATCTACCTATGTATTTTAACACACACATACGTCATACTAATCTACCTATGTATTTTAACACACACATACGTCATACTAATCTACCTATGTATTTTAACACACACATACGTCATACTAATCTACCTATGTATTTTAACACACACATACGTCATACTAATCTACCTATGTATTTTAACACACACATACGTCATACTAATCTACCTATGTATTTTAACACACACATACGTCATACTAATCTACCTATGTATTTTAACACACACATACGTCATACTAATCTACCTATGTATTTTAACACACACATACGTCATACTAATCTACCTATGTATTTTAACACACACATACGTCATACTAATCTACCTATGTATTTTAACACACACATACGTCATACTAATCTACCTATGTATTTTAACATACACTCACCCCCCCCCCCCATATGTTATCACCCTATGCATTTATGAAAGGGTTAGACATAGTCTGACATACCAGTAGTAGGTGATGATGTTTGGGATCAACGCACCTGTTACAACTTCTATCTCTGCCGCACCCCCCACCCACCACTAAACTGGGTTTAAAATGGGCCCGAAACAGACGCACATAACAATATTCTGACATGACACACATGTAACAGGAGATGACTAAGGATGTGGTCAGTATCACGACGAGCATTTTCTAAAATGAGAGAACACAAGGGTTGGACACCCATATCTTAGCTCTTGTTCAAACACTTTCAAAACAAGGTATGAGGCATCACGGCATGATTATACCGATATGCTTCTGAGACTACATCATGCCATTCAGGCTAATGACAACAACCAAAATATGATAAGGATTTGTGTCGATAATCTGTGTAGATGACTGACTTATTATACCTGGATTTTCATACATATATTCTGTCTTTTTTCACAAGGTGACGTACGCCTGTCGATAGTAACATCCACATCACAAACCATCGTAGCTTCCAGCGATAACATCCCGGAGATGTCAGGAGTAAACAAAATCACCTTGTTAACATGATGTCACAGCCTGAATCAAACCAGCATACTCTTCAACATAAAGTGAACGTCTTAACTACTACGCCGAACCAAAACAACGCGCGCTTGGTCATGCTTCAGCTAAACTTATTCCAGGATTTGATCATTAATTTGTCAGACAACATTCACATAAATCTAGATGATTGTGTGGTAACATATTTACATAAATCTAGATGATTGTGTGGTAACATATTTACATAAATATATATTATTGAGTGTTAACACATTTACTTGGAGTTAGATGATGGAGTGGAAATACATTTACTTGGAGTTATATGATGGAGTGGAAATACATTTACTTGTAGTTAGATGAGTGGAAATACATTTACTTGGAGTTAGATGATGGAGTGGAAATACATTTACTTGCAGTTAGATGATGGAGTGGACATACATTTACTTGGAGTTATATGATGGAGTGGAAATACATTTACTTGTAGTTAGATGAGTGGAAATACATTTACTTGGAGTTAGATGAGTGGAAATACATTTACTTGTAGTTAGATGATGGAGTGGAAATACATTTACTTGTAGTTAGATGATGGAGTGGAAATACATTTACTTGTAGTTAGATGATGGAGTGGACATACATTTACTTGTAGTTAGATGATGGAGTGGAAATACATTTACTTGGAGTTAGATGATGGAGTGGAAATACATTTACTTGAAGTTAGATGATGGAGTGGAAATACATTTACTTGGAGTTAGATGATGGAGTGGAAATACATTTACTTGGAGTTAGATGAGTGGAAATACATTTACTTGGAGTTAGATGATTGAACGCAAATACATTTACTTCGAGTTAGATGATGGAGTGGAAATATATTTACTTGGAGTTAGATGATGGAGTGGAAACACACGCATTTAGAAGACTAGTAACACCTAATAGAAATAAATCAATGAATAGACTATTTGCAGAGTTAAGATTCCAGCAGTGAGTGAGGTAGTGAAAGTGAGTGACGGAGTGAGGGTTCATGTGAGAGAGAAGGCAGAGAATGGATACGTGGCAACGAGAACGAATGAAGAGAAAATGAGACGACGTAATTTGATTGAACGCGGTCACTGAAGCATGGCTGCAGGCAGATCCGTGAAGAGACGGGTCCAGTGCGCACGAGTGAACTCCCTCGGCTAATGAGTCCGGGCTTTCCCAGCATGGCCTCCAGGGTACGGAACTCAGGAAGATTGGATTCACACAGGACCCAAACGACATAGAGCCAGGCACGGACAAGACGGCCTAGCAGGGGATTACTGCCGGTACGTGTTGTTGTGAGCACGCGTCTGAGTCTCGGTATTAGAAGGTTTTCATGAGAACAGGCGAGACTATCACCATTGAGCAAACATGAACAAATATTGAGAGAGAAGTCCAGTAGGAAAACTAACATGATACTATGATCTGTTGATTGTGGTATAACATTTGCTATCTTCATGTTCAAATCACGGCTCTAGATACGTCTCACGTAAAGTGGAGAGATTAGTAGATACGGTTCACGTAAAGTGGAGAGATAAGTAGATACGGCTCACGTAAAGGGGAGAGATAAGTAGATAAGTCTTCAGTAAGGGGAGATTAGTAGATAGTCTACGGTAAGGGGAGATTAGGAGATAGTCTACGGTAAGGGGAGATTAGTAGATAGTCTACGGTAAGGGGAGATTAGCAGATACGTCTTCAGTAAGGGGAGATTAGCAGATACGTCTTCAGTAAGGGGGGATTAGCTGATACGTCTTCGGTAAGAGGTGAGATAAGTAGATACGTCTTCAGTAAGCGGTGAGATAAGTAGATACGTCTTCAGTAAGAGGTGAGATAAGTAGATAAGTCTTCAGTAAGAGTTGAGGTAAGTAGATACGTCTTCAGTAAGAGTTGAGGTAAGTAGATACGTCTTCAGTAAGAGGTGAGATAAGTAGATACGTCTTCAGTAAGGGGGTGTGGATTAATATATAAATCTTCAGTAAGGGTTGGCTTAGTATAAACGTCTTCAGTAAGGGGTGAGGGAGATTAGTATATACATCTTCATGGTGGGGGCGCTAGTCTATACTTCTACAGTAAGGGGTAGAGATTAGCAGTGTCAGTAAAAGGGAGGGGGAGATTAATATGTACGTCTTCAGTAAGGGGGATTAGTAGATACGAAAGGGGGGGTGTGAGGTGTTACCTCCCTTTATATTGCATTCCTAGTATGAAAATGAATGTTCTAATTTTCAAATAGTGGGGATTTAACACCTCAGCGCCCCCTCCCAAATATACGATCTTATTTAACGAATGGTTTACGCGATCATGTATTTAAAATTTGACGCGGAACAGACATCAAGCCGAATATGAGGAAGAAATGGGATATGGGGGGGGGGGAGAGTGTTGTAGGATCCAATCAGCACCCCCCCCAAATCCCAGATTATGAAAATGTGACATACCTTTCAGTATACGGAAGTAAATAAATTATAAAGTGCACTTTTCATGGTTTTCTTTCAAATGTGTGGCCATTTCGTTGTGAGAATTTAGAAGAGGAGTTCGACACCACCCTATTAAAACAAGTTCACTGAACCATGTTTTTGAAACAATAGATCCGGTGGAGGGTGTAAGAAGACGAGATGGTCAGAAAAAGACATGGCTAGATAATATCAAGGAATAGGCAGAGTATTACTTTCCAAACTCATCAGGATGGTAAGGATAGAAATGAGTGGATATCTTTCTGCACCGAATGTTACAATGTAACACCACCATGACCCTGACATATTTGGCTTATTATCTTTTGTCTAATTGTCTTTCCCCAGGTGGTTTGTGATCCATTCTTGCCGTTAAGCGTAGGGGTGATTGGAGCTCGAGCTTGCGCTCTATCGCCAGATGTGTGCCTCGGCTGTGCTATGACCGTGTCTGTACAGGATGTCCCTGACGTTTTCTATCCATCTTTTCTGGTCTTCCTCTGGCTTTGTACCCTGATCTCATTTGGTTATATGCTTGTACGGGCAACTTTTCGTGATGCATTCTCATAATGTGGCCAAACCACTTGATCTGTTCTCTCTCTCTCTATGTAATCTGTACAAGATATTATACCTATTCTTTCCCTGATATATATATTTCGCAATCTATCAATCGGGGCGACCCCGGCAGCTTTCCTCAAGCATTTCACCACACACATCACTATCTTTCTGTAATGTGAAGATGAGAGAGACCAGGTTTGGTACTGGTAACACAGTGTTGGTAGGAATATACTGTAGATCATTTGTCTCTTAACTTCCATCTCCATCTTGGGGTGAAGAAGAAGTGGTGACAGTTGGTATGTTACTGCATTTGCCTTTTGACATCTTATCTCTATTTCTCTATCGAGGCTTCCATTTTCTGTAAAAATACTACCGAGATATTTGAACTCTGTTACTTGTGTTACTCCTGTATTGTCTATCTGTATGTTTAGTGGACTTGGTGTTCTGCATATTTTCATAGTTTCCTTTTTTTGTGTATTGATATTTGGGTTATTATTATTGCATTACTACTACTACTATTATTAATTATTATTATTATCACTATTATTATTAAAAAATCACAAAATAGAGATATTTAGCTACATTTTTAAAGTGTAGACACCACCCCTCCCCCTATCAAATCCCTATCTATGTCAGCCAGAATTATTGATGAAGATTTTAAAGAAAAGAACGCTGGATTTGTCGTTGTCTCAATATCCTATACGAGAACATTTTGAAACCTACTTCTGAATGGCAGCGAGACTAAGAGTATGACAAGCGACAGAACCACTATCAAGTTCCGCAATCAGTATCAAAACAGCGAATTAGAAAGAGTCACGCCCTTGTGTTTCCGGGGTCCGAAAGGGGAGCAAAGAATAGCAACACTATTTACCTTCCACGCATGTCGTAAAAGGCGACTAAGGAGGATATGGGATGGATATGGGATTTCATCCCATATATGGTCAGTGACCCAAAGCCATGCCGAAGCCGGATGTGTCAGACCGAAAGGCGCAGATATCGCAGCAATGCTGTAAACCATGACACGACGCATTCCGTTCTCCGGACTACATCCTGCTAATCTGCATGAGTTTGAGAACGGACGTAGAAGAAGAAGAAGAAAGAGTCAACAGTTTTGAATACATTGATTCTCTTTATCAACAGTAACCGTGACTCGTACGAAGAAGTCAGAAGGATGTTGGCCATCTTATCAAAGAAGCTGATACAAATTAAAAACATATGGTTGAGTTGCTGCAAAACAACATAACTAACATTCCTAAGAGCTTGCATATTCCCATTGGCAATATATGCCTGTGAATCATGGACAATCACCAACAAAGCGAACAATTAAATAGCAGGAAATGAAACAAAATGTTACAGAAACATCATAAGAATACCATGGACCAAAAAGATCACCAATATAGCCATCCTGAAAGAAATGAATGTAAAAGAAAACTGGCTAAACAGCATGGTTCTTTCTAGAAAACTATATTTTCATTATATCAAACGTCATGACATCATAGAGAAGACCAGAATGGATGGGACGATGCCAGGGTGAAGAATAAGAGGTAGACCCAGAAGAAGGTGGACGCAGGACATCAAAAACAGCTCGAAAATGACAGTTAACAGAAGCAGGAAGACTGGCTCAAGATCGACAGAAGTTTCGAGAGGATGTGATGACTGCTACATCATGACTATTACATCCTGTTCAGGATATGCCACCTGATGATGATGTGATGACTGCTACATCATATACGGGATATGCTACTTGATGATGATATGTTACACCCTTTTCAGATTTACCTTCTGTGCTGTCATTTCCCACCAATCTCTCTGCACGCATTAATTGCTTCATTTGGAATTCCGTCTACCACTGGCAATTTATTTTTGGGACTATTTTTATTTGCTTTTTCTATTTCATGGTATAGAATCGCTGGCTCAGTGATAAATTATTATTATTGTTGTGAGGTCTTATCTTTCGTCTCTTATTATCGAGTTCACGTTCTTAAAAAATTATCGTGGCTTTGTTCTGCTGCGTAACACTCGGTAAGTATAACAATGAACAGAAATAGGTATACATGTTACCAATATTAGTCAATAAATAAACTAGCACAGAGACACAGTGAGAGACGACGTTTTGACTAAAAGCCTTCACCAGGACGAAAGATAATAAACGACATGAACAACGTACTAAGCGTGGGAAAGGGCATTTAATAAAAACTGATTCTGACTGGTTATCTCAATAAATTTCCATCCCACCGATTTCTTGTCAGGTTCATTAACACTTTATGTCACACGCAAACCTAAGTTCCCAACTTGATCGGCATCTCCAAACTGTCTAAATTTGTTTTCCTTCAAAACTCAAAAAATTAGAATATAATTCCCCGCCACCACCCCCCCCCCCCCCACTAAACCATCTCTTTGAGAACCATTATAACATTCCATTGATAAAGTTTTAATATCTAATCCTGTAGCTATTAGACCAACAACCATGTTACAGACCAACCCTAGTAAGTGACCAACCACTAGAGTGGAATCCTTCTATAGCGCATCCTTTTATAACACATGTCTTATAAAACATTTATTTCAAAATCGCCAAATATATTTATTATTTAATGTTTGTACTGTATATAGCGAATTTCTTGTCATCTTCTTATGGTCCATGCCGTGTGACTTTGGTTATCATTTATTTCCACAATCTTCTTATTCGTGCGCTGTCAATCATTTCCGATACCGATGTTCTCCCATGCCACAATGCAAGGTTGTCAAGCATCTTCTCTCTTGGTCTTTCCCTACCTCTCATTCTCTTCAATAATATGTACTTACTGCGCAAAACTGAAATCCAACAGGTAGATCCAGGAACAGGGTAATGAAGTTTTGTTAATCACTCCAGACACACATATCGACGTTTCGATCAAGAGGAATTCACATAATGATGTGTACTGTACATTCACCGGAAGAATGAGGAATGTGAGAGAAGATACACACAACGCTGACTACCACGCTTTAAACATCGGTGGTTTCAAAATTCCTGAAATACGCTACGCAGATGAGACTTGCTTCTTTGAAATGATATAAATGGATTAGAACAACTAATCAAGAACATAAAGAAAAATAGCGAATAATTAAACTTATATTTAAACGTGAAAAAAAAACAAAAATCATGTTAACAGATATAACAACACAACAACCAAAAATCAGAATAGACAATACCGAGATAGAATGTGTGGATAAATTCGAATACTTGGGAGCAAACATCAACGGTTCTTGAGACTGCATGGCATGGATATGGCAATGGCATATTATAAAACAACACGTTTGAAAAAAAAACATATGGAAAGACAGAATAGAAACGAAACTGCTAATGTTAAGAAATTTAATTTTTCCGGTTGCTGGATACGGCTATGAAACATGGACCCTAAGTAAAACAACGACAAAGAAGATCACCGCCTTTGAGATGAAATATTACAGAACGATACTTAGAATATCATGGAAGAAAAAAAAAGGGAAACTCAGATATTATAAACACACTGAAGATTTCAGAGTGTTTGTTACTAAACACAATAGCAACAAGAAAACTACACTGTTTGGTCATATAAAGAGACACAACTGTTTAGAAACACAAATACTGGAGGGCAGCGCACATGGGCTGTGGAGAAAGGCCAGACCAAGAAGACGATGGACTGACGACATTAAGAAAACATGAATACGTCGTTGGAAAATTCAAGCCGCATGGCCCAAGACAGAAATGGGTTCAATTAGTTCATTTAGAAGACAACGTTTTCGAGAGGATACGTCACATGACAATGTAATGGAGTGAGGCATGGAAGGCTGGAACAATAGAACAGTAGGCAGGCTACGTAATCATAATCCAGACAGAATGTCTGACAGAACTGAATGAACGAGTAAAGTGTAGTAAAAATACTGTCACAAACCTGCCTTTAGGGCACATTAAACCATAGTCAAGAACGACAGCCTCCACGAAGCTAGTAAGTAGGCGACATTGGTCAACACGTCGGCCGATTTCGGACGGCCTTGACAATGGACATTGTTCGTCTCCGCCAGTGGAGGGAGATTCATTCGGCCAGGCATTGACATATAAGATAAAAAGTATCGTTCGCATTGACTATTTAACGAGAAAATAAAGTGGTAAAATATAGAAGCGTGTCTGTTACCTCTGGTGGAAAACGATACATGCCACTAGCTTGAACAAAAAAGTTGCAGATTGAATGTCTGGGATATGCGACCCCGACGGCAATTTGACCGAGAGGATTTATATTCTGTACGTAACTTGCAGTCTTCAATTAAATGACGAAGAGAGCGGGACTATAAAACGGATGTGGGAATGTCCGAGGGAAGTTTATGATTGGTCATAAGTTTTTATCAAATACTGGGGAACTGTATTTTCAGGGGAATTCGGACTAGGACCAATAGTCTAAGCCGGTAGACTAGATCTGGGGACCTTGAGTTAGGACTAGGTTCGGGGCTCAGGTTGAGACCAGAGCTAGGAAGTGTGATTAGAAAAAATAGTTAGGGAAGTTTAGTTCGAAGTGTGTAGTTATGAAGTTTTAGGAGAGCTTGAAAAGCTCCCAGTTGAGAGACGGATTAAGTCTCCAGGAAAGCCTGTGAACTAAGAGATGTGTAATATTTTCTAAGATGCTGTACACTGAATTATTGATGTCGTAACCATGGATGTTGTAAACCTGGACGTTGTGACTTGGAAGTTGTGAAGAAGAAATAAACCAGTTATAATATGAGAACTGTGGTTGTCATCTTATTGAATACGCTACATATTTTCTATCATCCTCAACAAACCAGTCATAACTAAAGGCATGACTTCATGACTCTTTCACCATTAGGAACTGTCATAACATGACATGACATAAGAATTGGTTCTATATAAACTAACATAACAATGATGATAATTAATAAGTGATAACACGCATCTTACATTACTCACGAAGATGAACACAATATACATGAATGGGAGACTGCAGTAAAACCTTATAATATATAAATAGAAAATAATTTCAAAAAAATAAAATAGGTTAAATATATTTTACCAAGAGCATACAACAAGACATGTCGACGTTTCGAGCACATTGGCTTTATCAAGAAATATGTTAAATATGTATTTTTTTAAATAATTTAATAGCATTTGTTTTCCTATCAGCTCTCTGTAAATCCCATTTAAACTATTGTACCTAAGATGAAATGATCAGAAATGGAGATGAAATCTGGACACACATTTAGAAGACAGATTTAACACCGTTCTTGAGATTTAGTTCAAAGTCTCTGATTACAGCTCCTAATGGTTACAAACATGAAGTCATGAGAACGGAATAGGATGTACTGTATTTTACAGCCTGACTGCGATATTAGCATTTATGATTTCTATATCATACGAACAGCTGAAATGCAGGTAAAATACGGTAATCAATAAAAGCTAGTAAAATTGTATGAAAATAATACTCACGTGGGAGACAGGTTATGAAGTTATACTGGATGACGACTGACACACTTTCACTGTCGAATGCTTACGTGAAATAATATATACAACAAAACACAGAATATAATCGACATTTCGAACCAAAAGGCGTATCCATCAACGAAACCGTCAATGTATCTTGACAAAGGCCTTTTTGTTCGAAACGTCGATTATGTTCTGTGTATTGTCATTTGTATGATTATATTTTGTGTTTTGTTGTATATATTATTTCACGTAAGCATCCGACAGTGATAGTGTGTCAGTCGTAATTCAGTAGAGCTTCATAACATGTCTCCCACGTCAGTAAAATACGTAGAATAGTTGGAATACATGTAAAATGCGGCAATTGAATCAGTCCTTTCTGGCGGACTGGTTCATATCCCGTTGGTCTCAACAATTTTTCATTGATCATCACGCTTCCTTCTTGAATATACTTGTATAAAATACGGTAGAATATTTGGGATGCATCTAAACTACACAAGAACAAGTAGAATACAGAAGATTAGGTAGAATGTCATGGATAGATAAACAAGCAATAAAGGAGATTGTGAAAAAATGTGGAATGAAAAGAACTGCTACATTGTATTTTGTTTGCATTCATTCTCAAACTCACACCGAATCCATCTAGTAACTGGACAACGGTTATATTAGATTTAAAATAAGATGTAATCCAGAGAACGAAAATGCGCTGTGCAGCCGTTTTTGCGCCAATGGCCCGATACATTCGATTTCGGCGGTAGTACTGCTATAGAAACAGAAATATACATAGTCTGGGTACATAAAAAAGACACCACGTTAAAGCATTGACATTTCGGTATGAACATCTACTTTCACTCCCTTGCAGTGGTGAACAATGTGATATTAAGATCTATTTTCATTCTCTCAGTAGTGAACATTACGATGTTCACATCTACTTTGCTTCTCTCATTGGTAAACAATGAATTATGAACACCTACTTTGATTCCACTTATAGTGAACTTCTGTAATCTAAAAATCTACTTTCATTATCTCAATAGTGAACTATGAGGACTTACAATGCACTTTAATTTACTCATTGTTGAATTTGTCACCTTAAAATCAACGTCCATTCTCTCAATGGTTAACTCTGCTGCATTAAAATCTATTTTCCGTGATTGAATGATTACATGCTGTTGTTAAAACTAGCAGATAGCATACACGATACATGATTGGTGTACACAAAAATCCCAGGCATACATAAACAATGAAACAGTTGTTTACACTTCTGTATAATAGAAAACGTGGAAGCGTCTTAGAGCGCATGGGCGTGTAGTAATTATAGAGAGAGAATTTATAGACTTTCTATCTTAGTTCGTTCTCACACGCCTGTTGGTTATATGGATGTAGTACGGGGAACAGAATGCGATATGTTGTACTTTACAGCTTGTCTGCGATATCTTGGTATTTTTTATTTCCAGCATGGTTTTCAAATCGCCTTGACATGTGGGAAGGGACGGCCAACTTCACCTCTCTTTTAGATCCGTCATGTGATCAGGAGCGTAAATAGTTCTCAAGAAAGGTTATCTACCAAATAAACAGAAGCTAATCACTTGTTTGTTTATGGCTTCTAATGACATTTTTTTTTCGAAAATCCGATATGGGGTGGCAATGTTCCTTTCGAATGTTATCGTGGGCGTTGCCATCGTGTGCTATTTAGCGTTATTTATAAAGGCCATTTGGTTGAAACGGCGACTTGCGGTAGTTTACTCATGTGCTTCAAGTGTTAAAATAAACTTTAATCTGTTTCCAATTTTCGTCTGTCCGATTACAGTTTTGCTGCACTTGTAACTTTCTTTCAACTGCACCTCCTAAAAACCCTTAGTCGTCTGTTACGGCATACATGATGTGGTCATGATTGAGCTATACTCTCCTCCTCTTTCATGACTCTTCAATTACCAAATAAGATAGTAATGACAAGAATTCGTGTATGGTAGACAAGAGAGATTGTAAGATTGAAAAGTATGAAGAAATGAGCAAGGGAAACAGCGAATAATCGAGGGATGTACGAACGAGATGTTTGATCAAAGTTACAATCCAAAACTATCAAAGTGTAAGAGATAGTATATAAACAAGAGAAATGTCTACGGTCGAATGGGAGTGAGAGACATTTGGAAAGATTAAAGCGAGTGAGAGAGCGGCTTTTCAGAAACGCATTTTCTGGATAATAATTGAGGTTCGTTTCCGGTTCCGCCATCGGTCGTTTTCTGGCCTCCAACCGTTTCATGTATGAGTGTTTCACGGGGCGTGACAAATTATTCAGCATTTGCAACAAAGATTTGGATGGAAGGTGGTTGGGGGGGGGGGGGGTGGTGGTGTATATGATGGAGAGAATATGCGTCTGATTTATTCGAGCTTCCAGAAGTATACACAATAACCTAACGCATGGTCATGGGAGGAAAAGGCAAGAAGATGCCAGTGTTTCTCCTAATTGTCAGTATGAAAGAATGAACAGTACTATTTGAACATACAGAAGATGCAACAAAGGAAGTAGATTTCAGTAAGGGTGGGGAGGGTGTTACCTAAACAATACAATAAAATAGACAATTCGCCTGTTTTTGTATATATATTCTCTTTTTGATGAGAAATGGGAGACCTTTTTTATGACAACAATCGTCAAGGGAGATGTTTTACCCATATATAGATCTAATACTAGTAGTCATGTTCTGGTAGGCATCAATATGGAGGGGGAGTTGAATACATCGACCCATCTCCCCCAATTACCTACGGACTTCGATACAGTAGTAACAGACAGTGACATGTATACACATATAATCATACATACGTGCACGAACAAGCAGTTATGTGTTGGCAATTCAATAGACCACGCTGATATTTGCAATGCAATCATGGAGTTAGGCCAAATGGATACTGTTGGGTATATAGTCTATCGTTCGTGGCTATGGCTAGGATTCGGGGCATGTGAGTGAAACTTGTTGCAAGAAGCGAGTGGTATATAGGAATCACAAGAGCAGTTATCAGCCATCATACAGGCGGAATAGTCAGTTATAGAACAGTTATCAGCCATAATACAGGCGGAATAGTCAGTTATGGAACAGTTAGTTATCAGCCATCATGCAGGCGGAATAGTCAGTTATAGAACAGTTATCAGCCATCATGCAGGCGGAATAGTCAGTTATAGAACAGTTATCAGCCAGCATACAGGCGGAATTGTCAGTTATAGAGCAGCTATCAGCCAGCATACAGGCGGAAGTCAGTTATAGAACAGTTATCAGCCAGCATACAGCCGGAATAGTCAGTTATAGAGCAGTTATCAGCCAGCATACAGGCGGAAGTGAGTTATAATATGCTAAAGGACATACTGAATATGAGGGAGTTCATGAGGACTTGCCTAGGATGTCATGATAATGATCTGACGACTAACTCAAATACAAGAAATCAGGTAAACGCACAAGATCCGTCTTGACTAGCGAATTTATGAACACGATCAACGTACTCCGTAACCCGATCCAATAAGTACACACAGATACACACAATGAGGGTACTCTATATTACCAGGTCGCACGCACGCACCCACACACACACTGATGGTACTCTATATTACCAGATCTAACAACTATATACACACACGCACTAAAGCACGCGTATGCGCGTGCGTCCCTCAACTCTACCTACAAATAAATTTCTCAAACATACTAATATAGAATAGATGTAATATTTTACAATTCCTATGTTTAGTTTATTTCTGATTTGTTTAGTTGTGAATATTTCCCTGATGTCATTAAAAATACTTTTTATCATTTCTATTATCCTTTATAAATTATGTTTCACATCTACCATCCTTTGTGACGTGTTTAGTTGTGAATATTTCTCTCTTGTCACTGAAAATACTTTTATCCATTCCTATTATCATTTTTAAATACTGTTTCACATTCTACAACCATTTCTGATTTGCTTATATGTTTATATTTTCCCCTGGTTATTACGTGACATAAAATACCAGAGAACATTACACGTTACCACAGAACATACACATAGCTACAACTACCGCTGCCAGAACGCCGTCCATGTTTTCACAACAAATCCTATTCTCTGGTTTCACTTATCAAGACTTGCCCTTTGTTATGTTTTTCTTGTCTGTTATGATTTCCATGTTGGATACGTACTGCGTTGGTAGGATGCTCGACCAGAAAACTGGTTTGGAAAGTGATTTAAATTATTTTCTTCTTCTTCATTCGTTTGAAAACTGCGATTAGCAGGATATAGTAAATATCAGTTTTATGTTGGACAATGTTTCGGGAAAAAGGTCTTTATCAAGCACATTAATGGACGAATAACCACAAGAATGGAACCACAAATTCAACAGAGAGTACATGCAACAGCAATGTTATATAGTATACACGTCTCGGACACAAAATATACAGACGAAGAGAGGAGACAACAACGCAAGTGTGATTAAATGACGAGAAAGCACAGTAATCCTTTTCTTGAAAAAGACTTTTTGGTTGAAATGTTGAACGTAACACTGCTGTTTAATTAATGGCATATGTTTTCAATATCTACTGTAACATATCTTCTAAAACACACAGTCGCACTCACACATAGTCACCCTCACACATAGTCGTCCTCACAAAGTCACCCTCACACACAGTCAACCTCTGAGTTGGAAACTTCATTACTGAAGCATTACATACCAATTAAAGTTAGTCTTCTGTGTATGAAAAACATTTATGGAAAAAATCATTTCACTATTATAAAATATTGCACATGAATACTGATGAGACCTTCATACATTCTGCATCGTGACCAGATACGGTAAAACAAAACACTCACTTCTATTCTGATTTTGTTATTCCAGTTAAGGACACAGTCATCACTGAGCACACAGGGCACCATAAACTGCACTCACTTCTACTCCGCCCTCATTATTAGCTCAAGTTTAGGACGACATAAACACTAAGCACACATGACATCATAAACTGCACTCACTTCTACTCTGCCCTCATTATTAGCTCAAGTTTAGGACGACATAAACACTAAGCACACATGACATCATAAACTGCACTCACTTCTACTCTGCCCTTATTATTAGCTCAAGTTTAGGACGACATAAACACTAAGCACACATGACATCATAAACTGCACTCACTTCTACTCTGCCCTCATTATTAGCTCAAGTTTAAGACACTATGAACACTTACGAGACATGACACGATACAAAATTTCACTCATTTCCATTCTGCCCTTGTTCTGAACTGAAGGACACTATAAACACTGTAATGACACGATAAAATTGCACGCATTTCCACTCTGCCCTTGTTCTGAGCTGAAGGTAAGGACACTACAAACACTGCCGCGACATGACACCATACAACTGCACTCATTTCCATTCTGCCCTTGTTCTGAACTGAAGGACACTATAAACACTGTAATGACACGATAAAATTACACTCATTTCCACTCTGCTCTTGTTCTGAGCTGAAAGTAAGGCCACTACAAACACTGCCGCGACATAACACGATGCAGTTGTCCTGATTTCCACTCTAACCTTAGCTCAAAATAAGGATATTATAAACACTGCCGCGACATGACACCATACAACTGCACTTACATTCACGCTGCCCTCGCTCTGAGCTCAATATAAAAGCAACATATTCACACCTCGAACATAACAACACTGTTATAACTTACTGTGAAACCCCTCCGATATTCATATTTGTCCAGACGAAATAACATGTTCTACTCGTCGTTAAGAAACTCTGTAAGATGTTTGAGGCGCCTGCAAAACAAGAATATTATCATGAGGAAACGAGCAATATATTTGTGTTTAATGTCGATCACTCTCGCTTACTCCTCAATAATAGATTATGTCAAAAACTACCTTAAACAGACAACAGTTGAGGAAGAGACGGAACAATAAAATCACAGGCAGACAAAGGCAAGAAAGGTCAAGATCTTTCAACATTAGTATCCATTTTTGATACACCGGTGTCGAAAATGAAAGATAAAAATCTCTAGCGAAATGATGACGCGTCCAATGTGGTTCATCTACAACCCTGGCGGGTTATGGATTGACAGATGGCTAGAAATTATATTTTAAAATATGGTTGCGAAAGCTGGAAAATAACAAAGGCACTGACATGAAGTTGCAATTATTTCTGAAAATAAGTGTCTTATGAAACCATTAAATAGTGGCTCTGAAGTCTAACAAGCAAACACGTTCTACAACAATAACAAAACGCTGGACTTATCTCGGACTCTACTTGGAATGACAGAAAAGAGACTGGCTCTACAAGCATTTCAATGGGTAACAGATGGCAAAAGACAGGAAGACCAAGAGAAACTCTTAGCAGAATTATCATGAAAGAAGGTATGACTATGAGTCTCAATAACATACAAGAACTAGACCAATGATGTGCCGATGGTCGATGAAAGAACAAAGATACGATATATATGTCCGAACTGCAAATGTGCCTAAAGTAGAATCCATAAAATTCACGTCAGTTTTGAAAGGATAACACGTAACGGCACATTGCTGCGGTAGGTGTCATTTTTATATTCTGTCTTGAATAAGCTGCATAGATATATCGAACTTTTGACACTGGATCCACAAGCTACTGCTGGGTTAAGCTGTTGACTTTAGGACAAGCTGATCGGTTTTCTGCCTCCCAGCGTGGAAAACAGTCCAGGTGAGACATGTGCTCGGATAAATGGGTTTTTTTAAATCTCGTGACATGGTTACCAGGATACGACATGCCCGTTTGCCACTCAACTACTTCACTGAATCCGCTTCCCCTCCACTACCAGCTTCTACCGGGTCATGCGATTAGATACGGAACGCCATCTGTCTCTCTCCCTAGACAACAAAAACAACACACTAAACTGAGAACAATACAATATATTCAATCTAAGAAAAGGACACACTCGAAAACGTGTTTTTCAGCCCTCAACCGTAAACTCGTGTTATGATAGTCACGAATAGGATTCGTCACGCGCAAAAACACTCATAGTTTCACGGTACCTATCTAAATCTGACTTTATACAAGGAAAAGGTTCTCATAGTGTTTGAAGGTATATTCTTAATTCAACTTTATATAATGAAGGGTTACTGATAATATTCGAGTGACGATATTACAGTGTTCTGACATTATTACAATAAGAGTACTCCTATATAATTTGCGGTCAACGTATATAAACTTCATATCACATCGCTCAAACTGGAGAGCTGAGGTTGCTACACTGTATTCAACGCTGAAGGAACTTACATGGATACATAACGTAGGGGATGTTTTGGACTGTATTACACAATGGTCATTCTGGAACTTGATATGTATCGATAATTGATATATTTGAAATTTTGTACTGGATCACTTGATAAATGAAATACATCCACGACTTTCGGGTCAAGAATCTAGCGCCATACCTCATGCACCAAGGGGATTGTAATATACACGAAAAATGTATCGTATAATGTCGTATATTACGAGGCCTGTGCTAACACATTAAGATATATGTGCATGTGTGGGAAATATGTATAAATACGACATACCAGTGAACAAACACAAGTAGGCGACGTTTCGACTAAAACGCCTTCATCCGGACAAAAATTAGCAAGCAAACAGGAAATTCTAAACAAACGTGTGAAACGGACAGGAGGCTTTTTTTCCTTCCCTTCCTCCTAGGATCCTATAATCGCCTTATGTTTATTTGTATATATAGAATTCGTTATTTTTCTGCTATATTTTGTCATGATGAAGGCTTCCTAGTCGAAACGTTGTCCCTTTGATCATATATCAGTATATAGCTCCAGTATATCGTGTTTATGAATATTTGCATCATCACCTATTTCCTTTTTTTTTCTCTATCCCATAAAAAATGTATATTTTGAGGGTCTTCGCTTCTGCAAGAAAGTACATACATTGCAGATTCGATCTTCATGTGTAAGATATCAACACGCATGGTTATTTAGAAGAAAAAAGTTCAATAATTATGATTATAACAACCAATAATACATCCCGCTGAATGTCACCAATTCGATATTACCCTAGTTTGTGTAACGTAAAGCTTCGCTCGTGCACATCTTATATCTAATCTGGAGTTAATGGGGGTTGACTGCCAGGTTGAGAGATATCCCATCTTCGAGTAGATGCTGTGGTGGGAGGCGTGAAACTTCGCATCAGCAAGCAAACAATAGTGCCTATTCCCCTGTTAGTCAAAGACTTTAATTTCGTCGTGTGATAGGATGTTTCTTGATAAAGGCATTTTGGTGGAAATGTAAACTTGTACGTGTTCCCTGTGTGCCTCCTGTAGTTGGCAATATTTTTTAAAAACCTGTCTTCAATTTTCGACATTAAATTATATGTGTGAACTTGTGTACGAAAGTCAGCGAAGAATAATGGCACTGCCGCTATCAAGAATGCCGATGTTTGTCAAGAATGAGATTGCCCTTCCACTTCAAAATCGTATATATCATTGGTTTTCGATCTTTTTTGGGACCTTGGACCTTATGGAGGGGAGGGGGGATATCTGGTCCAATTTGTGCCTAAATAGAAATCCCATTAACCGTGTTTATGAGTCATCAAGGCTTTACAAGCCATATGCCACCACGTGGAGAACATATGCCCGATGTGGAGAACATATGCCCAATGTGGAGAACATATTCCCGCACGTGAGAACATATGCCCCCATGTGGAGAACATATGCTCCAATGTGGAGAACATATGCCCCCATGTGGAGAACATATGCCCCCATGTGGAGAACATATGCCCCCATGTGGAGAACATATGTCCCCACGTGAAGAACACTTGTTCTATGAGACGAGGTCTTCTGAAATCAATGTCTAGATTGCTGGGAGAGGAATCAACTACTATATCTAGTGTATCTGCAGCACGTTCTGTGATTTAAAAAAAAAGGTAAGGCAGGGCGTATAAGAATACACAGACAGTCGCATAGAAAACTACAGCAACACCGTGTAACATAGTTATGTGAATCATGCACAGATGTACCGTTTCAAAAAAAAAGCTGATAGACACAGCGGCATTCGAAATAAAATGTTATAGAAAGGTACAATCAAAATCAGGGACATAAAGACGAACCACCAAAGACGTCCGCAAAGACTTGAACATAGAGGAAGGCTGGCACTTTAAAACTATCAAATAATCGAAAGCTAACATATTTCGGACACATAAATAGACACGATGGGTTAGAAAGATTAATCATGAAGGAAATAGTTCCAAGGAAAAGAACAAGTCACACCATGACTATGATGGACACAGGATATCGAAGACCTTCTGAGCACGACACTAGAAGAAGCTGGGCGGCTTGCCTAGAACCTTGTTGCGTATGGCGTGGCAATGAGGACAACGTTATGAAAATGACACATCACACAGGCAGATAGAAAAAGCGCGCATTATGAGTCGAAACTTTGCATGGCGTAAGTAACAAGAGTGGCAGACTCAGCATCAGAGTTCTATTATCATCGTCTCTGTAAATAACTAGAATGTAATTCAGAGAACGGAATACTTTGTGTCATGATTTACAGCATAACTTTGAAATCTGTACCTTTCGGCCTGATACATCCGACATCAGCACGATTTTGGTCACTTATATATGTTATATAGCGAACCCTATCCCTAAAACTTTGTAAGTCCACTGAGAATATGCATGGCGGAGCACAGTGTAGCTAATTCTTACATAGACGGTCAGTGACCCAGAAGCCAGGCTGAAGTCGGATTATCAGATCTGAAGGTGCAGATATCACAGTTAAGCTGTAAAACATGATACAACATATTCCGTTGTCTGGACTACATGCTGCTAGCCAACAGGAGTTTCGGAACGAACGAAGAAAAAGAAAGATTGATTTAACTATTTCAAATATCGCGACGCTTTTCTCAAGTTAAGGCTTTTGTGTATGGTGGTCAACAACTGTCTCTATTTACATCTGTAGTTTAATGAACTTATTACTTTATCTCCGTTTACGTAATCGGAAGTTTATCGAATGCTATCTTACATTTCATTTGATCCAAAATAAGGTTCGCCATAAACATTTCTTTTTTTTTATCGAAAATAAGGTTTGTCGTAAATATTTCTTTTTTTTAATCGAAAATAAGGTTTGTCGTAAATATTTCTTTTTTTAATCGAAAATAAGGTTCGTCGTAAATATTTCTTTTTTATCGAAAATAAGGTTCGTCGTAAATATTTCTTTTTTATCGAAAATAAGGTTTGTCGTAAATATTTCTTTTTATCGAAAATAAGGTTTGTCGTAAATATTTTTTAAAATCGAAAATAAGGTTTGTCGCAAACAGTTCTTTTTTTTATCGAAAATAAGATTTGTCGTAAACACTTCTTTTTGATCGAAAATAAGGTTTGTCGTAAACATTTCTTTCTGATCGAAAATAAGCTAGGATAGCATAGTCTTTTCTTCTGGTCAAAATTAAGTTTAGCATAATCATTTCATCTGATCGAAAAAAAGGTTAGCATAAACATTACTTTTGATCGACAATAAGGTTTGCTTAAACATTGCTTCTGATTGTAAATAATAGGGTAACATAAAATCAACATCCGTGTCAGAGATCATTAAAGGAACATTCAGGTCAACAAGAACAACTTGCGTCCATGGTGAAGAGTCGCAAGCACATACGGCTTGGGCATCTAGACTCACTTTCAACGACTACTGTGTATGGGATAGTCGAAGGGAAAAATTAAGAGGACACAGAAATTATGTGTTAATGTCTGGTGATAAAGTCAACTGAGGCCTGGACTTCTAGTTAATTGTGCAAAGAATAAGGCCACTGTCTTCTTTACAGGTATGTCGGAGGAGGCGACTAAGGACAGTTCATGGATAGGCTGAGAACCTGTGAAAATTAATGCCTCAATTTAAAACCAAAAATACAATTTTGTCTCAATTTCTTAATGTCTATCAAATAATCCCCATGTATGATGAAGAGATGCGGGACCAGTGAACATTTGTCCTTTTATGGGAGACTCATAGGTGATGGACAATGTTGGATGTTTCATCACTGCGGATGAGTCGACAAATCTGATTGAATAATGATGACATGATCCAGAAGTGTGTGCTGTGCTTCTGACATGACTTGGTAATCCTGAGGTACTAGCCCACTTGAATGCCTATCTTCGGGGACTAAATATGCATCCATAACCCCTCCCCCCCCCCATACACATTTATGCCATTGAGACTTTATTTGAGTCTGGGTGTCGCCTCTGTTACACAACTGAGAATAAATGTGCTTTTGTCAAAAAGGCTATGGGTTATTAAGAACCAACTGCATACATCTAACGAGGATATTTTATAATCATCATTTTCTAGTCAGGAGCACACTTGTACACAAGTATACAACTGGCTAGGAATACAGAAATGTCGTGGTCTTCTTGTGTTGGTGGTTCAAAGTGAAACTCCAGACAAACCTAACCAGTAATGATGTTGATATCGGTGCTCACGATGATGATTGTGATGATAATGATTGTGGTGATGGTAATATATGGTAGTGATTATCATGATGATGGTCGTGATAGTGATAATGGTGTCGGTGATAGTGATGACGATGGTGGTGTTGATGTTGCAATATAATAATAATTGATAATTACGATAGAACCTTTCATGAATACGTGTCCTCTTTGTTTCCTGCATCAGCTGTGGATTTGTATTTTTAGCACCACATCGGTTTATCTCTGAGACTCTTGTAAATGGAGGTGTTTTCGCGAACATTTGCAAAGTCCCAGACGTATGTTTGATTTAGTGTGGCTATAGGATGAAATGGCACAACCTAGACACGTCTTCAACTCGTTGCTGTTAACTGCTCGTAGTCTCGAGGTTTGCCACATATTTTTTTTAAAAGTGTTGAAGGTCTCCGAGTAGTCAAAACCCATTATAACAAATTTAGGAACAAATAAACATTTATCTAATAACAGAAATTCGCTATATACAGTAAAATCCCATTATAACAACTTGGTGAGGACAAAAGAAATATTTATGTAATAATGGAAATACGCTATATACAGTCGCTATATAACAACTTGGTGAGGGCCACATATATATTTATGTAATAGTAGCATTTGTACAGTATAAACAATAAAGAATGAATATAATTGGGAATTTTGAAAAGTGCAGTTAAATAGGAGATGATGTTAAATAGGAGAATTCGTTTACAAAAGAATGCGCTATAGAGGAATTACAATGTATCTTCAACACGATTCAGGACAGCGGAGATCATTGGATGATTCCTAATATCACGCGGAACTCGTTCAGTAATTTTTTTACGCCAAGTATGCACGCGCCTGTGTTACTATTATTTGATCTACTTTCGTCCTCGGTAACATCCGGGATAGGGTTCATATGCATAATTATATCTTCCGTTAGTTGGTTGGTTGGTTAGTTAGTTAGTCGTTGGATCATCATCAATGTAAACTGGGTACGTCCATGGTTGCTCCGATCTCTACTGAGTCTATCCACCATTACACTTCTGATGACAGTAACGGTCCTATGCTATTTGACAATCATTGTTCTGCGCCAACCGCATTTCAAACCTTTATCTTTAATCCTGGTCATTGAAAAGGAATCATCATCCACAAAAGTCTCACTCTCGCGTACTATATTTCTTAAGTAGTTCAAAACGTCAGCTCTATCCATTGCGCCATCGTCCTGTGCCACAAACGCGCTTGACTTTATCAACGCCAGTTGATCTGCTTTTATTACCTTGAACACCCACATGTCCAGGCACGAAAATAAATGTAACCACTTTCAGCCTCGTCTTTCTCAAGGCCTCAATCTACTTTTCGCGAATAAGACCCACTTGTACCTTCCTCTTCCTAATCATACTCATAGTCACTCAAGATGCAGACCTGCTTTACGTTCTGTGTGCATACTCACTCAAATTTCATGGTCACCGCCATTATCTCAATGGTCAATATATTTCGTATCTTCATAGATGCAATTATATCGTCCTTCTTGTAATTCTATTTGTCATATCTTCATACCTGAACTACTATCGTATATACATTGCAATATGTAATTCTATCTTTCTCATATTCATGTATATAAATATATCTCTTATATATTCTTTCTTGTAATTCTATCTTTCATATCTTACAGCATGCAATTATATCTTTCGTACCTCCCATTATGCAGGTCTACCTTTTATATCATCGCGTATGTAACTCTATCTTTCATATCTTCGTGTATGTAACTATATCTTTCATATCTTCGTGTATTAGAAACTGGCCTCACAGCACGTAGAGCATACCCATAAGTGCTCCGCCTTCTGTTCCAGTAGCCATTCGACTTGATGGTGTTTCGAGTCCAATGCCGCTGAAACATACGTCGACATCAGGGCACAACTCTGACCCTTGCGACAGGTATCTTTGTTGTTCCGCCCACCCACGGCGTGCCCATAACTAGTTCAAACACAACGTCGGTCTATCGGAACAACATGGTAACTGTTATCGAAGGTTACGACTACTACATGTATGTGAATCTATCTTTCATACCTTAATGAATTAACTCTATATTTCATACCTTCATGTATGTAAATATATATTTCATACCATCCTCATGTATGTAACTTTATATTTTATACCCTCCTCATGTATGTAACTTTATATTTTATACCATCCTCATGTATGTAACTTTATATTTCATACCATCCTCATGTATGTAACTTTATATTTTATACCCTCCTCATGTATGTAACTTTATATTTCATACCATCCTCATGTATGTAACTTTATATTTCATACCATCCTCATGTATGTAACTTTATATTTCATACCATCCTTATGTATGTAACTATATATTTCATGTCTTCATGTATGCAATTATGTCTTTATATCTGCATGCATGCAATTATATCTGCATTATCTTTCTACATATACTTAATTCTACAAATAATTATTTCCTCATTATATTCCTACAAATAATTATTCATACATATACTTCGTTATGCATTATTTTATAGCATGTAATTCTTTCTACATTATCTATATGCATATAATTCTATCCGAATTATCTTCATGCATGGAATTCTACCAGAATGATATTTCTGCATGCATAGAATTCTACCAGAATGATATTTCTGCATGCATAGAATTCTACCAGAATGATATTTCTGCATGCATAGAATTCTACCAGAATGATATTTCTGCATGCATAGAATTCTACCAGAATGATATGTCTGCATGCAGTTTTCTATGTCCATCTGTATTTCTTATGCAACATTGCTTTCTTCTGTTAACACTGATGTCACGAAGCACCCTTGCTTGTCTTCGGTGTGAACAATTAGAACTCAACATAAAAGTGTCCAAAGAAAGCAGCGGCCAGCCTTGAGAATGCAAGACGTAGTTTCTCTCCACTCTAGTTGCCTTCTAGGCGTGAAATTGCGTTGCACTGTTGTGTTAGGCCTGTGTCCCAATGCGCGCAATGTGAACTGACATTTTGCCAGGTCAGCCTTCCATAGCCTTTGGTTGTCCCGTGCCTAGATACAAGGCAATAGTTTTCTCCCCCTTAATTATGGGGGAGGGAGTGGGAAATGGGGATAGGTACTGATGAAGTTAATCTTAGCGTTATGTTTTACTTGGGCACTTCCTTCTGAAGGCTGACTCTGTTTTAGGATGTACATTTATTTATTTATATGATTATTTTTTATCACTTAAACCCTTACATTGATGTATTTTTATTTATTAGAAATATTAGAACGCATGAATCCATTACACAATCGATTTGTCTTTTTCTCCACGTTTGCAAGGCGAGTGACATGATACCATGGTTGCCCCTGAACCTCTCGGTCTGGTATATCTGACTTCAACACCTTCTTCCTTAGGCATGACTGCTGTCCTGCTTGCTTTATAGGATGACCCGACCAGTCTTACTTTTTAGTCTCTGTTGGCTGGTCTAAGCTCCATCATTGAGCCCGGTTCGATTGGGAAATAGATGTGTTATTAAACAGATTATTACTTGGCGCATTTGTATTCTGTTAGTAATGTCAGAACGCATTAAGAGTATCATGCAAACCATATCGTGCAAAGAGTATATAGACACTCAAATAATCAATGGTTCGGCAACCTGATCAGAATGGAAACAGATCGCATTTCATCGATGACCTTCAATAGAAGATCATCTGAACAAGAGAAATAGGGAAAGACCCAGATGGATATGGATAGATGAGTTCAGAGGAATACTACAACAACAAGGCTACACTATATCAGTGGCTAGCAAAAGACCGAATAATTCGACTCCACGTGACGCCTAGCGACACACATCGATAGGACAAGAGAAATAATGAATACATTACACAATAGATTTCTAATTTAAAACATGGACACTTGTCCTGCTACCGTACAAATTACTGCAACTATAAGCTCGTGTAACACTGTGCATTGTAACTACATGTATGTATTTTGTAGTTTTATCAACTATAATCGTGTAAGGTACCTTGTCTTGTTACTCGCTTCATGTATGGTATAACTCTCAACTATGAACTATAATCTTGTACGGTATCTTCTCTGATTTAATTGGTATTTAGACGTTTTTTGACATATTCGTATTAGAAGTTTGTTGACATATTCGTATTAGAAGTTTGTTGACATATTCGTATTAGAACTTTGTTGACAAATTTGTTTTAGGTAAGTGTTGACAAATTATTATTACAAGTTTTTTGACACATTAGTATTAGAAGTTTGTTGAGAAATTATTATTAGAAGTTTGTTGACAAATTAGTAGTATAAGTTTGTTGACATATTAGTATTAGAAGTTTGCTGACAAATTATTATTAGAAGTTTGTTGACAAATTAGTAGTATAAGTTTGTTGACAAATTAGTAGTATAAGTTTGTTGACAAATTAGTATTAGAAGTTTGTTGAGAAATTATTATTAGAAGTTTGTTGACAAATTAGTAGTATAAGTTTGTTGACAAATTATTATTAGAAGTTTGTTGACAAATTAGTAGTATAAGTTTGTTGAGAAATTAGTATTAGAAGTTTGATGACATATTAGCACTAAATAGTTGTTAAGATTATTGAAATAATATTGGAAAGTTGTTGACATATTAATATTGTAGAGTTGTTGACATATAAGTATTGGATAGTTGTTGGCATATTAGTATTATAAGTGTGTTGACAAGTTAGTATTAAGCAGGTGTTGACATATTAGTATTAGAAGTTTGTTCACTTACAGTGAAATACCTGTATAGCGTATTCTTCTATAACACAAGTCCCTTTATAACAACAGTGTTCTAAATTAACAGTTATATTTATTCTTGATTATTGGTAGTATATATCTAGGGAAATTCTGTTATTACATAAATATTTTGTTCCTCCGAACTAAGTTGTTGTAACAGGATCCCACTGTATTAGTATTACAAGTTTGAAGATATATTAATATTAGAAGTTTATTGACTAATTAGTATTGGAAGTTTATTGACAAATTAGTATTAGAAGTTTATTGACAAATTAGTATTAGAAGAATATGCCCATTTGACAAATTAATATCGGAAATTTATTGAGATAGTATGAGAAGTTCGTTGACAAATTCGTAATAGAAGTTTGTTAACAGATTAGTACTAGAAGAATATTAACAAATTAATATTAAAAGTTTGTTGAAAAATTAGAATGAGATCTTCATTGACAAATATTCATTATATGTTTTCTAAAAATTGTTTGTATTACTGTTGTATTGTTGTATTACTTTGAACTGAAAAAAACACTAGGGGCGCAGCTGTACGATGAACTCAATCCCTACACCTCAGTAAATAGAGTCACCAAACCACCACTGTAGGACAATAATTACCCAGACCATTCGATATTTGAGAAGCCTGTCACCTGAAACATACCCTATGTAAATTAAACAAAACAATATGTACTTAATAGATGAAAAACATATTAAGATTGATATATGAGCTTAACAACATATTTGTATTCATATATTAACTGATATAATCTTACGGTAGTCATACTATATTATATTGCAGCGAATTGATATTAATGTTAGTTAAATGTTTAGCGGGCTGTGTAAAAATGAACGTCGTGTCGCATGTCGTCCAGGGGCCGTTGTTTACACATATCTGTTAAATGGTATCACGGTGTTTGTATCGATGTCACAAGCAGATAAAAATATGACACATCTGGGTAGCCAAATTAAGTATTAGATATTCATGACCAGATGGAGTTGTGTGTGGTAACACATGATAAATGGCAACATATTTTTAAAGATGAATAGGATATGGGAATATCACATGTCACTGAAATGTCATTTTTCATACAAAAAAGTACAGCGAGATATCATACACTGAGGACCAACTGTGTTCTTGAAAACAGAATAAGTTGAGATCAGCCACACTGTAAGACAGCACCACTGTAAGACATGGCAAACATTCCTAATGTAAGACAGCCCAGCTAGACATGGAGATAAGCCCCAATGTAAGACATGGAAATCAGCCCCAATGTAAGACATGGAGATCAGCCCCAATGTAAGACATGGAGATCAGCCTCAATGTAAGACATGGAAATCAGCCCCAATGTAAGACTTGGAAATCAGCCCCAATGTAAGACATGGAGATCAGCTCCAATGTAAGACATGGAGATCAGCCTCAATGTAAGACATGGAGATCAGCCCCTTTGTTTGTCTGTGTGTTATCGATCATAAATGATGATGACCATTTTTACATCCACTTTTGAAAATTCAGTCAGAATTATGTACATGCCTAATATTTCGTAGATGGCTAATGAGCCCTATTCGAGCTTTAAATATATTTATGCAGTTTGGGAATGGATTTTGGATGTGAAAATGACTTGGGCTGGGGATTTTTTTTATTAAAGTGAGAAGTTGTGCAAACCGTCGACGTCACTCTCTTGTCGGACCTCATTTGAAACCAGTGGCAAGACGAATCAAGACGACTAGAAATGAAGTTCGATGCAGTTGATGACTATTGTATCCCCTTACAGTGGAGCCCCAATTGTAAGACATGGAGATCAGTCCCAATGTAAGACACACTCACTGTAAGACATGGAGATCAGTCCCAATGTAAGACACTCTCACTGTAAGATATGGAGATCAGTCCCAATGTAAGACACTCTCACTGTAAGACATGGAGATCAGTCCCAATGTAAGACAGCCAAGTCCCACAGTAAGACATGGCGATCAGCCACAATGTAAGACATAATGCGGCATAAAATGAGTAAGAGATTTACTTCATTGTACTCGGATTTTCCCCATATGCACTGGACCCTTCCCATCGAAGCAGCATGCCCTGTAGAGAGTACCATTCATACCACTTAGTTTCAAGTATGACATCTACAATATAAGACCTAATGGCATTTTGGAAATCAAGACGTCTTAGTTATTATAAAAGGATGGATTTCCCATTCTCAGCAGGTCTACTATTGTACACAGTAATATTTTAAGCGATTACTTCACAAGGATCCCCGAAAAAAACCACTTGTAAACAAGACACAGTGAGCCGAGACCGTCGGAAGTAAAGATCTCTGTATAGAAAGTAAACAAGTCTTCATTCGTTACGTTTTTATTATTGTCGTGGTTTTACTTGGTCACTATTTATATACTAGGTGTCATATGCCAAAAACGACAAGGTGTGTCATGTGACGTATTCCTTCCAGAACGTTGTCTTCCCAATGAACTCTCTGAACCTCTCTCTGTCTTGGGCGATGTGGCTTGCATTTTCTAGCGATGTATTCATATTATCTTTAATGTCGTCAGTCCATCGTCTTCTTGGTCTGCCCCTTCTCCTCTTCCCATTTGGTCTTCCGCCAAAATGGCCGACTAGAACGAATGTATTCTCTTTACGGTGCTCGATTAACGGTTGTTCCTTCCCGAAAGTAATGGCAACCTACGGGGATATTGTGCCTAGAAATTTCCAATGGATTAACGACAAGGTCGACTAACGAAATTCACGAATATAATAAAAATCGGTCTTTCAAGCCATGTTTACTTTCTGTACACGGTTCTTTACAGGGGATATGTCATTCATGAGGCAAGACTAGACTGAAAGTACTGACAGCTAATTTTGTGAGTGATTCGCCAACGTGTTGTCCAGAACCTGATAGGGAAGACAAAATAGCAACGCTGTTTTTAAATATGCTTATTGTAAGAGGCAACTAAGGAGGTTTGCTAGTAAAGTTAGCTGTCCCATTCCATAAGATAAACTGACTCAGTAACGCTGAAGTCGAACGTTTCCGCCGGAAAAGTGATTGTGAGACTAACAAAGCATTGGGCCTTGTTTCACAAGAAACTTATTCATACGTTGCCAAAAATCACCAACTCAGCAGTCAGCTCAAAGAGTGTAGAGGATTAACGGCATTGTATAAGAGTTTCTCCATATGTACTCCGCCTATTCCAACGAAGCGACACGCAGCCAGCAAATAGTGCTACACAGAGCACGTTACTATGTAGCGTATATCCTTTCATAGTTCGCATGTAATAATTATTCCTAACTATAATCCCCCTTTGACATTGACAAAGTAGTTAGTTTTAACTAAAACAATATATAGATAAACACAATTGTCTATTTCCTGACAAAGGCGATTCAGCCGAAACGCCGGTTTATTAACATTCATTTTCAGAACTGCACGTTAATCCATTTTTAAAAATGGTTTCATTATTCTCTCGAATACATAAACAAACACGCAAATTGAACAAGTCAAGCTTGGAATCTCTATAAATGTTAAAATCAATGTGGGTACTGGCGCCAGTCTGACTAGAAACGAACAATGAAATGGTTTCCCCAATCATGCGTGTGTGACACACAAGGACTCATATATGGTTAAACAGTGTACGATGTGTTAGATCTGGATACAGTGTCATCGTAACACTGCAGTTTAAGGTGACAATCGTATGATTAATCAACAAAACAAGCGCTAAGGGTTTAGTTATCGTTGCAGGAGTTACTACGTATGTGCTCTGAAACAGTCATATAAATATGGGGGGGGGGCGTGGAAACGACGCTCTGTGACAGGGAAGTTTATTATACTCCAAATATTAATTCACCCGAACTAGCTCGAGGTTCAAGACGAAAAAATGGTGATCATTCATTTTTCATTCGCCATGTTAAAGAAGAAATGGATCACTCTTCTCCATGCCTCCCTGTTCTCAGTTCCTTGTTTACGCGTGGAGAATGTTAATCCTTTCGTCTTTAATATTATACATCCATACATTCTTCTGACTTCCTCTTCTTCTTCAACCCTAATTTTTCCTGCAAGGCAGTTTTGGAAAGGGAAGCGTGCCTCATCACGTGGAAAAACCACAAATGTTTGAAACGCTTCACCCTTGCCATGTGATAATCTTGTTGTCCTGTAAAAGTATTGATTTCGTTTCATACGTATAAGTTATTTTATGTTCTGTTTAACGAATGCGCAACATTTGTAACATTTCTTTTCAAAAATTGTACTCTGCTTTCAATTTTTTTATTTAACTGTCCAACTCTCACATACGCACAAAAGAATATGTATTATTCAGAGACGTAACTAGGAATCAAATGGGTAAACAACAAGACCCTGGAAGATCTCACCTTCGCAGATGATATTGCTCATATATACACATTTTTGGGCGCAACAGATAGGCCTTCAAATAAACACACAAAGAACGAAAATCATGAACTTAACAGGCCTGACAGAATCAATTAAACTAGATAACAATATACTAGACAACGTTTCAAATTTCGCATATTTGGGAAGCAAGATAACAGACGGCGATACCAACTCAGAAATCAAGACTTGAATCGCTCTCGTCTCCAACGCCTTTAACAAACTTGTAATCATCTGGAGATCGAAGATGGCAAGTAAACACATCAAACTTCGACTATTCAATGCAAGTGTGATTCCTTTATTGCCATTTGGATGTGAAAGTAGGAAATATACCGCAATAAGGAATAAGAAGTTAGTTGCCTTCGAGAATAGATCACAATTGCTTCAGAAAAATCACAAATACTAATTGGAAAGACTTCAAATCAAACGATATACTTAGAGAGGAGACAAAACAAGAATATGTGACAAACATCATCAGAAAACGCCGCAGGACATACATCGGTCACATACTTAGAATGAAGGAAGACAGAATTCAACGACAAATCTTCACTTGGACACCAAACACAAAGAAAACAAGGAAGACCAAAAACAACGCTCAGAAGAACATTTATGAATGAATTAAAATCAGCAGGCATAAATGCACAAGACCTGCACTTCTTGGCAACTCACCTACAAGCATGGAGAACTATTACATCCGCCTTGTGTCAAACTTGGCAAAAAAAGAGGAACTGACTGACTGAGTGGCTTAGCGTGAATTTTTGGAGTGGGGAGGGCGAATGAGCTTTTTTTAGTAGGTAGGTAGCTCTCGCCCGTCCTTATCCCCACAAGAAGCAGGTAGTTACGGCCCTATATAAAGATGAAAGGGCACTTAATTGTTTCTTCTCAATGGTCACAGAATTCAAACATGACAGACGATTGTTGTCCACGGAATTTTTCAAATATGTTTAATGTCAATATTAAACAGTATTGCACTTCGTATCCAAGTACTAAATAGTATTCCGTATCCAACACTAAAACGAATAGTTTTGTTACTTCCTGATAGATTGAGTCTAGACTATTTACAACAGAATATACCAGGAGTTCTTTAGAAGGTAAATGCTTTTTATCATCTTTGTATACGTTATGAAGTTCATTTTCTAGTAGGTCGCTATTAAAATATGGATACTGCTTCTAAACTATTTAATATATTCTGGGAGAATTATTTGCTGTAATCTACATTTACTCTGATATACTAATTGCACACACACACATACAAAATGAATAGCTTATGGCTTTTACACAGATAATGGCTTATGACTTATATAACATATTGGGAAATTTCGTTTTAGTTCTCATAAACACACGTCATCATACATTATTTATAAGCGTATGATTGATCTGAAGTCGGCGTCTAAAAGAACTATTAAATCGCTATTAAAAGATCAAAGATTAGATCTTTTGTAACCAATGAAAGCTGTAACTTGAAAATTAACATACGATATATTGTTTTGGCGTCAACAACAGATCACTTTTAACAAAAAGAATAAACCTGTCATTATCGTTCAGTAATATGATACGTGTTGTCTCTTCTTTCTGTTCAGTTTAAACTCCTGAATGCATTACAGGAAGTGTAATGTCACTTTTCTGCCTGCATACTGAGGATATTATGCGAAGTATTGAAAGCATGCAATGAATAGCAGTGGGGGGGGGGGGGGGGGGAATGCTAACTATACAGTTCTGAATGAAGGGAGCGAACAAGAACTCAAAGTCCTGATAGACATAGTAGTACAAGAAAGTGAAAACAAAGGCCTCAATCTAAACAAGCAGAAAACAGAAGTAATAGTTGTTTCAAAGAAATACACACCGCCACAATGCATTAAATCAAGTGGATAAAGTCAAGTATAGTAATACCATATTAAGATAAGATCGCCGATGCTCCAACTAGATAAAGGGTAGGATATCACAAACAAAATCAACATTTCTAAACATAAGAAACATTCTAAACAATGGAGTGATATCAATGCATACACACGAGTTCCAGCGATATGATGTTATCGTGAGTCAATCGTTCTTTATGAATGTGAAACATGGACAGTAAACAAAAGTGTCCAAGATACACTGGAGGCAACTGAGATGTGGTTTTTAAGAAGAATGATGGACATTCTACGGACAGCCAAGAAAAAAAAAACTAATGTAGAAGTCTGAAGAAATGTTGGAGTAAAGCAAAAATTATAACAAAATTATAAAGTAGACAACCAAGAATGTTAGCACATTATGACAAAAGTAAAACTTGACCATTTAGTAACAACCAGAACGATCAAGGGGAGAAGAGACAGAGGAAGACAAAGAAATATCTTTCTGAATGGGTGGTTGTCACTGTGGCACAAAAAGAATTCACCAAATTAACTTATTAACAACACAAAAGACAGAGTTGTGGAGAAGCATGATCGTCTACGCCACTCGAAATGGTACTTGATTGATTGATGCCTTGCAGCGTCATTTCGTATTACCTTTTTGTTTTAAATCGACGAAAACCGTTTTTTAAATATTTATATACTTCAATCAATCAATTAATTTAATTTAGCACACCAGCTCACCCAAAAAGGAGATCAATATAGATAAGAGTAAATCAAAACAACATGGAGATCAATGCAGGAAAGAGTAAATCACAATAAAAGCCAAAAGAAAACTTGCTACAACAAAAATGACTTGTCTACATAGAATTCTCGGAGTAAAAATAAGAGACAGAATCAGAAATGAAAACAGAATAATAAACACAATGCCAATCCTGGATTCCATCAGAAGACAATAGATTAAATGGTTTTCACATGCTTCCAGACCAGACTACCATCAGATAGAGTCGCTCAAAAAGCATTACTATACAGACACGATGAATACAAAACCAGGTGCAGACCTTGCAAACGATGCATTCCAGAAATAAAAGAGTCACCAAAAACAAACATATATGAAACACACAAATGGGACTGTCCTCAGCGATACTCCTATCGCTGCAAGGCATATTGGGATACAGAGCGAAAAGTAAGAAATTGTTGTTAAATTTTTACTCTTAACTTCATTGATCCCCATGCCAAGAATGCAGTCACAGGGGAAAGGCCAATTGGAGCACGATGAGTGCACTTCTACGCATATGGTAAGATTGAAGAACCTGGGCCTGACGAATTGATTTCATAGAAACGGCCGACATATAGGAACCACAAGGTTAAAATCGCCCATATGCCAGAACCCGAAATAGAAGCAAATAATATCAACACTGTTTGCTTTCCATGCAACTTGTAAGAGATGACTAAGGAGGCTATGGGGTGAAGTTGGCTATAACATCCCATAAACGGTCAAAATGACACAGAAGCCATGCTGAAGTCAAACGTGTCAGGTCGAAGAGTGCAGATAACGCCGTAAAGCTGTAAACCATGACACAGCACATTCCCTTCTCTGAACTACATCCTGCTAATCTGCAGGAGTTTGAGAACGAACGCCGAAGAAGAGTATTCAACCAACATAGAACAAGAACAGTTAGTTACCATATACCGAAGGACACTGTGAATAGGATACAGGGTACTGGAAATAGAGAGTTGTGGAGATACATGGTCGACTTAACTAGTCGATATTATTATGACGACGACGACGATTGTGATGATCATGAGGATGAACCTGACGATGATACAAAAAAAAAATACAACCTGACATGACTGAATCGAGTTTGGACGTGTTTCCTCTAGATTAAAAAGAACACTTCCTTGTCAGCCTGACCGGACCAGTATAATATATATATATAAACAGTGTGTCCAATATAATTACTACCAATAACACATGTCAACATATCCTATTCTATCAATGGCAGATTGACCGGATTCTGATTCATGTTAGGCAAACGCAACAAGTTAGCAACTCACCAAATTTCAAGTTTCCGTAGATTTCAAATTGAGCGCCATTAGTGGAACAAAGAATGACAAGGCTATGCTTGAATTCTAACTCTCTCATCGTGTTTTGATACCTCTGAGGTGTTACGGATGTACAAGTGCTAATTATTCGCCGTTGAAGGTTATCCACTACTTCCACTGGAGTTTAATGGTTGGTTGGCTGCTGATTCAGCAATTCATGGGCTTTGACCTTTGACCAAATGCCATTAAAATGACATTATATTGCTGGGAAATCTGAATTTTCTGGGAACTCTGGTCAGAGACTATCACACCACCAGAATGGTAGGTTTCAACCTATGTACTGCTCCAAGCCACTGCAGCCAAGATATGGTTCACTGTGCCCAATCCCCTCCACCAATTTACTTATGGTTACGCCGAACTTCTCTATTGCCCCAGACATGCAACCAAATGTTCAAGTCGAAAGGATTGTCACGTCCTGAGTCACCGTGCCTCAATGATGGGCCTCAACCATAGGAAGTAAGTGTTGTCAGTTTCCTCATCCCCAGTGGAGCATCACATCTCTGGTTTCCTCCCAACCACAGAAGGTGCATACATATATAAAGATAACAAAGTATAAAACCCAACAACAACAACAAAAAAAGCACAATTGTATAGATGACGTGCCATGAAGCTTCAATAAGAATATAACTTCAATATAACCGCATGTTATCCACTAAGGTTTTCTGATGCATGGGTGGTTTGTCTAGTGGTCTATTGGTGAGAACCACAGACGTAACCGCAAGCGTGCTGAAGACAAAGATGTTTATGTATAACAATAGAAAGAGATATAAGTGGATCACATCTGGTGACATTTCTAGCCATTCAAAGTGACAGAATCTTCCAATTCAAAGTGACAGAATCTTCCAATTCAAAGTGACAGAATCTTCCAATTCATCTGTCTGGAAATTGTTGATGAAGGTAGTTTCTTACTTCATGAGCACACTGTGGAGGTGCTCCATCTCGATGGGATAGGAATCATTCTGGTATCATAGGAACTGCACAGTTTTACAGCATGTTCATCTGCAACGCTTCTCAGACTGTGATTTCGTCCAAGAAGGATAACTTGATCACGTAAACAGAGGTTAAGACAGGGCAGTAGATATGATCCCTTAAAGGGTGGGGGGGGGGTATTACTTGGTGATTCGCGGATTCTCGTGAGTCAGATCGTCTCTTTTGATGAACTTTTTTTGAACAATCGTTAAGCAAGGGAATTTTGTTCACTTTTTACCGGTCTCTTGGCCAAGTTCCTAGTACTAAAAGTTATATTCCAATTTGCTAAGGTGACTAAATTGTTGAACACCTCCCCGTTTTCCGTTTATCTACAAGCATGGATTAAGGCACACCACACGTTAAGTTTAGGGCTTTCTGCCTCACTCTACAATACGACATGTGGGTTTTCGTATCCATTACTAAAAATACAAGGGTTTCTATACGAGGTAATCATAACCCACAAAAACCCATTCAAGTTTACATAGATAAGAAAATATTCTAGCTTACATAGGTGAGAAAATATTCTAGCTTACATAGGTGAGAAAATATTCTACCTTGCATAGGTGAGAAAATATTCTACCTTGCATAGGTGAGAAAATATTCTAGCTTGCATAGGTGAGAAAATATTCTAGCTTACACAGGTGAAAAAATATTCTAGCTTGCACAGGTGAGAAAATATTATAGCTTATATATGTGAGAAAATATTGACACTTTTTATTGGTAGTGATTGTGCGGGACACACTGTATTTTATTCTTCTTTCAATCCACATGAACTAGGAGCAATATACCTCATTTCATTAAACGGGGTAAATTTGAAGAGTGGACATAAATTTACTTCATGTTTCTATCTTCAACAAATGAAATACAATTGTTTAAATGTACTATATATTCTTCCCATATTCGAAATTACCAAACACGCATATTGATGTTTGCTATAAAGAATCACTCTCGCATATAAATTTATATTTGCTATAACGTACCACACTCGCATATCAATTTATATTTGCTATAAAATACGAAACTCGGCTATACACCTATATATGCTATATTTACCATTACTCTAATCTTGTCTTACAATTTATATTTGCAATAACGTACCATACTCGCACATATATATATATATATTTTCCACATTAACAATTACTGTATCGGTAATCTTATCTAACCATTTAAATTTTCTACATTAAAAAAATTACTTTAATAGAATCAAATAATTTATATTATCTAAATTAACAATTACTGAAACATAATTTGCTACATTTTCATTTTTATATTGGGAATTATAATATTTACGCTGAGATTAATTATTATTTATTTATATTAATTAGTATTTATTTATATTAGATTAATTAATATTTATTTATATTAGATTAATTATCATCTATTTATATTATATTAATTAGTATTTATGTATATTATATTAATTATTATTTATTTATATTAGATTAATTAGCATATATTTATATTATATTAATTAGTATCCATTGATATATTACAAATTTATTAATATTATATTAATGTAATATTTTAAAGATCTCTTTGTTGTACTGGTTCTGCCATGTCTCTCGCTCACGAGGCGTGGAGCTCTACTATGAACCACGATGTTGTGTTTAATAGTGCAGGTTTTTCGAGATACCTAGGGATTATTCGTCTCAAACTAGGAACGCATGCTATGAGTGGTGCTCTTGGCAGGTGACGCGCAGCATGGTTCAGAGTGGTAGAGGGATATACTGGGAAAACAAGAGTACAAAGAAATTAATCATCTACGCTTTTTGCGACGGTCTTATTGAATATCTAAATATTTAAATGCTTTACATTCACATTAATGGAATAACTATAGATATGTATTTTTTAGAATTACAATTAATGTTATTTTACCATTTCTAGATTTACAATTAATGTGATTTTATCATTTCTAGATTTACAATTAATGTGATTTTATAATTTATAGATTTACAATTAATGTGATTTTATGATTTCTAGATTTACAATTAATGTGATTTTATGATTTCTAGATTTACAATTAATGTGATTTTATGATTTCTAGATTTACAATTAATGTGATTTTATGATTTCTAGATTTACAATTAATGTGATTTTATAATTTATAGATTTACAATTAATGTGATTTTATGATTTCTAGATTTACAATTAATGTGATTTTATAATTTATAGATTTACAATTAATGTGATTTTATGATTTCTAGATTTACAATTAATGTGATTTTATGATTTCTAGATTTACAATTAATGTGATTTTATGATTTCTAGATTTACAATTAATGTGATTTTATCATTTCTAGATTTACAATTAATGTGATTTTATAATTTATAGATTTACAATTAATGTGATTTTATGATTTCTAGATTTACAATTAATGTGATTTTATAATTTATAGATTTACAATTAATGTGATTTTATGATTTCTAGATTTACAATTAATGTGATTTTATAATTTATAGATTTACAATTAATGTGATTTTATGATTTCTAGATTTACAATTAATGTGATTTTATCATTTCTAGATTTACAATTAATGTGATTTTTATTGTATAAGATGGGATAGTTTGTAGATTTCAATGCCCGCGTGGCAACTAAGGTATGGACTTCTGCTTCAGGGCGCACAGAATAGGTCAGTGAATAATTTTCTTTCTAATCACGTTATATGTGATCATGCTTCTCCACAACTCTCATCTGGTTCATGTGTTCAGCTGGTGACTTCTTTTTTGTGACATAATGACAACCCATCCAGAAATGTCTCTCTGTCTTCCTCTGTCTCTTCTCCCTCTGATCTTTCCGGCGGTTATTAAATGTTCAAGTTTTACTTTTCTCATCACATGCACTAAAAATCTTGACTGACTGTTTCTAATTTTTGCTATAATTTGTTGTTTTACCCCATCATCTCTGAGAACTTCTACTGTAGTTTCCTTGGTTGTACATGGACGTTTCATCATTCTTAAAAATCACATCTCAGTTTCCTTCAGTTTATCTTTGGCACTTTTGATTACTTCAATTTTTCACTTCCATACAGAAGAATTGGTTCAATATAGCATCTTAACACTCTAACTCTTGTATGCATTGATATTACTCCGTTGAATAGAATGATTCTCATGTTGTGAAATGTTTATTTGGAATGTGCTATCAATGAAACATGTAACATGGGGGGAAAAAAATATCACTGTCACTACATTCTCTGTTTCAATTTATTACTTTTGTCATGCCAAGTGTTCCCCATGGATGATAAGGCGGTGCATGTAAAGCGAAGATTACGCATTTGTCCTTTTGAGTTAAGACTGCAGGTTATCATCGGCGCAGACCGAACGCAGATCATATGTGCTCCAATCCCCTTTTCAATAAATATATCAGTGTATCGGCTCACAAATCCAGCTCGGTACTGCTTTATCAGTCTCTGTGAATATCTATTATGCTTCTCTTTGCGGGTTGTTCCAAATTTACATCAATCTCAGGCAATCTACTTGAGAGCGACCACGATTTACCTATTTGAAAATCGTTTGAGCGAACAAGGACTATCAGCTTATTAACTATATCAGAACTATCCACTTATGTATCTATTGACATTGTCGCCATGCTCGCCAGTTTATCCGCTCGGTCATTACCCTAAACACCCACATGTCCTGATACGAATATAACGGTAATATTTCTGGTCAGAGATTGCGTCAATAACTACACTCATTAACGGCTGGTGTCTCCTGCTTCAACTTTGAAGAGCATGTTCATGGAATCACTACGGATGAATGCAGGATAATAGTTATGTGACATGAGCCATGACAGTGCTTCCTTCACAGCATTTATCTCCATCGTAATACTGCTCGTAGTTGTGGTGAAGGCTCTGCTGTATTCCTTGACAATTTTCCACCGGATCGTGCAGAAAACCAAAATAATAGGGTTGATGACGAATGAAAGACGTATCAGTGTTGAGCATTACATTATTTTCTGCGGTGTTATCTTGATGAGGGCACCGATTTCTGCAACCACAGCCTCCGGCAATTCCCCCCCCCCCCCCGGGCAACTTATGTTGTGTGTAATTTTTACAGAAATGTACAAAGTAATGCCGGTGGAGTTAATATCCATTCCTGCCCAGGGTCAATGCAAGTAGGTCATCATTTTGAGTCAGATTCCTGGGTGGCGGGAAATACAAAGCGTTTCATCACTGCAGATGGGTGAACATATCTGACAGAAGAATGATGAACTAGTTTGCCAAGACGTATATGCTGCGCTCCGGGCTCTACATAATGATCCTGGGATACTGTTACATTGAAATGTCTTCCTTCGTGAACTAATCATGTATCCATAAAATTCCCAAACACAATCAAACCGTATGTGTGATTGCATGTCATCTAGGTTACTCAACTGAGGTGAAACTATTCTTCTGTCAGAACGGATATAGGTTGTTAAAGAGATACCAGTTAACAGCTAACGGGATTACTTCATCATCATCATCATCATCATCATCATCATCATCATCACCATCTATATTTAAAACTAATGCCATTTTCTTTAAATTGCATAACATTATATTTTCTAGTTTGTGAAACGCGTATTTGGTTTGGACATGTAACCAGACACAACTCACTTTTTATATTTCACAATTATATTTCCAGGAACAGTCGAGGGTGAAAGAAGAAGAGCGCGTAGGAAAATCATAGATTAATAACATCAAGGAGTGGCCGTGTTATTAATTTTTTCTACACCCCTCTAAATGGCTGAGAATAGAGGTGTCTGGATGGATCTATGTGCTGATGTCTGCAGCGTGACATCCCTACGACTTTATTAGGCTATTAGTGTTAATATATATATATTTTTAAAATATGAGACGAATACAACATTACGCTCATTATTACGCTCTTTCTATACTAAAAATGTATGCAATATTATATCAGATAATTTATTGCACATTAAAATCGTTTTGTAGGTTCTGTGGCTGAGTGGTAGCGAAAACGACTCAGAAGATCCAGGTAATGGATTCGAATTTAGCTACAGGAAGTGAACTGAGTTGCAAAAATGGATATTAACTATTGAAAGTAAACACTGCTAAAAATAAATGATGGGTTGATTACAACGTCCAGAATATCATTACGAGTATGTTAATATTCAACGTAATATATTGTAAAATTTATATTTTTAATATTCAAATATATGTAACATTATTTTGATATTGTGTAATAATTTAAATGTTTCAAATTATCGCAATATAGAGGACTTAGATAGAAGAATTCAAGCGTTTGAAAACAAATGTTATAGACGAGTGTTGAATATCTGTTACCAAGAAAATAACACCAATGTATTTGTGCATGACATAATTAATGTATTACCGGGTCAACAAGAATCACTGATATCCTGACAGCCGTGAAACCTCGTAAACTCCAATGAAGTACGTGATGAGACACTCCCACATGACAAAAGCTCTTCTTCATGGGAATGTGGAGGGTGGAAGAAGACGATGTGCTCAAAGAAGATATGGTAAAATAACATCACGGAAGGCCAAAATCATTGAAAAAGAAATTTCTAAACTCATCAGGATAGTAGAGCACAGAGATGCGTGCAGATTTCAAGCATAAAATGTCTCCAGTGTGAACCTCTACGTCCCTGACATTCTATGGGTAGAGGTATTATTAATATTGGAGGCGATCTGTCTTATGTATGTATCCTACATGACTGGAATATATATATATATATATAAACCAACTGTAACAATCATGGCATTTAGGGGAGGGGGGATTTTGGTAGAATATCCTACTCAAGTTGTTGCCTTGACCAATCTTTTTTTTGGATACAATTATTTTCTTTGCAGTATTCATGTTCAGTAGTTTGCCATTGCTATCTTTGCGGTCCTAAGGTATCTCACCGTCACGTAGCCAGTATTTTTTTTTTCGGAACTCGATTTAATTATAGGATTATTTTCTATATCGGTAGTGAATGCACATATCACACGATTAATATTTGCTATATCAGTAACAAATTCACATATCACACGATTAATATTTGCTATATCAGTAACAAATTCACATATCACACGATTACTATTTGCTATATTAGTAACAAATTCACATATCACACGATTACTATTTGCAATATCGGTAGCGAATTATTATTATACGATTACTACTTTCAATACGAAAATTGAATTTGAATTTGGTGACAACGATATGTGCCCCTGTGGACAATCCCCAGAATACACAGAACATGTATTACATAACTGGTCACTGTACCACCCCACAAAAAAAGAAACTATGGCCCCTTGAAATAGCTCTGACGGACAAGTTATATGGCTCTCTATCTCGGGGCTGGTGATCAAAGTAATGAATTAATACGTTTTCTGAAAATGAACAAAAGTTTTAAAGACTAATAGATCAGATCGATCCATCAAGTAAAGATTATAGATTAAATATAGACATCTCAAGAATAAAACAATTGCAATCAGAAACATCGCAAAAAAAAAATACAGGTACTAAATATACAAATATATGGAGAGAATATATATATACCAAATAGATTTCAAATATCTCGGACACATATGACAAATGATGGCAGATGTGAAACGGAAGTTAAAAGGAGAATAGGAATGGCTAAAAGTATTTTCAATGACATGAAGAGAATATTAACATGTAAACAAACTCGAAATGAGAATTATAAAATGCTACATCTATTCTACATTAATGTATAGCTCAGAAACATGGATAATGAGCATACAAATTGAAGACATAATTGAGTCATTTCTTTGAGATATGGGTATATAGAAGAATAGAGGGAAAACTTCATGGAAAGAGAAGAAAACGAACAAAGAGGTGTTAACACTTCTTATGAAAAAGAACTGTCAAAACTCCATTTTTCCCGTTAAGGAGTTGCAGGGAGGGGATTGAATAGGTCGCATGCTCGTGTCGCCACGTCATGTACAAGGTGATTTTTTTTACAATTTACCCTCCGACAGAAAATAACCCAGTCCTTACTGAGGGATCGAACTCTAGAACTCACTAGTGTGATACCAGCGCTCTAACCTCTCGGCCATGCGCTACACCTTATGAAAAAGAACTATTAATGAAATTGTAAAAAAAAACAAGATTGAAATGTTTTGACCATATTACAATATATGACATCATGTTGAAGACATGAGACCTTATTTGAGGGTTGAGTTGAGGGGAGATGAGCAAGACGCAGGCACAGATTTGCGTAGGAGAGGAACATGAGATGGACAGATTACAATCTAGCAGAGTGCAAATCCAGAATAAGAAAGAGAGGATGCCGGAGACCTGTTTCAGCCAACCTTCGTTGCGGAGACGGCACTTACTAGTGAAGACGTCATACGGCTTGTACGTTCTACATGGTCAATGAATGTTATCATATCATGTACATGCACTGGAAGAACAGGCATCCAATCGCAACAAAGATATCATCCATCATAATTCATGTACATCATAGGTTCCTAAAGTGGGCGCTGAAGACTTCTAGGGGGCGATAATGGATTCAGAAGCAACTGCTTAGGCGGTAGCGGTGTCGTTCAGGCGGTCTAGGGGACAGTGGCTCGTCATAAAAGAAATTAATAATATATATTTTAAAATTAATATTTTGGAGATTTCGCACTGTGATCTCTCCTGCATCGTCCTTATTTTAGAGCTTGAGGACTGTTGTTGGGGAATATTCAACATTGATCTTTACCGTCCATTTCTCTGTCCGTGCTACTATCTCGTCTTGCGCCTTTTTAAATTTCCTGTTGGTGATCTGTAGATGTTCTTCTACATACCACGCCATCAAGTCATCAGCATACATGACAGCTTTAACGGTATAACCAGTATTGTACCACTAACTGCTACGAGTGTTTACCTCGAACATATAAAACAGCTTGAACGAGGAAAACTGTTAGAATTGAATTACAATATGTCTCGCATAGTGGACAGTGGTCCGAAAAAGTTTGGGTACCTGTGACGAAGATCAAATGCACCAACTGGAAGAGCCACATCGCAAGTAAGATATCGTTCATAATTCATGTGGACAGAAGTATCACATAATTGCAAAACTTCACACGATTGTAACTACAATATTTATCGTTTCTATTTTGGTTATGAAATTAATTATGGATAACAACTTATATTTTTTCGAAATGCATGTCATTAAATAATTTGTATTTTCTTAGATATTGATGCAATTACCACAAGTCTTTTACTTTTTTTGTGTAAATGGTTGTCATTATTATAAAATTTACATTTTCGAAAATGGATAATTACCATAACATATTTATTTTTCGAAATTGGATGTAATTAAATAATTATTTTAAAATATTGTCATTTATTTAATTATCCTTCATATTGTTTTATTGAGATCGGAAATAGATATAATTATCCAGTTTTGTGTGCTTTTTTGAAATTCATACAATTTTACAAATATTACACAATAATTTTTTTTTCTGAAAAGATGTAATTACCCCATAATTCGTATTTTTCTTAAACGGATGTAATTACCGCAGCTTTTATTTTTTACGTAAATGCATGTAATTACCGCAGCTTTTATTTTTTCCGTAAATGGATGTAATTATACGACTTTTACTTTCTATCACGGAAGTGCATCTCAATTTTATACTATTTTTATGTACTATTGAGAAATAGTCTACTAGCGTGTTGCCGAAGCCCGCAAATGAAACACAAAATAACAGTAATGTAACCTGCCAATCATAAAATATCCAAAACGTACACATTTTTTGGATGGTTGTGAAGCTCTGATATAGCCAAAGTGAACTAACATCCACTGGTGAAAACATTGTACCGCACATAAGAGCTACAATTTATGTAACCAAATTCTAATACATTTCCCTAATTAAAACAATGATTCGATATTCCCAATTATATTTTATTATTCTTTATACCGTATCATGCGAATTTCTGTTATTACATACATATTTCATCGGTACGGACAACGATGTTGTAATCAGATTTGACTATCATATAAAAACCATTAGAAACTAATGGTAAACTTAAGAAATATATGGAAAACAATAATTATATATATATATACAATGTTCGAAACAAGAATCGCTACTGTTTTATGGTTGTTTTTGTAAAAGATATCCGCTGATTGGACATTATTCAACCTATCGACTGTGTTCACCTGATCATTAACTTCTCATGGTAACCTGAATTGTACTCACCTCATGATTTCTGATGTCATATAAGACGTCAATGTCAAAACAACATTTTTGGTAATAACTCGTGACACACTCATGAGAATACAATGAAACTTAATGAACATAAAAATCTCTGACCATGTTAATGAATTCCTATAAAATATTGACGGTCCTGGAATAAATTTCAGGATAAAATCAGAAACTCAGATATTATAAACACACTGAATATTCCAATATGACAATCAATACAAGGTAACTGCGTGAAACGTAACAACAATTAGATTTACGTAAAACACAGGTTTATATATCGTCTCAATGGGACACCATAGACTATATCTAACACTAGTGGGTAATGATGGGCAATGATGATCACATAAGAAATCATAAAAATTGCAATACACAAATCATATTCACACAAATCATATTCAACGTTTCAACCAAAAGGTCTTTATCAAGACACAAACAAAACATTAAAAGACGACGAATAGAAAAATTATCACAACGTCCAACGGAAATATGGAAATGATATGCCGGAAGGTCAGAAAGTACATAAAAACGTAAATATATGTGGAAACGAAACGAACAAAAAGGTGAGTAAATGACGGAACAAAAAGAATAAAGACAAAGACCACACCAAACCAGTACTAGACATAAGAGTGGTCGGAATTGAGTCCAAAAGGCTTGAGTGTACCCATCTTGAAAATGAGACGATTTTCTAGAGCATACCTAGATCTATCATCGGTGGTGCAAGATCTGATGGCGGTGACCTGAATATCCAAAGCACCATGATGACCGTCGCCGTTGAAGTGTGTGGCCACAGGAGTGGGTGTTCTGTGCTTGATGGCATGAAGATGGTTACAAAAACGATCGCTCAATCGTAGGCCGGTTTCCCCGATGTACTGTTTGCCACAGCGTTTACATATGATCCCGTAAATGACATTACGGGATTCACATGTAAAGGCCTCATCGATGGAGAAAGTGGCCTTGGGAAATGAAATGGAGCGCATCTGAACCACATAAGGACATGTAAAGCAACGGACACGTGAGCAACGAACAGTGCCAAAATGGTCAGGAACAGAAGACTTAAGATGGCTATGAACCAAGATGTCCCTCAGATTTCTATCACGCCTATAAGCCTGAATATTCCAGAGTGTTGGTTACTAAACACAATAACAAAAAGAAAACTACGCCTGTTTGGTCATATAAAGAGACATAACTGTTTAGAAAGACAAATAATGGAGGGAAGAGTACCTGGAAAGAGGAGAAGGGGCAGACCAAGAAGACGATGGACTGACGTCATTAAAGATAACATGAATACATCGCTAGAAAATGCAAGCCACATCGCCCAAGACAGAGAGAGGTTCAGAGAGTTCATTGGGAAGACAACGTTCTGGAAGGAATACGTCACATGACACACCTGGAATAAATTTAATTGAAAAATCAATGCGCATGTATGGCTCATCTCACTACAGAACAACGATAAATCATCATTGGACGCTTACTGACTATACCATCACAAAGTGTAGTGGCCAGACAATTTAATGTGGTTAGAAGCACCATTATCAAACAAGCAATACTCTAATACTCCCTGTAACTCTCTAACGGGAAAATATAGCATGACATTTTTTCTTTTTTTAAAGCACATTTACATTTATTCAGACCTATGCCCTATGTAACACAGCAAACAGCAAAAACGAAAGTGGGTGAATTTTTGAGGATATGAACATATTAATAAATAACAGCACAAAAGAAGACGACCTATATATTTTGGGAGATTTTAACGCACATCCTGGTGCAAATAAAAAGGATTAGAGGAATATAAAGGAACTTTCGGCGACACAAGAAACAAGATTAACGACAACGGTTATAAAATAAATGATACATGCATTCAGCACAACCCTTTCATACCAAACACCTTTAAACATTTAAAACACATGGTATAATGGAACAGCTTCGATTGCAAGAGCCAGATGGACGTAATACTCACAAAAAGAAACAATAAACGAAAAATAACCGAACGCTTAATACCTAACATGTATGCAGACACTGGCATAAGGCAGTAATAATAACAGTTACAACAAACAGAGAGAAAAATAACAATCACAAAAAAAGCAAAAAGCACCAAGCGTAACTAGATATATAGAGAAATTGAAAGAACTAAACACGCGCGAAAAATATATTCAGTAAGTTAACGAAGAATTCGCAAAGCTACCCGAAAAGATACAGCACATAGAAAAAGAATGGAAATATTTCAAGAATGCCATCTTGCAAACAGCAGGAAACATATGCAGATATAAAAAAAAATAAAGACGCGAAACCAAAAATGACAGCTTAGTAGAAAGAAGAGGCAAAGAACGCAACAAAAGATTAAAAAAATACAAGAAATGGACAGCAAGCAACACGCATGAAGATTACTTAGCATACAGAAGAACAAAGATTAATATCAAGAAAATCTTCACATCCGCAAAAATGAGAATATTAGACAAAGAACCGTCACCGCCCCAATCTTGGAATATATTAAGAGACAACAGATAAATTGGTTTGCACACATCAGCACTTTACCATCAGACAGCATACCACAGCAAGCTATGCTACACAGATACAGTGAAGGCAGACCTAGAGGCCGAACACGAAAACGATAGACCACGGAAATAAAAGAGGCGACAAATTCCACAATACACTCAGACCACACGAGGGCCATCTCCAGAAAACTCTTCTACTACTGACACTGAAAGGCAACAAAGAGTTTAGCGAATAGATAGATAGATTAGTTGCCTTTGGGGGCGATACACACAACTGGCTCAGTGGCAGACAGGCCTCGCAGTGGAAGATACAGCGTCACGACTCCTGTCGAAGACCGCTTCATACTATTGCATCACCTCAGGAATCGATTTGCAATTGCGTCCTCCACAGTCCAGTCAATGCCAGCAGCTTGCCGAATTTCAGATCAGGAACGGTCAGGAACCGGCTGCACGACTCTGATTTTGGACTAGAGAATCCCACAAAGGTCCTGTTCTTACGGACAGGTATCTAACTGCAGTTGGCGAACCAACATTATCAATGGACCATGGAAATTCAGATGGGTTTGGCTTAATTAATTAAAGTCCGAAAGTTTCTTTGTGCCAAGGTTCAAACATTAATTCCATAAAATAAAATTTTGGACAACATAAAATTTCACTATTTCTTAGACACTTTATAACATATATAAAGAAATAAACATATAAAATATTAACCCAAAATAAATCACAAATGATAGTAGATGTGAAACAGAAGTTAAAAGGAGAATATGAATGGCTAAAGGCACTGTTAATGACAGTCGATAATACGTGTGACTGCTGTAACAATAATACTTATATAAAGCACAGGGTGGATCAGCCTTACAATTAAGTTACATTGAACGAACAGACTATAAGACAATAAGGTATGGGTATCAAAAAATATAAATAAAAGTATTAATATATAAAATAATAAAGACAGTTTCAACCCTCAAGTCTTGAGTTTAATGACATTGTCTAATTTTTACGACTAAAATCTGGTTGTTAGGGATTAATCTATTCACATTATGAGATCTATAATCATATTTCTGGAATAAATCTGCCGTGCAATTTGTTCAAACATATTACTAACATCCACACAAATCACAAAAACAAAAATTATAATTTCGGACTGCTTCAACTAATCGACGTCTGTGAGATGTAGATACATAATACATGTTTTGAGAAGATTTCATGTTCAGATGATGGCAAGGTTTAAATGGCGTGGAGAATTGACCCCATTGTACTCTGATTTCCTCATATGTACTCCATGACTCTCAACGAAGTGGTGCGCCCCCTGTCAAGAGTATCCTTTAGCATGTAAACATAGCATACTTTGTAAGTTCAGGCGACAATCTCCAGGGACAGTAGGAAAAAGATGCACTTATAAACAAGACACCACGGTCCTAGATAGAACCGAGACCTATGTAGAACAACGCAAATAACTTAACTACTACACCCTACAGATTGCTTTATTTAGATATTGTCATCAAGTGTCATATTTTGGTGCATTAAACTGAAGTGTCCAGGACATGGCTACCACACCTCATGTTCCCAGTTGTGATAAATCCAGCCCAAGTCAAAAACTCGTACTGCCAGGAGGAAACCAACCATGTTACACTGGGATCTCTCTATAGCGCATTCTTTATAACAAATTTCTCTGTTTAACAACATTTTTTTTAAAAATCAATTATATTTATTCTTTATTGTTTGTGCTGTATTTAGCGAACTTCTGTTATTACATACATATTGTGTGGGTCCGGACTAATTTGTTATAAAGGAAATTTTACCGTATATGGCACGTCTCGAGATTCTTCTTCTTCTTTCTGTCCTTATGTACCTTTCGGTGTTGAGGGTGAGTGAACGGTCTTTAACCCTTCTATTTGCCTCTTCCGCGGTTATATTTCCGAGTGTCTCTAATACACTATCTATCCACCTTTTACGAGGGCGTTCAACAGGTAGACTTTTTTCATATCGTTTGTTAAGGTTTTTTTTAATAATACTTCGCTCTTTATGTCTGGATATGTGGCCGAACTATTTAACTTGTTATTTCTGGATGTATTATATTGTTGACTTGATCCCTAATTGTTTCCTTAGTTCTTCATTCCTGATTTTGTCTCTCAAGCTAACTCCAATCATACGTCTCACACATTTCATTTCAGTGGTCTTAATCGTATGAACTGTTCTAAAATCTAATGTCCAAGTTTGACACTGATAACACAATGTTGGTTTAAAAAAATGGTCTTGAATAGCGCTTTATTTTTTTTCTAAGGGCTATCTTTTTTTTCTAGTGTAATATCTTTGTTTCTTGGTAAAGGTGTTAATTAACCAATGACCGGATAGGCCTTATTACATCTTGCGTTTATTTCTGCTTCTTGTTTATTTTCATATCTCAATGTGCTGCCCAGATATTTGAATTCATCTACTTGTTTTAGTTGTTTATTGTTTATCTGCATGTTGAGGTTCTTCTTTTCTCTTGCAATATTCATTACTTTTGTTTTGTCTATGTTGATTTTCATTCCAAATTGTGTCTATTATGTGTCTATTATGCTTAGGTGGTCTAGCATGTTTTAATGATGTTGTGGAATAAAACCTGGTCATCTGCAAAAAGCAGTTCGTTTGTTTCATTAGAATTTGCTGTTTTGTTTATATGGTATGTAATATAAGGTAGTGGGGACAATACACATCCCTGTTTTACTCCTGTACTAATAACAGTCTTCTGTGTAGCCTGCTGCTGTTCTTATAGTGCAGCTACTGTTGTTATAGAGACTTCTACAGACTTCTCGAGATTCGCATTTGCAATACTAATGTTTAACTATACACTGTGGTTTTTAGTGATCAATCCATCGCCTAATTTTTCAATATGATGATGATGAAATAGTCCCTTAGCTGTGAGCAGGTAGCTCTTGACATCCTACAACCTTTCTGACAAAAATTCAGTTATTTTAAGTTGTGAAACTTAGGCGATACCCAAACTCATATAAGGTCTGAAAGGTGTGAGTGTTTTAGGGTGGTCTGTGGATGCATGTTTAGTTCCCGAAGGGAGGAATTCCAGTGTGCCAGTATCCCAGAATCGGGACGCCCCTGTCAGAGGCACAGAACACATAGCTGGGAAAACCCACCATTCTTTCGCCAGATTTAATTTGAAATCTAAAATCTGATGTTGAAGAATAAATCGTCACCTTTACCGATTGAGGATCTCATACACAGATGAATGTCCATGTGCATCCGGAACCCAGACTCCGGAACACATACTTCAGGACTGCTCAACATACAAAGAGCAGAGACAGCAGACCTGGCCAGAGCATACAAAAGCTATGGAGCTGCCGCTCTGACCTGGAGAAGACGGTGGATTTCGTCTTGTTGACGGGCCTGACAATATAGCATGACCACAGTTGCTGAACGCAGAAGATGAAGAAGAAGAAATCGTCCGTCTAATTTTTAAATCTACTATCTAGTTTTTAGGAATTAATCTAGTCAACTTATTTTGAATTACAGAATTTTGGATACAATCTGTCGCCATGGTACTGTACCAGTATACACCAACACATGTTTAATAATTTCCCTTGTCTATGTTTGTAAATTGCATGTTCATCATTAAATTATTTATTTATTTGGGGGTTGGGATTAGTTATGTAAAACACAGCTATCCTAACCCAAACATTAACCCCAAACCTATAAAAAAGTAATATTTAAATTATTAAACGATGAAGGTGAGATTGAAAAATAAAGATACCAAAAAAAAATAAACAGCGGTGGTGTTTACTGGTACAGTACCGCAAACATTTTAATCTGGTGTTTTTATGAATCAATCTACCTTATAATCAATCTACAATCCAAATTTTTAGAATCCATCTGCCGTCTAATAGTTTTTTAAAAATGTATCTGCTTTTATGGAATGAATCTACCTTCTCATTATAAAATATACAATCTGATGTATAGGAAACAATCCACAGGTCAATTTATCCATACTAAAACTAGTTTATAGGACCCAATTTACCACCCAGTTTTACAAACTGCCGGTACATTCGAATTGTGATCAATCAACGGTGTCATTTTTCACATATCTAAAGTCTGATATTTATGAATTAAACTACATTTAGTTTTAGATGTAACATCTGGTTGTTATGAATCAATCTGTCATCTACTTTTTTCATTTACTATCAGTCCTTTTAAACCCATTCCGCTATTTTTTTCACTCTGTCACCTGATTTGTATGAATCCGTCAATCATCTTGTTATGGTATACATAATAAATATACCGACTGGTTGATACAATCTACCATCTGCTTCTTATTAGAGAAATTTGAAAACACCGGGTAGAGGAGCCAGACAAATTATTAGAAACATCAAACAGAACGTTTCGAAGTGAAGGTCTTTGCTATGTACAAAACGCTAGACTAGACACAAGAGTACAAAAACGTTGCTTGGTCGAAACATGCATTGCGTTTTTTTAGTTATTTCTAAAAAATGTACCACCCATTGTTTCGACAATTCCATTGGATTATAGACAGTTCCACCATCTTTGTATCTGTTTCTTGCAAAATTAAACTAGACTCTTATATTAAAGAATACAATATGGGCATCTGTGGGTGTGGCTATAGCGACGCAAGACAGCGGCAAAAGGTCAAGCATGCGACACCGTAGTTAGCTTTGAGATTGGTGACCAGAGTATAAGTACTAGAACCTGTTCTCGTACGGCTGGTTTAATATTATCATCATTTTCCTTTTGCGCTGAAGTTAGCACATAGTGCAGAGGTCAGATCTCTCCAATTCTGTCTGCTCAAAGCTATTCTGTGCAGTTCTTGAATAGTATGGATATTGATTGTTTTTTTTTCTCTAAGTATTGTTCTTCTGCGTGTTTCTTTTGGTCTACCCCTGGCTCTTTTGCCTGTAGGTATACATTCAAGAGATCGGTGGTTTATTCTGTTGATGTCTGCTCGTATGACATGCCCAATGTAGGACCAGCGGCGTTTTCTGATAACTCTGTGATGAAATTTTAATGTGTCTCTTCTCTGATTGTATCATTGGATTTTAATTCACTCCAATGGGTGTTAGTTATCATACGAAGACATTTGTTCTCGAAACTTAGTAATTTCTTTTCTGAAGATAAAGAGCTTTTCCAGCTCTCACATCCATATGATAGCACCGGAATAACGCAGGAATTAAATAAACGCATTTTCGTGCGTGTGATGATTGACTTTTATCTCCAGATATTAGACAGTCTGTTAATGGCACTTGATGCTAGTGCAATGTAAGTTGTAATTTCTGTCATGGCATCACAGTCGAGTGTTAATTTGCTTCCTAGATAGGAGAACTTGTGTACCTTTTCAAGTTGTTGCCCATTTAATGCGTTACGTGACTTGGTGAAGTCCATAATTTTTGTTTTGGATGAGTTGATTTGGAGACCTATTTGTCCTGCAATGAGTTTTAATCTATCAGTTGTTGTGGCTTAATATACAAGCGATATATTTACAGATGTGATTCAGTAGAAGCGGGTCGCAAACAACAGTGAAGTTGTAAGAACACTATTAGCTACTAACGACGAAGTCGGATGTTGCCGAGCCATTGCCGCAATTGAAACGGCGACACGGCACATTTCCATTCTCCTGACTACAACCTGTTAGAAATCTACCAGCACTACTCTCCTAATATACAAATGATGCGGTGGTATTTTGAGAACATAATAACAAAAATTTAATCTTACTCATATTACGGAATCAAATTAGTTTATAGTTGTTTAAAAAAAAAAGCTGATCTCTAGGATTTAGGAAACCAAATAGTTTACATTTTTAGAATTAAACTAGTCCATGGTCTAGGAATTAGGTTACCATATAATTTTAGGAATCACATTAGTGTCAAGTTTAAGGAATCAAATTAGTTTCAATTTTTTTACGAATAAATTTAGATTCCGAGTTTTAGGAATCACATTAGTGTATAGTTTTAGAAATCATATTAGTTTCTAGTTTTACGAATCAAATTAGTTTCTAGTTTTAGTAGTTATGTTATTTTCTAGTTTTATAAGTAACGTTAGTTTCTAGTTTAGAGTCTCAAATTAGTTTCTAGTTTTACGAATCATGTTAGTTTCCCGCTTTAGGAATACAATTAGTTACTAGTTTTAAGAATCATGTTAGTTTCTTGTTTTAAGAATCAAATTAGTTTCTCGTTTTAGGAATCAAATTAGTTTCTAGTTTTAGGAATCAAATTAGTTTCTCGTTTTAGGAATCAAATTAGTTTCTGATTTTAGGAATCAAATTAGTTTCTCGCTTTAGGAATCAAATTAGTTTCTAGTTTTAGGAATCAAATTAGTTTCTAGTTTTAGGAATAAAATTAACGTCTAGTTTTAGGAATCTAATTATTTTCTAGTTTTAGGAATAGAATTAATTTCTAGTTTTAGTAATAGAATTACGTCTAGTTTTAGGAATCAAATTAGCTTCTAGTTTTAGAAATAAAATTAACGTCTAGATTTATGAATTAAATTAGTTTCTCGTTTTAGGAATAAAATTAGTTTCTAGTTTTAGGAATACAATTAGTTTCTAGCTTTAGGAATCAAATTAGTTTCTAGTTTTAGGAATAAAATTAATTTCTAGTTTTAGGAATTAAATTAATTTCTAGTTTTAGGAATCAAAGTTTCTAGTTTAAGGAATCAAATTAGTTTCTAGTTCTAGGAATCAAATTAGTTTCTAGTTTTAGGAATTATGTTAGTTTTTAGTATTAGGAATCAAATGAATGTTTAGTTTTAGGAATCAAATTAACATCTAGTTATGGATTTAAATTTGTGTATATTTTTAGGAATTATGTTAATTTCTAGTTTTAGGAACCAAATAATTTCTGTTTTTAGGAACAAAACTGGAAATCACATGAATATTTTCTTAGTTTTTGGTACTCCAACAATTCATTTAATGTAAATACTTCTCAAATTTTGTCGAACTTAGAATAGCCGTGCCGATTGATCAGCAGCACTGAGTGAATAGGTTAATATAATATATGGTTTGCATTAAATCACTATCATGGATGTGACTGTCTGTATGTTAATGTGCCTTAAGTCAACTTCGCTCGTCTGGGCTGTGCCTATAACTGTAATGTGTCTTACCATGATAGACCCCGGGATACTCTGAAATGGTGACGGCCTATCACATCCGCAACACTAGTATTTAATGGGCAACAATGCTGCTTCGTTCATTCTCAAACATTTACTGGCTATCAAGATGTAATACAGTGGAACATCTATAGCGCAATCTTGTATAACATATTATCCTGTATAACAACACTTTAGAAAATCCCCAATTATATGTATTCTGTTGTTTAAACTGTATATAGCAGATTTCTCTTATTATATACATATGTTGTCACCCGGACTAAATTGTTATAACGGTATTCCACTGTACAGAGAACAGAATGTTGCTGCGATATATGTCCTTTTGGCTCTTATTAGACAATTAATTTTTATTTATGAAATTGCCCCAGAAGGGGTAGAGAATTGACTTCATTAATCTTGAGTTTCCCTAAATGTGACAAGACCGTCTTAACATAGAAGTTCGTTGAAAATGCGTTCAGAATTGATTTCATTGTACTCTGATAACTCCATATGTGTGCCATCCCTCTCAAGGAAGATTGAAAGCAGCACACCGAGAGTACCACTCACAGCACGTAACTCTCGAGCTTCAAGTGATAATCCAATGGGCAACAAGAAAATCCACATTATAAACAAGACATTGCGAACTGAATTATAAAACGAGATCTACTGGAACACAAAGCGAACGCTTTAACCTCTATGTCAGGAAAATGAATAGACAATGCCATAGACAATGAAAACTATGAATAATGAATATCACAACTATGGACAGTGAATACGATAACCATAGACAATAAATACGATAACCATGGACAATGAATATGATAACATTGGACAAGGAATATGATAACATTGGACAAGGAATATCATAACCATAGACAATAAATATGATAACCATGGACAATGAATATGATAACCATGGACAATAAATATGATAACCATGGACAATGAATATGATAACCATGGACAATAAATATGATAACCATGGACAATGAATATGATAACCATGGACAATGAATATGATAACCATGGACAATGAATATGATAACCATGGACAATGAATATGATAACCATGGACAATGAATATGATAACCATGGACAATGAATATGATAACCATGGACAATGACTATGATAACCATGGACAATGAACATGATAACCTTAGACAATGAACATGATAACTATGGACAATGAACATTATAACTATGGATAATGAACATGGTAATCATGGACAATAAATATGATAACCATGCACAATGAATATGATAACCATGGATAATTAATATGATAACCATGGAAAATGGATATGATAACCATAAACAGTGGATATAATAACCATAGACAATGAATATGATAACCACGGGCAATGTATATGATAACACCCTCCACTTTCTCCAAGCATTTCCCATCATGTATGTCAGCAATATCCAGGTACACAAACAAAGAAATTCACAGGTAAGTGTGTATCCTCCCAACTCCTTTTTCTACTTTCTGAAGGTAATAGACTCTTGTTTTATCAGACTTTTACTGGAGCTCTCTTAAAAAAATACCCACTCAAATAAATCTAACTCGCTTAATTAAGTCCATCTTACCTGCTCAGCATCTTACAGTTATGCAACTTAGCTGCAAGCAGGGCCTTCTGCCTAATGCGCATATCCAAGCTCGAACTTCCGATATCTGAACATTTCAAGCTGAGCTCAGGTCGTGAATGAGACGAACTAACAAGGTCGACCTATATTTAAATTAAGTCGGGATAACCGACAGCAACTACAGGGACAAAACAACAATTCAAGGCAAAGAATTAAAAGATAACACAGAGAAAAGAGGCAGTAATGTATAATAATGTGTCGGGCATGGCGTGTGAGGGATAAAGGAATTCGAATCCTAAAAGAAGGGATTTGTTTCTATAAAGTCGATCTTTCCCGTTGGTTCGTTCGACGTGTTTCATAAACGAGTTGCATTGTGGATCATTTACTTGTGACACGTCGATCAGTCGTGTATAGTCAATCTTGGAAGTTGCACGTTCATGTGTGCGTAGAAACTGTGCAAAATTGCCGGTGACGGAGGAATTAACTCTTTATAGTAGTCATTCCACCTCACGTAGCTCTTAACTTGTTACTACAATAACCAACAAACTGCGTTATCTAGATCAGACAGAAAAATTTTAAAAAAATATTCTACGATCAATTTTTAAACATACAATCCAATATTGGTCACGTAAGATCGATTCAGAAAGCAATGGCAAATTATTGAACGTATTTATATTGCCTAGAAAAATCAATGCGGCCAAAACATTGCTGGGTTGATGGTTACGTCGTGAATAGGATTCGCTACCAATTGTTTTATATTTTTAGATCGGTTTGTTTTAGGTCATCTTGGATCCCCTACAACTTGTTTTGCAGAGAAGCTCCGGTGGGTCAGATTGTCGTTATGAAGAAGCGAGAAAAAACAACAAGTATAAATGGCACGCAAGAATAAAATATAAAGGGTGATGAACTATTTTGACCCTGAAAACACACTAAAATCGATCTTTCGACCATAGTGCCTCTATCAAACAGATAACGTAGCAAAAGACGACTAACCAAAGACACTGTATATGATTACCTCACGATAGTAAATGAAAATGCAAATGACGGAAGGGAATAAATATTAAATGGTAATTGAAATACTGAAGGTATAGAAATAAAAATAAAATCCAATGGCAAATTAATATAGTACTTAGAAAACAGGTAATGGAGTTTTACTGAACACGACTAACACAATATTACTGTCGAATGCTCAAGTGAAATAATACACACAACAATACACAGGACATAATTGGCGTTTCGATCAAAAGGTCGTTTTCTATATCTTGATAAAGGCCTTTTGGTCGAAACGTCGATTGTGTCATGTGTATTGTTATTTGGATCATTATAGCATGTGCACTGTAGTGTGTATTATTTCACGTGATCATCTGAAAGTGATAATGTGTTAGTCGTCGTTCAGTAAGACTTCATTACTTGTTTCCTACATAAGTACTATTTTCATACAGTTTTACAGCAGTATTACCTTTCATTGATTGGGAAATCAATAGAACAACGGTATATATATATATATATATATATATATATATATATATATATATATATATATATATATATATATATATATATATATATATATATATATATATATATATATATATATATATATATATATATATATATATATATATATATATGTGTGTGTGTGTGTGTTTTGGATACGCAACCACCAAACTACAAGTATATCATGCTGCTGTTATACCAACCTTACTATACGCCTGCGAAACGTGGACAGTGTATGCTAGACATGCAAGAAAGTTAAATCATTTCCATCTTACCTGCCTACGTAAATTACTAAACATCCATTGGTGGGACAAAGTACCAGACTACGAGGTCTTGGAAAAATCAACCTCAATAAGCATCCACACAATACTTATGAAGGCGCAGGCACGCTGGGCAGGCCATCTTGTGCGAATGGAGAACTCGCGATTGCCAAAACAAATATATTATGGAGAACTCAAGGCAGGATTTCGAAAAGCTGGTGGACAGAAAAAGCGTTTCAAAGACACGCTCAAGTCATCCTTGAAACATCTTAACATTGACGTAGGCGCTTGGGAGAGCCTCGCTCAGGATAGAACGGCTTGGCGTTACAGCATTAGAACGGGAGCACTAGCGGCAGAAGAATTCAGACAAGAAACTGCAAGACAGAAGCGGACACGTAGAAAAGAAAAAACATCTCAACCTCACACAGATACCTTCTATTGTTGTCAATTCTGTAAAAGAACATTTTGTGCGCGCATTGGACTTGCTAGTCATTTAAAAACGCACTATTAACTTTATTATTTTATTATTTATTGTTATTATTATTATGGTTGAGTTTTTGGTCATCGTCGATCACGACGGACGAACATCATCATCAAACCTCCCCCATTCACCGCCTTTTTCTCAAGCATATTCACTTCATTGTTTGGCGGAATAAGGCCCTGTTGAGACATCATAGAGCAGGAAAGTGATTTTCATTTGATTTTAATTTGTGAATCCTTCTTATGATACTTGTTTCTACATGTGGCATTATCTCCGTATCTATCTAAATATATGTAGCTTACATTTATGTTGTATTCTACTCTACGCCCATCTATTTCTCTTATGGTAACATATATGCTTACATACGCCCATCTATTTCTCCTATAGTAAAATATGTGCTTACACTCTAATGTAGTTTATATCTATTCTAATTCCAGTTTCTGAGTTTGTCCTTATCTTGGCAAAGACCGTGTGGTCTAAACGTTCAATCTGTGTATTCGTCATATTTATAAAACCGATATTCAACCATTTGGCTCTTTGTGTTTTGTACATATTTCACTTACCACGTGGTACAAGTGTTACCGCAGTCTTTCTTTCACCTTCACTTTGGATATACCGAACAGTAATATTCAGGACAAAACAATATTTCAATGCGACGGATTAAAAGATTAAGTAGACAAGAAGAGGATTCATTCTAATACTATATTGTGCTGAGTAATGTGAGAGGTAAACCGAATTGAATCCTAGAAGATGGGATTTGTTTCTATACAGAGAAAGAGGGGTCTTTCCGTTGGTTCTCCATGTGCCATAAACGCGTTATAATGTGAATCATTTACTCATGAAGCTTCTATAAATGGTAGGAAATCCCACAAAGTAAATATGTTGGGCAGGATACGTTAATTTGTGTGTACAGACGTTACAAAATTGGCGACGAAAACATTAACCTAAAGGCGCAGATATCTCAGCGAAGGTGTTAAATATGATAGATAACTAATTTCCAGAATTGCCTGGACTACATCCTGCAGGAGTTTGAGAACGAAGACGGAGAACGTACTACAGTCAAACCCCGTTATACCGACTTGCTCCGGACCAATGAATTTATATGTAATAACAGAAATTCGCTATATACAATACAAACAATAAATAATATAGCTGGGGATTTAATAAAGTGTTAAATAGAGAAATATTATATCAAAGGAGATATAGAGAGATTCTACTGTATGTCAGAGGCGGGCAACCGCATTGGGTGGGGAGGGGGGGGTCCAGATTGAGATTTATACAAGTGGCTTAGCCCACCACGATTTCTTATTGTTTAGTTCCGTGACGTTTCTAATAGTATTTATTGATCTCAGTATAGTGTATATAGCACGATTAAATCGCACGGGTGTTGCCGTGGCCCGAAGGGGAAGCAACGAATAAAAACACTATTTACAGTCCATGCATGGTGTACAATGCGACTAACGAGGTTTTGGAATGGAATTTGCTGTCCCATCCCACATAGGGTCCAAGTGACCCAGAATTCATGGTGAAGTCGGATGTATAAGAATGAAATGCGCAAATATCGCAGCTATTGGAAGCTGTTAAAAAATTAAGCCATATTCTGTATTTTAGACACATTTTTAGTCCCACATCTTCAACTTGTCAATAGACCCCCACCTATTTGGATAATTATGTCAGACATGGGGTGCAAAGGGAACGCATTGCTCTAGGCAGACCCAGGGTTAGCAGATAACCAAGATCCCAAATGTACCTCCTCTCGGTGCACCATGGAAACAGAAAACAGCAGCTCGAGCTGATTCTGGCCAAATCATTTGGGGATCGTGTCCGAGAATGTGGAGGTAGCAGATGGAAAGAGATTTGACTGCAAAAGCGACAGACAACATCTCCGACACCATTTGTATCACCATATACAGCGACACTGTCGATATACAGTGACGCCTGTTAGTCCAGTCAGAACATTGGAGGGGCGGCCAATGTAAAAGTGGATGCATAAAGAGAAACAAATATATGTCATAATGCGCACAATGACACAATGAAAGGGCAGAACAGCGCCAGAGGGCAGCGCGAACTGCAAATGAAAAGTTAAAAGTTCCTAGGAAAGGGGTTACCTAGTGATCCTTATAGGCAGAGACACAGACCCAATCTTGGGCGTTCGGAAAAGCAAGAAGACCTAAACCAACTCTAATGTCGAGCCTTCCTATACCGGAAATATGATCGCGAAGAGAAAGGGTTCGGAACCCGATGGGCTTAGGCAAGAAAGGGACAACGATGGCTGTCCTGGCCCAACTCTACTGTCAAAATTTCCTATACCGGAAATACACTTGCAGAGAGAAAGGGTTCAGTACATGATGGGCTTAGGCACAAAAGGGACAACGATTTTAGCCCTGGCCCAACTCTACTGTCAGATTTTCCTATACCGGAAATACACTTGCAGAGAGAAAGGGTTCAGTACCTGATGGGCTCAGGCGCTATTGGGACAAGGTCGCTCAGCTCGAGGATGCCTTGCTCTCAAACGCGTAGTGTGAGACTCGAACCTGGGCAAGGGGTTCACGATGTCTGTGACACCTGGGCTAAGAAGGCGAAAGAGCCAGGGTCCGACTCTTCTGTCGAGTTCTTCCTCTTAAGGAACCAGGCTTACAGATGAGAAACGGTTCAGTACCCGATGGGCACAGGCACAGTTTTCAATTACACAGTACGTCCAATTACACGAGGGAAGTTCACAGACAGTGGAACATCTCGTGCGAGACAGACGTGAGCAAAAAAATCGTACGTGCGAAGAGTCACCACACACATGCGTGCCTGGCGACAGAAAGGGAGGCTGTCACAGGCTAGGGTAGCCCACCCGAATTGTCAAGGCATGCCGAAATCGGATGTGCTAGACCTACAAGGCGCATAACGGTGGCACAACGTAATCACGCTCCCGGCGAAAATCACACGGATATCCGTGCTGGTTACAATGGAGCGAACGAAAGAATTAAAAAAATATATATATAATAGAAATTGATAAATAAAAAAGAGATATATCTAAAATAGAAAGTGATATATATATATAAAATAGAAAGTGATATATATATAAAATAGAAAGTGATATATCTAAAATAGAAAGTGATATATCTAAAATAGACATTTTTACAAACCTCAATAAAAAAAATTTCTCTGCTCAAAAAGTGCAACAACATTTTAAAAAAAATTTCAAATTCAAAATGTTTCATTTGTGCATACAAAGTGTTGACGTCAACTTTTATCAAATGAAGCCTCCCCATTGTCAAACTATTTCAGATGCAATCCCCGCCTAATTGCTAATGTAATTTATGTACAGCCCCTAAGCTGTAAACCACGACACAGCGCATTAGGTTCTCCGGACTATATCGTGCTTATCAAGCTGGAGTTTGATAATGACCACAGAAGAAATAGTGTTTTATAAGCTCAGGTCAACGTACACAGTAGATTTAAATCAACCTGGCGGGCAAGTCAATTGTTTTGTGGAGCAGGATTTGGCCCGTGGCTCACATTATGTCCACTAGTGTGTTGAAATAACGATCAACTGTATCTGGACCAGAACAGATGTGACAGAACTGTGTGAAGACCAACGGAACAAAAAACCAACAATACACAACAATGATGGACTAGCAATACTGAAAGCAGAAGTAGAAAATGCAATAAAATCAATAAAAGGTGAACATCACTAAATTAGCTTTACTATTAGTTCACCTGTATGTTGTGAACATGATTAAATTAGCGTTACTATCAGTTCACCTTTATGTTGCTGTGAACTTTGCTAAATGTGTTTTACTATTAGTTCACCCGGAATTTTGCTGAGGCCACGAAAGGAAGCAAAGACAGTGGCAATGTTACCTGCCACACATGTTATTAGAGGCAACTAAGGAGGATTTGGAGGCAGCAGTTGGCTGCCGCATCCCATATTACGTCAAAGTGGCTCACAAGCAAAGCTTATGTTGGATGTGTCCGATCGAAAAAACGCAATAATCTCAGCAAAGCTGTAAACCATAAAACAACGCATTCCGTTCTCAGGACTACATCCTGCTCATTTGTATACGTTTGAGAACGAACACAAAAGAAGTATTTCATAATAATAATTTAATAATAATAATAATAACAACAATAATAATATAATACAAGGCCGTGCATCTTCTCAGTATGGGGCGAGTCTCCGAAATGCCGCCCACTTTAAAAGGTTTTTCTTTGAAATGCTGTCCCGTAAATGTATTTTGATTGGTGCCGCCTGATGCGGTTGCCTCTCTGCATCATAGTACGGCACTGATGTAATAAACCTGTAATAGGTTAGGGTGGTATTGTGCCACAATGCAATAATCCGCGTAAAAAAGCATACCAAACACCCCTGTAAGTCATAAAGTGGATTATGGAAATATCACGGCGTCAATTTCTTGATGTTAACAACTCATGCTTTTTTCTACCACTTCTCCTTCCTCCCTCAACTGTCCCATGTATGACCATTTATTAAATAGATTGGCACAATCGACCCTGAAAATTTTAAGAGCAAGATTCTACCAATGTTTTAATGTCACATTTCAGTAGGTCAAGTTTTATATAGTGGCACCAATTTACTCTCTGAAACTAAGACATACGAATCGCAGGGTACATATCAACAAACTTCACTTCACTGATAATCAGGATACATATCGACAAACTTAACTTCACTGATAATCAGGATACATATCGACAACTTTCACGTCACTGATATCAGGGTACATATCGACAAAAATTAACTTCCCTGACAACATCGTCGTCACACTACTCAACAAATCTTATCCATCACATTTCCGCCCAATGCATTACTTATCCAGCAATTAATCAAAGATCTCCTGATCATTTCTGATAAAAAGCACGGTCACTTTTTCTTGACTATGTGATCGTGATGATGACAACCTCTTTTTCACGTCACCAATTTCCTCACTGCTCATCAGAAGCTATCCTTAACTCAATCCACATCGCCCAATTAATTCACTCCTTAACTATCTTTTCCACAAGTGTTTTCCTGTCTTGACGTAATATATTAACAAGTGATTATAGACTATAAGATTTTAATGGCTTGCCGGCAGAATGAGTCTGTCTCCTTGACTAGCGATTTCAGCGACTTGTTGGAGATACACAGTTAAACAGGCTGGAAAGACTTCAAGTCACGACATTATTTGTACATTTTATGCAACATACACTTGTTACCACTAATAAATATAACACCTAATATAACGAAAAAGAGCTTCACCACGTGGCTGAAAGTTGGTATGCTCTGAAGAGTCTTACGAACGAAGAAGATAAAGACGTACATGCGCATACTTAGATTGGAATTTTGTCAGAACAGCAAGTTTTAATATACAATAATATTGTGGATATTTGGATATTTCCATTCAAATATAAGTTTTAAAATGCTTGAGACTAACGGGGATTGAACCAGTCCGTTCAATGGCATTGCCGTTGAACGGACTGGTTCAATTCCCGTTAGTCTCAAGAATTTTTAAATTGTCCTCTGGCTTCCTACTTAAATTTACTTATATAAGTTTAAACAATTTTTGTATTGAAGACTAACATAGTCGACTTGTATAATAAAGTAAAGCTAACAGACATCATTTAACTGTCGTAGGGGTGTGAGATCTTAACGATCTCAGATTTCAGCAGATCTGCTATATAAGGGCGATAGCCATCTCCTCTCCCATGCAGTCTTTACTTCCCGGGCTGATCCGGTACCCAATTCAAGCTGCGTCAACCCGGAAGACGTTGCAGTCTGAACAATATTTCCGCCTCAACTGGGAAATGAACCCAGGAAGGGCTGTATACAGATCGGCATATATATTTGATAATTAAACAGTAATATTGCTTTCATATTCCATTTTTCTATGACTACATGTATGATTATCTGAATGCTCATAAGTTGGAATATAACAGTACATACGAAGCTGGTTCACAGCAAAGACCATGCCAAACATTTCATGGAGCGTCCTTTAACTCATAGATCCCGGCATTTCAAAACTGTGTCATGTATGTAAATAATCACGTCGCCCGTTAGCCCGTTTGACTGTTACATATCTGGATAAATATGTGCTCAATCGATCATGGGTTCGAATACCGCTCGCTACGTTAGTTAGTTAGTTAGTCGTTGGATCATTGTCATTGCACTCCAGACAAGTCCCTAGGTGCTCAGATCTCTCCTACGTCGCGCTACGTCTTATCGACAAAGTGGATGTTTTCATGAAATCTCTGAGGATTATTACTTGAAGCGACGGAGTTACGTGCTATGAGGTGTACTCTTGTGTCGATTCGTTGAGAGGGATGGAGTACGTATAGGTTAAGCCGACTGAGTACTGTTTAGTCAATCCTCAATATCTTTTCAACCTTTAACTATTAACTAAGCCCGTGTGTTGCCGGGATCCCAAAAAGAGAGCAACAAATAGTGTTACTTGCCAAGCAGGTTGTAAGAGGCGACAAAGGATGATTGGGAGATGGAATTGGCTGTTCCATCTCATAAAGAGTTAGTGACACATAGTCCATGCTGATTTCGGATGTGCCATGCCGTAGGGACAGATATTGCAGCTAAGCTGTAAACCATAACAAAACGCAATATATTCACTGACTAGAGTCTGCTAATCAGCAGGAAATTGAAAATCAACGCAGAAAATGAAGAAGACTCTTAATTGGACTCCAAAATGCAATCACGAAAATCAAGTCACACAAGTACACACACATTGCACAGAATATAAATATACAGATTTTATACCATGCACACAAACATAACACTGTTAATGATTACACTTACAAAACGGTTCTCAAAGCTGGTCATATGGATACCATGGGGGCCACATAAACTTGAAGTGGATAGCGGAGAAAATTATATATATATATATATACATATACCTACATATATCGAATCTGAAAAAAAAAAAACACAGCGTGAAATGTCAAGATCGTCAGCAGGCTTTTTTTTCTTAAAGGAATCTAGATTGTTGAGGGGCACGGAGTAACAATTTCCCTAATGGTTTTCCCCAATTTTGACAGCAAAAAAAAAAAAAGGTTGAGAACTGCTAACCAAACCAACTGTCAATTCTTCGCAATCATACTACAGTGATTCTCTAACTACTTTCTTTGTGATATCGCCCACCCCTCACAAAGATTATGTATATTGCCCCCCCCCCAGTCACTTTTATAGTTTGACGTCTATTACTATTGACTATATTGGCGCCCCAGTCACTTCTATAGGTTGATGTCTATTCACAATGACTATATACGTAGATTGGCGCCCCTGTCACTCTATAGGCTGACGTCTATTCAAAATGACTATATACGTTGACTTTCCCTGTGAGTATATAGGATAGCGTCCCTTTCAAGTTGATTATATAGGTTAGCGCCCTTTCACATTGATTATATAGGTTAGCGCCCTTTCACATTGATTATATAGGTAGACGGCATTTTTACACAGATTATATAGGGTAGCACCCCTATTGTACGCAATGTATAATCCGGCGCGCTCGTACCAACACATTTGCATATTCTGTTTGCACAGCAATTCTTATAGAAATTAATAAACATTTGTATACAAGTAGAAATATGTTTATTTTTTAAAACACTCAAAGAATATGCAATGGTTTATTTTCATCTTAATGAAGCGAATCGCGTCATATTCACAGCAGAATTTGGCTACAGATTTGAATACATAATAAAACATCAGTTTAAGTTAGATATCGTTTATTAACAAAATAGATGTGATCTTTCTTGTCTTTTTTCATGTACGTACAAAGTAGTAAGCAATATCAATCCTTCTTCTTTCATACTCCTTGATTTGTTCAGTACCAATTAATATGTGAATGAGGACAATCATGTTTCATAAGTAAGTAAAGTAAAGTAACCCATAGCATTTATTAATGCCGTAGAGGTGTGAGATGTTAGCGATCTCACATTTCACAGGCTCTGCAAATGAGGGCGGTAGCCATCTCCTCTCCCTCGCAGTCTTTACTTCCCGGATTAATCCGGTACCCATTTAAGGCTGGGTCGACCTGGGAGCCGTTGCGATCTGAAAACATTTCCGCCTCAACTGGGGAATGAACCCAGGACCACTCATATGCGAAGCCAGTGCGCTAACCACTGCGCTAACGCGGCTCCCATGTTTCATATACACAGTTAATTTGATTTCTTCACTATGGTCTGTATGTCGAAACGTCGATTGTTGTATGTTATTATGTTTTACCAGTGATTAGTAATACTCCATTTCCCATTTATCAAGGTTTCACATATTGGATTACAGTTTTGCTGCAGTTATTACTTATTATTGATTTGTTTGATAGTCTCTAAATCTTCATCACCCTCTCCCCCTCAAATCAAATCGTTACTAGTTGGCGCCCCACTTCCAATCACAACCTCACTAATTAGCACCCCCCACACCATAACTTTACCAGCTACCACCGCTGCCCATGATGTGTCGTACGCGAGTCCCAGGGGGCGATATCGCGCCACTTTGAGAAACGTTGGTCTAGCACATACAGAGCACATACGACAGCGTCAGTTCTTAATTAATAATTCCTAGCCAGGTGAAAACTAACAATTTAGAAGCCAACATTTCAGATAAGGCACAAAAGTAAAAACTATTTGACGCTAGGATGACATTATTGCCTTGCATAGATTTGGGTTTTAATTAGCGTGGCTGGGGGGTGTGCGCCTGGTTATGCAGCGTGCAAATGCATAAAGTTGGGAAAGCTTTTAACAGAAAATGCAAATTGTTGTAACGTGATACTGGAACTCATCGGTGTTCGATCAGGACTGGCAGGGCAACAGCCGAGAGGGGGGATTTCTGTCTGGGTCTGTTTGAGGGTAGGCTAGGCGGATCGAAACTACGGCAAACAATATAATGTTGAAACCAAATGAAAGTAGTATGATAGAAACATTGGCAGAAAATTGCAATGACAAGTATTAGGTAAATAGACAGACATGGTATATTGATACAAATAGAATGATTCATTTATATAACATATTCTTTCCAGAAACTAGTCTTCTTTATGGATTGTATGAACTCCTGACGATTCTGTGAGAGTTGGTCTGCCGCAGCCAAGGATATGTGCTTAACACAATTTGAGAAGTATTTTGTCCAGGGTTGTGTTGAGCGGCTGAAACGCCTATTACCAGCAACTATACCTTCTATTTCTAATTTATCTTTTCTGTCTTGCCTTTAAAGTCGCTTCTCTTCGTCTCTTTTTGTGTTTTCCAGATTATTTCCAGACATAGTCTAACTGGTGTTTGATGTAGTATCCGTTTGATTTTGTGGTTTAATTATGTTTTTTTTCTTACCCCCGTACTTTGATAAAGACAGTTTAGTCGAAACGCACATCCTGTGTATTGATGATCGCACAACTTCTACTTAAACAGTTGTATATGTTTTCTTGTGATGCATTGCCGAGAGGTTACAGCTTTGGTCACCTGAGGACCAGAGTTCGATCCCAGTGAGGGCTGGATTTTTTATATTGGAGTGTAAACTTTTAAAACCCAACCTGAACATGTGGCGACTGTAAGCGCATGCGGCCTTCATCACAGAAGCCAATCGAAACTTTTCTACAATTCCCCAAAGGGAAAAATGCAGTATTGACAGTTATATTTCAGTTATTTTTTACTGCAAGTCACCCGACCACTCAAAGTGTATTTGAATATATCAAAAAGAGGAGCCCTGTGGCCTAGTCGATAGTTAGTTTACTTTCACCGGGTTCCAGCGTGCCAGGTTCAAAACTATGTCGGGACAGGAAAAAAACTAGACCGGGTTGTGATTTCTTGCCTGGCACGAGCACTCCTCCAGTTGACCCGGCTGTAAATAGGTTAGTTAGGGGAGGTAAACACAGCTAGGAAGGGTGCTGGACTTAAAATTATTTGGAAACAAAGACTTGCCATTTATTGCAATATACGTCCTTGTGTTTCGGCGACGCGAAAGAGGAGCAAATAAAAGTGGCACGCCGTCATGCACGTCGCAAATGGCGATTAAGGAGGTTTTTGAGGTGGAGTTGTCTGTCTGTAAAGTATCAGAGACACAGAAGCCATGCTGAAGTCGGATGTCAGAACGAAAGACACATATATCGAAGTCAAGCTGTAAACTATGACAGAGCATTTTCTTCTCTGGGCTACATCCTACCAATATGCAGGAGTTTGAGAACCAACTGTATTCTCCCTTCAACCAATACAGAGAATGTATAAATTAAATAGAACTTACTTACAGAACCAACAAGTGGAAGAGATAAAATCTCGCACAATTTGTATTGCAACTTCGGCGATATAAACAGTGTTGCCATACTTTATTATTTAATGTCAAATTCCTGAAAGAGATCGAGACAAGAGTACACAAACATCATCTACCTAAACTATGAACTTATGAACTACACCAATCTTGAAGCACCAATCTATACCAAATGGAAACTAACAGGTAAATCATAATTTCAATCTTCATACCAATATTATGTTATCAATGTCAGAAATGGACGCTAACTAAAGAACAAGAGAGAAAGCTTACGTGTGAAATGGAATGTCTAAGAAAAGGGAAAACAGAACAAGAAGAGATTATGTGAGACATGGAAAGAGTACAAGAATTGTTAGAACAAAGTTTGCGGTCAAATACGTGTACATTGAAAACAGAGACTGAAATGGTTCGGCCACTTATTGGACTTGAGCCCATATTGGCCAGTAGCAAGAGCATACAAGATTGCAATTGAACACCAAGATGCAGAGAAAGTCCAGAAAGTAGGAGGATTGAAGGAGTTACCGACGTTCTGAGACTTCATAATATTACTGCAAAACCATCAACTAAACGCGGCATAGTCTGAAAACCAATCATTCAATCCTGCGACGCCTAGTAGCAAATTCAGTGAAAGATCATTTTTTTTCAAAGTTTAGCTAACGTCAGAAAATAGTTTTCACTTATTATTTGTATTTTCGTGTAGTATTCTAAAGCAAAAATAGTTGCAGGGAAGTAACTTACGATCTATTATTTAATGGTGGTGGGGGCGAATAAGATGCCTGTACATCTGTTCAGGATTACAATACATGCACAGTTCTCTTCATCGGATGTAACCTTATTCGTAATTCCCTCCTCGATGATGACATTGATCTTACAGCTGGGTCAGAACAAAATCTACATAAGATAGAAAGCACAATTTTTTTTAAAATATTTTCTTTAATTTTGTGGACAAAGTTACGAACAAGTGCGGAATGTAAACCACCTACAGAGAGCATTCAGCAAATGTGTAAGTAAAGAAATCAAGTGCAGTATCTCAGATTCACAAGAATCACTACGTTTAATAACGAAACCATGAAAAATTGCATGGTTTCAACACGTATGCCGCAGTTATTCTTTGTCATAAGCGATACTACAGGGAACAGCTGAGGGGGAAGTAACAAATGAGAGGGCAAGAAAACCAAGGGAAGATAACATCAATGACTGGAAATGTCGGGATATTTACTCACTTATCCGCATCGCTCAAGATCAAATCGATGGAGGACTTTGTGTGTTGATGCGTGACCATTGTAGGATATAGAGGACCTAACTGCTAAACATAAACAAGCCTTCATTTGGTACGTTTTTTATTATTGTCTAAATATTCATTGGACGCTATTTATATAATTGGAGTCACCTGTCAAAAATAACCAAGGCGGATCAATTAAACTTAAGGCAATAAGCACAACCGGACTTCCCTGTCATCAGTCCACAGTTCGTGACTCGAGCCTGGTCATGGTTGCTGCCTTCAATTTTATACTCCTACTTTCTTGACGGATTATGGATATGGTTGTATGACATGATGTTGTTATGTAGTTGTTATATTTGTTGCTGCTATTTTAAGCACCAGGAATTACACGTGATTAGCTCTCACTTCCTAAGTGCAGTGATGTGCAGAGATTTATTTCGTACTCCAAAAGATTAACTCTCATCCATGTGCAATGCTTTGAGAAAACTTCTACTCTAAGGAGGTAACATTTTGGGGTTATCTGGCTTCTACACAACATACCGAATTGGACTCATATGCATGGAACAGTAGAAGGAACAGAGGGGGATGGACAGACAACATCAAAGACTGGACATGACAATATTTTGACGTGTTCATCCTCATTGCTAAGATAGAAATCTATGGACGGTTAAGTGTGTTGTACCTCTAAACGTGGTACTTCTACAACCCTGGCGGGTTAGGGGTTTGTGAATGGAAGATTCGTTTCTATACAGCGACTATTATGTTAAGAAAGCAAATAAGTATGTTGTATTCTCTATTGCATCCATCCGTAAACCTAGACCACGATAGAGTCGTAGTAGTACAGTACGTCAATACAGTTCCTCAACTGTTTCTATTTTCAGCAATACGGATGAGTATGGACAAACCTTGACCTTTCTAGTCTTTGATATTCTCTGCGCATGATTTTTTTTTACCTTTTCTGTGTCATTCACTAACAACTGTGCATTTCAATATAGTTTTCAGCTTCTCTATTCCGTGCAGGTAAAGTGGTATTTCGGTCGTAAATTAATAAATAAACAATCAATAAGCAAAGGAATGAATAAGTATAATCAATCAAACATCGCACGCTAATGTAAATACAGGATTGTCATTCGTAACTGCTTTAAGGTGCCCACTAATAATAATTATGATATGAATAATCTTCAAAACAAAATATGATAATAACAACAAACATAAAACAACAATTGAATGTGATAAACAGTCTTAGAAGTAATGACACAAACAAAATATGATAATAACAACAACAAAAAACAACAATTGAATGTGATAAACAGTCTTAGAAGTAATGACACAAACAATAATACAATTAAAACTGTACAGCTGCAAGCATAAACTGAATTTACGGCTTTACTCTGTGATTGTGATATGAAAAATGATCTGCAATTTTAGTGGTTTTTTTGCGCCGAAGACGGATGTGTCCGGGCATTGGTGCAAATACAAAGGCGACACACCGCATTCCATTTTCTGGACTACATCCTGTTGGAGATCTAGCTGGACCATTGTCCTGCTACAAGAAAGATCAAGTGGGAGTTTGAGATTGAAAACTGGAGGAGAAGTTTAAGTTTATTGGTGCGACATTTTCGAGTTTTATTATGTATTATAAATTTCTTTTGGCAACACTACATTTGTAGCTAGCAGTGCTAAGTCTGGATGAAGGGAAAAGGTCTGCATGCCTTACGTTCCTTAACCCATATAGCACTGCCAGGAGAACTCATCACAAACGTAGTATGTGGGTTAAGAACAATTCAAGCTTGACCTATTCGAGAGAGTACTCAGAAGCAAAGCCCTTGCTGATGTGATCTTTTAAACGTCGCTTAAGTTACATTAAATGAGCACCCTCGCATTTGTTACTTGTGCGGTTGACGTAGAAAGAAAAACTGATCTATATTTAGCTCTGCCATGGGAAGGTCTACAGTGCCGTTCTTACTCGCCGTTTTTTGTGTGAATGTATTCGTGATACAGGTCTTTTGGTCGAAACGTCGATTTCTGTGTGTTATTATGTGTATTTTTTTGCTCCAAATATTAGCAAAATGTAATTATGTGTTCTATGTTTCGCCTGTTAACTTTCAGTTTTGCTGCAGTGATTATATATTATTGCTTAAGAGATCGATCATGTGCCGTGAAGTCGTGTTTACACCTGAATGTTCTTTTTAAATTCCCGGATATTATGGCTGAAGACACATTGAGATGGGCAGAACATATCGGAAAATCTGAGTACAAATAAATCTATCCTTTACGAATTTTAAGCGTTTCATTCAAGAGACTTCTGTGAATTTATATTCTGGACGTACATGGTTTTGCATGAATTAAACGGTAGACGCTCTTGGTTCGAATGCACCAATACTATCCACTCGGCCACAGACTCGTACATGTTTTATTAGTAGCTTTTCTTTTGATTGTTATATGCAGCTCGTTTCCTGATTTCTTACAACTCTGTGAGTCACTCCAGGACCTGCATTAAGGACGCAGGGACGGGAGAAGAGACACAAACTACATCATACAACTGTGCCAACTCCTTGATTGCATTCAAAATATTAGTATTATCCATTCAACTACCCCTTATCAGTGTGGCAACGCTAGCAAGCCTGTCTGTTCTTTTATGTCTCCACACCCGCGTGTCCACTCACAAACATGAAAGTACTCCAGTAGAGTTTGCCATCGAATCCAGGCACTGTCCACTGCATGATTTAAAGACTCAATACTGCGCAGGGGATTGACTTAATTGTACTCGGATTTACCGATACGTACGTCGTTCTCAAAAGAGCAACACGATGTCTACCAAAGGAACCGCTCATAGCATGTAACCCCGTAGTTCAAACGAAAATGCACAGGGACTTCCGACAAATGCAGTAGTAAACAAAACGTTGCGACACGATTTCGAACCCTCAAGTACAGCAACATTACGGTACAAAGAAAAATAGCTTTACCAGTTCACCTCGGAATTATATATTCATTCTTCTTACGTTCAATTGGAATATGCATATGTGTGAAGTGGTGTCTCTTCTATAAACTTGACTGTATTTGTAACTCTTACAGAGGTCAGTAATGTTTTTCTTCCAATGCTATTTTTCTGGGCCAGTATGTTTGCCTTAGCATTTCATGTTAGGGGCATTCATGAAATATGTTCTCTGTAATGTGAGGTGCCTGTCCACATGGTTATTTTGCCAATATTAAATAAATGTGGCTGAAGAGTCGGCTGTGTACTGTTCTGAGGCGTAGAATGACAAAGTGTACTAATTTGTTCATAACTTGCAGGTCATCGTGGGTTGGTGGCTTCTTTGAATCGTTGTTTCTCTTATTGGTACATGAGTCGACGTCAGCCTGACAAGAGACGACGTGCACGGTTTGGGCATGTATGATGACATGCTTCCCTGTCTTGAAAAAAAATGATAGAGCAGGGTACAATTGAAGTTAGACGACGCAGAGAATACCAAAGAAAATAAATATGGGCAGACAAAATTAAAGACTGAACAAGATATGCCCACACTCATCCGCATCGCTGGCAATAGAAACCGCTGGAGAACTCTGTATTGACGCATTCAATGTAGTACAGTACCTCTATAACACTGTTAATGGGTTGGGAGTAATGGTACATTTGGTTGATCAGCAGCAGTACCCTCCTTTATCCAGCCGATCTAATATTTCGACTATATTAGTCAAATTCCAGTATAACAACATGGTCTAGACTGACACAATGTGTATGTAATAACAGAAATTCTTTATATACAATTTAAACACTAAAGAGCAAATACACTTTGCGATTTAGAAAAGTGTTGTTATATAAGGCCATCTGTTATTTTTTTTAATGCATTATAGACGGATTCCACTGTATTCACATATGAACCAGGCGAGTCATGATCGTCTGCGGTATAGAGGACTACTGTACAGAAGTAATTAGAACTTCATTCGTGATGTTTGTGATTATTGTTCGCTGATCACTATTTCTATATTCAGAGTCGTATGCCTAATATAGCCAAGGCTAACTGTACGGAAAAATTAAAGATAGGCCCTTCAAGTTATGTTTACATTGACTGTTGAAAGGTCTTATAGTAATCGCGAAGGTCACGGGAGATTCATCCAGGACACAATACAGTGGAGATTGTGTATGTGTGTGTGTGTGTGTATATATATATATATATATATATATATATCAGACGACTAACTTCAGCAGTACTATTAAGATTGTATATATATCAGACCACTAACTTCGGCAGTACTCTTAAGATTGTATATATCAGACGACTAACTTCAGCAGTTCTCTTAAGATTGTATATATCAGACCACTAACTTCAGCAGTACTCTTAAGATTGTATATATCAGACCACTAACTTCAGCAGTACTCTTAAGATTGTATATATCAGACCACTAACTTCAGCAGTTCTCTTAAGATTGTATATATCAGACCACTAACTTCAGCAGTACTCTTAAGATTGTATATATCAGACCACTAACTTCAGCAGTACTCTTAAGATTGTATATATCAGACCACTAACTTCAGCAGTTCTCTTAAGATTGTATATATCAGACCACTAACTTCAGCAGTACTCTTAAGATTGTATATATCAGACCACTAACTTCAGCAGTACTCTTAAGATTGTATATATCAGACCACTAACTTCGGCAGTACTCTTAAGATTGTATATATCAGACCACTAACTTCAGCAGTACTCTTAAGATTGTATATATCAGACCACTAACTTCGGCAGTACTCTTAAGATTGTATATATCAGACCACTAACTTCGGCAGTACTCTTAAGATTGTATATATCAGACCACTAACTTCAGCAGTACTCTTAAGATTGTATATATCAGACCACTAACTTCAGCAGTACTCTTGAAAAAATTCGATATGTATTGATTATGGAACGTCATTTAACCCTGATAAAACCAACATGTGCTCCGTCGGGAGGGGGTACTATAAATGGGGAGGGGCGCAGCTTTGAATGCGGTTGGGGGGGGTGCGAAGATATGAATGTGGATGAATACTAGTTATTTCGTTGGTTCGCTGTTTAAAAACATTTCTCATTATGCCCTTCAGATGCCCAGTCATACTCGTGGCACATGTGTTGTGGTTCACATTTTATCGCATTGTTCACATCTAACGCGCGACTGCTAAGCAACATCACGTTGGTTCTACTTATTCCTTCTCAATTAACTGACTTTTTTTAATGTGGCCTGTTATTTACAGAGCGATGTTTTCATTGTCACTCTGTACATCTATCGGTTATGTGCAAGTTGCCTGCTTCTTCCAGTGCTATACTTACAATCTTTGATACCCTATCCATTAACATATTACAGATCATCCTGTTCTCTTTCCGGAAACGTTTCCCTCTATCATTGTTCTTTCTAATCCACTCTGTCTTTTTATATTATCTACTGTCTTTCGCCAGATGACTTCGTTGACAGGATCTACACTTGACGTTAAGCGTAGGAGTGGGCGCCTCATTTATCTTTCCAAGGCCAGATATATCGCGTTGGTTGTGTTGAATTCATGTTTGTTCAATATGTTATCTTGATGTTTTATTTCCACCATTTCTTTGGTCTGGCTCTAATTCTGGATGTTTGTTCCTTTGTTATTTCTCTTCCAGTCGTTTATTATTTGTTTGTTATATTAGTTACCAGCAACAATAACAATAGCACAGTTGTTATCGCTATCGGGATATTCTTTTGTTATATGTTCTTAATGGTATTTGATTTGCGTTTAATATCATACGGTGACTGAACCATTTTATTTTCTGTCTTTCCATATGTACAATACACGATATTATACGTACTCTTTTTATAATTTCTTCATTTCTGATTTTATTAGTTAACAATCCTGAAACTCCGGTGTTACGAGCACGTGATGAGACATTGCTCTATAACAAGAAATGTCTCTTCAAAGAACGGTGGAGGGTAGAAGAAGACGAAGTGGTGAATAGAAGACATGGCTGAACAATATCAAGAGCATGACATGGTGTGAAGTCACCAAACTCATCAAGATGGTAGATAATAGAGATGCGTGGAGATTTTTCTGCATCAAATGTCTCAATGTGACACCTCCACGACCCTAAAGGGTTATGGGTTTTATTATTACTATTATTTTATCTAGTTTAGCAACTAGATCTCCAGCAGCTACTCTGTCTTTTTATATGTCCAAAATATGTTTAGATTGCGTTTTTGACAGTTTTAAGGAGCTAATCTTCTTCATCGTCTAAGCCTTTGCAGACAAATTAACTTACAGTGAATAAATAACCCGCTGAAGGTTGGAAGGGGTCGATACAACAGAGTGAAAACGGTTCAGCAACATACTATAACTGCCTGGGTTAGTCAATTACTCTAGCCTACCTACAACATTGATCGAGAAGTAGACAAGGCCTAAATGAAGGATTAATTGGGACGAGTATTAATTGAACGCTGACGTATTCTACTCCAGTATATCTCTTATTTCTCACTATATATATATGTATATACATGTGTGTGTGTTCCTTCGGCGCCAAAAACGGTGCATAACAACATAAACCAGAGCTCTCTAGTTCGAGCGATGTGATGCTACTATATGTAATTTGTGTATGTTGTTGAGGCCTATATTCTAACCCTCTTTGTTGGTTGTTCTACGAAAAGTATCTCTTGGTCTTCCTCTTTTTCTTTTGCCATCTGGTACCTATTTTAATGTTTGTAGTGGCAGTCATATATGTATCATTCTGGGCCCAGAGATGACATACACACTAGGGTGCACCGGCCGGCGCTCCATAGCTGGTCGAGCATCGGGGTCAGCGAACCACAGCTGAAAAAGACCCTCAGTACATTTCCACGCAGTGGGCCTGGAAACAGGAGTGCAGCAACCCTGCTGCAGCCTGGCCAAGTACTAGGGGTAGAAGATACGGGAATGCCAACCCGGCCAAAAAATGCTGGCTGAAGACGGATGTGTCAGGTCGAAAGGCGCAGATAACGCAGCTTGCTGTAAAACATCACACAACGTAGATCACTCTCATACGTCCTTCTCAGGACGGTCAGCGGAATGCTTTCAGAGGGTCTGCCGCAAGGCGTACGACGAAGAATAATATATGTATTATTTTTTCACAGACAAATGTGCATCTGGACAGTTCAGAAAGTAATGACAGAGTATATTATATATGCAATACGCTGATAGGTTAGTTATTGTTAATTAGAAATGCATTTAGGGATTTAGGGATCTGCCCACTTAGGGTAGGAACCTGGCATTTGATGTCAAGTTTCCGTATCAAAACAGATGCTGATTTCCCGTTCAAATTTGTCATAACAAAGCTGCTACAGGCGTTTTTTTTAATCGTCTGACGGAGAGAAAGCAGGCAGTCTGACATATTCAGGCATCCACTTTGATGTTGCGGCTTCCTTTAATCTCAGTCGTCAATACATATCTCTAAATCAGGGTTGCCAGTAAGTTGAACCTCTTACGGATTTTAGAACTCTTCTACATATATGAATTTTTAAAAATATCTGAAAAACTAAATAAAACTCTAACTATACCAAAATAAAACCCAAATTATATCTAAATAAAACGCAAACTATACCTAAATAAAACCCGATGAGTATTTCAGTGTGAATCCACTGTTGTTTCAATCGTCTGGAGTTACAGTGATTAGATCTTACTTCCTATGTGCGATGGTGTGGTTTCTCCGGGGCTCTTATTTTATATTCATGAGACTCTAGACCACGCCTAAATAAAACAAACTAAAATTTAGATAAATCAAAGTAAACTTTTTTTAAATAGCTAGCTGCGTCTGTGACAATGGTGCTAGCGATACCCAAAGAGACGAAAATGATAAGCATGCTTGATTGCGGTTTGCTTTCAGGTCGGTGTTTAGTATACAGTACGGGAACTAGTTCACACGTACAGCCATCCTACTAACGATACGGTTATAGACGTTCACTCCTCAGTGGAAGTGGTAAACATACTGAAAGTCTTGTTTACTAGGCAATAAAACCACAACACAGCGCAATTTAATTCACTGGAGTAGATCCTGTTAGAAATCTAACAAAACTATTGTCCTACAAGAGAAATATGTTGGGAGTTTTAGAACGAACCAAAAGAAATAAATTACTAACTACACCTAGGAAACTGAGTTGCTTACTGATCTTTGGTTGTGTTTTGATAGCAGCTACCAAAGAAACAGTTCGACCAACAACAACAATACTTGCTGGTGTGATAACGTACTATCTAGTTCATAGTGCACAGAAAAGTTCATAGGTCACTATCTTCTGTTCATGCATGTCGTAGAAGATAATGATGATTCGGAGATAGGCTAACAACCTTATCTTTTGTGATTAAATCCTCATTGTCACATCTTGTCTCAATTTCTTTCATTTGTCTCCTATTAAATAATCTCCATGGATGGTGACAAGATTCAGGACAGCGGGCATTGTACAATTGTTCTTTTGTGTGGAAGACTTTGAGGTGTCGAGGAGTGCTAGATATCATCACTGAAGATTGATTACAAAATGTTGGTTACAAAATGTTGGTTACAAAATGTGACAGAAGAATGATGTGAGTAGTTGTCCCAGAAATCTGTGTTGTGCTCCTACTAGGAGATGACTTTAAGGCCTCCCTTCGGAGACTAAACATGCATCCATAAACTTCCCTTACACAACCATGTCTTTGAGACAGCTTTACATCTGTCTGGGTGTCACACCAGTTTATTGTCTATTGTGTGTCTCGAAGTGAATGTTGGTTGTTCTCGAAGTGAATGTTGGTTGTTCTCGAAGTGAATGTTGGTTGTTCTCGAAGTGAATGTTGGTTGTTCTCGAAGTGAATGTTGGTTGTTCTCGAAGTGAATGTTGGTTGTTCTCGAAGTGAATGTTGGTTGTTCTCGAAGTGAATGTTGGTTGTTCTCGAAGTGAATGTTGGTTGTTCTCGAAGTGAATGTTGGTTGTTCTCGAAGTGAATGTTGGTTGTTCTCGAAGTGAATGTTGGTTGTTCTCGAAGTGAATGTTGGTTGTTCTCGAAGTGAATGTTGGTTGTTCTCGAAGTGAATGTTGGTTGTTCTCGAAGTGAATGTTGGTTGTTCTCGAAGTGAATGTTGGTTGTTCTCGAAGTGAATGTTGGTTGTTCTCGAAGTGAATGTTGGTTGTTCTCGAAGTGAATGTTGGTTGTTCTCGAAGTGAATGTTGGTTGTTCGTATCACATTTGCCATTAAGCGTTGTGGTGGCAACATTAGTTGTCGCTCCAAGGCCTGAAGTGTAGCCGTGGTTGCGTTGAATCCTTGTATTTTAAAGGTTATCTTGATTTTATTCTATCCACCCTTGTCTTGGTCTACCTTTAGATCTATATCCTGAAATTTTTTCTGCTGTATGCTCTTATTGGTATTTGGTTTGGGTTCATTATCTTAAAGTGACAGACCATTTTACTTGCTGTCTTTCGATATGTTCAATACATGATATTTTACCAACTCTCTTCCTAATTTCTTATTTTATCTAGAATAGTAACTATTGCAGATTTTCTCAGATACTTCATTTTACATTATGTCATTATCACCATCCTCATCATCCAATATATGGTGGGGTTTCATTTTAATCATACATTTTGAAATTAGCCTGAAATACACAAAATGGCAAACTATAAAACTCCTAGCTTGTGAAATTTGAAAATGGCCAATTTCTTTTTTTTTTATTTGGTCACGTAACAGGCAATATGGCAACGTTGCGGTAAATAAGCTAGATAACATTTTTACTCTTTGGAAGGAAGACGCTTTAATTGTGTTTGAAAGACATTACCTTTGATCATTTCTATACTTGTTAAGATTTCTAATTAGCAAGACTCTTGCTTGAAATCTTCACATATATTTATTTTATTTTGTTGTATTATGCATCTTTTATTTCAATGCTTAGAACAGGAAGTGAAACAGACACTGGTTTCGTTCAGGTACAGATAGTTCGGTAAACGTAATCTAACACTTTGTTGCATACATTAATAGATAGACCTATCATGAATGGATTAACACTTAATCTCGGTGAGTTTTTCTAATCCCTAAGTCAGTTATTGTGAATTCACTGTTGTTACAATCCCTATGAATTACGAGCGATTAGCTCTTACTTCCTATGTGCAATAGGGTGGTTTCTCCTAACTTTATTTCATTTCCAGGAGACTTAAATTCTAAGATATGCATAATTCCCTCAGAAGATCAACTTCTCAGAATGGATAAATACTAGGTTTTGTTATTTCCGCAACATGGAGACTTGGTCAAGAAATTCAACTCCCCTTTCCTGTCTGTCAGTTGACCACAGCAATCCTCTGACCATAGCAATTATCTGACCACATCACTGTGTAATGATTATTGGGATGAACAGTCCATTCCTCGTTATACAAGGAGGTTTTTCTCTCCAAGTATGCAGGGCTAACATGTTTGCCTCGCCCGTGTGATAACCACGGCCTGAACTTCTAGTACTCTCCAAGTATGCAGGGCTAACAGGTTTGCCTCGCCCGTGTGATAACCACGGCCTGAACTTCTAGTACTCTCCAAGTATGCAGGGCTAACAGGTTTGCCTCGCCCGTGTGATAACCACGGCCTGAACTTCTAGTACTCTCCAAGTATGAGGGGCTAACATGTTTGCCTCGCCCGTGTGATAACCACGGCCTGAACTTCTAGTACTCTCCAAGTATGCAGGGCTAACATATTTGCCTCGCCCGTGTGATAACCACGGCCTGAACTTCTAGTACTCTCCAAGTATGAGGGGCTAACATGTTTGCCTCGCCCGTGTGATAACCACGGCCTGAACTTCTAGTACTCTCCAGGTATGCAGGGCTAACATATTTGCCTCGCCCGTGTGATAACCACGGCCTGAACTTCTAGTTTAGATTGAAAAGAATAGTGCCACTGTCTTCTTTCCTGTGATCTGTGTTATGCGCAGATCGATGCAGATGCACCCGGCAGAGTCCTAGCGAATGTTTAACTGACGATTAAATTTGCCATTTTGTTGTTCTAGTGACGTGATTTCAGTAACGACACGAAAGCTGCAGATACTACAACATAGTTGGAATGAAACTGCGCATAATATTAAAATGTTGGGATGTAGGCACATCTTCCCGTTTACCCCCCCCCCCCCCACCCAACTTATATTTATCCATTATTATGTGCACTGTAATGGACAGCTCATTATTTTTCAATACCCATCCGTATTACCGAGGATAGAAAATATCGGAGGATTCTGTTTGTTTACGCATATATAGTTGTACCCATACGACCATGACAGGTTATGGGTTTGTGAATAGATACATGAGGTATATATAGTGATGTATGTATTACATGCAGCGTAAGTTCTTCGTGAGCATGCACGATTAGAGGATTTTGAGAGAAATGAGCATGAGTCAATATCGAGAATGCGAATCAGCGTGTGATGATAGGCGTGTCCCATAAAGAACACCTAACAAAAACTTTCAAAGAGTATTGAACCAAAATAAAACCGGAACCATTAACTGTTAAACCCTGAGAGATTTACTGAAGGGGGAGATCTGAGCGCCTATAGACATGTCCGGTGAAAGAAGACGATAATCAACATATCTAACATACTCTAAGCATATTACATCCATATTTCACCTGGACAGCACAAGACAAAACAAAAATAGTGACAACAGAAATGGCATGTCTACGAAGAATACTCGGAGTGTCATTAAGAGATAGACTTAGAAACGATAACATCAGACAGAAAACCAAATCCAGTATTGGATCACATCAAAAGACAACAGATTAAGTGGTTTTCATACGCTTCCAGAATACCAACAGAAAGCATGCCACGACACACAGACATAACGAATATAAAGCCAGAGGCAGAACATGTAAAAGATGGATCACATCAATCAAAAAGCCACAGGAACAAGCTTACAAACAGCACACGTCATCTCCAGAGAACTCTTCCACCCCTTATGCCACACGGATAATAAGGGCCACAGCGTATAGATATATTTCATTAGTCTGGACGAAGCTGTTACAATGGCAACTGGCAGAATTAATTTTCATACTCTGCAAGTGACTTTATACGGTGTTATATTTTATCATTGTTGTTACCTAACTCAGTTGAATCACGCTGTCAGATGGGCTGTGTTGTCTAATATAGCCAGCCAGCAGCCATATCACAGAATGTTACAAGAATTTGATACCATTGAATGTATGTATGCTGAATTATTTGTAGTATTTATGCCAGATCAACCGTGTAAAACAAATATTCTTCTATGGTTAATTGGTTAGTTTTTGGTTGAATTGTTGGTTTGTTAGTCAGTTATTGGTCAATTAGTTAATTATTGGTTGTTTAGTTGGTTAATTGGTTAGTTCTTGACTGGTTAGTTGATAACATTGGTTAGTTAGTTATCGGTTGGTTGGATGGTTAGTTGGTGATTGTTTAGTTAATTGGATGATCGGCTGCTTCGTTACTTATTTATTTAGTTACTTCTTTAAAGTTTGGTTGATTAGTCGGTTCTTTAGTTAATTAATTGGTTAGTAAGTTCTTGGTTTGTTGAGTAGTTAGTCACTGGATCATCGTTACTGCACTCGGGACAAGTTCATAGGTGCTCGAATCTCACTTGAGTATATCCCACTAGTACACGATGACTGAGCTTTCAGTCAATTTATAGTTTTTTGTTGGTTGACAATCATTCTTCTAAACCATAATAGAGCTAATTTCTGTTGACGTCGCACTGCAATCTCAGTTCCTTTAGCCTGGACATGGAACAAGAATCATCACCCTTATTAATTTCATCGGTCCGTGTTGTATCTCGTAATGGAATCAACATGTAAGCCCGGTCCATTGCTGTAAAGCACGAGACAGTAGCAGTGCCTTGAACACCCACCTGACCAGTAGCGAAAGTGAACATGAAACATTCAAACTGACTTCTCGACTGCCTCAAGGCACTGTTCACGATCCACTTATTTTTTAATTTTTTTTTACCATTCGCATCGAGTCACCAAGGATACAGGACATGTTGCCGGCTGTGTGCTCATCCAGCTCAAGGCCTTGGTCACTGCCACAATCTCCATAGTCATACCCCATTGTAGAATAATAAAATACTTATCCTAGTATTTCCTGGGGTTGCCAACAAGCCCAGGTGAGTTTCAGTAGCAGTTTAGATGAGATAACGACGGATCATCAAGGTCAACTGGGATTGCGCAAGAGAAGCAGGCGCGGTGCTGAACACTATCGCAAGGCAGGGACACATCTACATCTAAAAATAATTATATATATATATATATATATATTCAACAAGTCAGTATTATGACCTTCTCTAAGAAACAAATAAGACAAAAGTCAGATAATAAAAAAACTCAAGACACAAAAAATTACACAAAGAAGAAAAACAATCGGTTTAGATATTTTATAATTGTATGGGGGGGGGGGGGGTAGAGGAGGGGTGCTAAATACTGAATCCTCACATCATTTACAATGTAAGAAAGATTCTTTTGATTGTTTGATTTCATTCTCAACTCCTTAACGATCTCTCTTGTAGCAGGAAAATGGACCCTACTAGAGTTCCTGCAGGATGGATGTAGTCCAGAGAACCAGATACATCGTGTCGCATATTTATTTGAGCAAATAAGCCGAAATCGGCGGACGTAATTAGGTAGATGATGTTTCAGTTATGAGAACGGGATACAGCACACATCAGGAGCGAGCGACACAAAATTCATAAACGTGGTCTCTATACAGTTTTTAAGTGCATCAACACAACCAGATTTTGGTCCTGTGCTAAAATAAAATAAATGAAAATAGAGAATATTTTCAGACTTGGCCATATGGGATATCTCAACTGAGCACGTAGAGGGCGAGTTCATGCGTGACCTGGGGAGAAAGTAATCAGATGGAAGATAGCTCACTCACACTACTAGGAACTAGGTAGATGTTTACCATGATTTGTACAAAGATGGGGCAAAAAAAAAACCAATAAATGGGGCAAAAAAATAATACAGTATAAGAATGAGAGATACAATAAATTCAGTATAAATACCACGTTATATTTGGAAATAAAACAATATAAATATCCCATTAAATTTGAAAATATATGTACCACACGAGAGTTGGAAATAAATTCAATACAAATAAATGCATGTGCCAAACTAGAGGTAGAAATAAATGCAATATAAATAAATGCATGTGCCAAGCTGGAGGTAGAAATAAATGCAATATAAATAAATGCATGTGCCAAGCTGGAGGTAGAAATAAATGCAATATAAATACCATGTTAAAGTTGGAAATGATGATGATGTTCGTCCGTTGTAATCGACGATGACCAAAACTCAACCATAATAATAATAACAATAATTAATAATAGTTGGAAATAAATGCAATATAACTACCACGCTAATGTTGTTAGCATATCGCTCTTTTCCTTCTTATTTGTTCGTTCTCAAACTCACGCAGACCATAGGGTCATTATGAAGAGAAGAGACTACATTAAAAGTAATAAACGGCAGGAAGCGATGAAAAATAGAGACAGAGTGACAGGAAAAGAGAGACCCTGAGGCGCGGAAAAAAAGAGAGCCACAATGGAAGGGGTATATTATATAATGTATATATATATATATTAGAGTGCAACCCCTACCATTGTTTCTCTTTATATATATATAACATACCCCTTCAACTGATGTTTTCTTTTTTTCCGCACATCAGGTTCTCTCTTCCTATCTAGGTGATATATATATAAAAACACGACAGCATTTGAAATATGTATTATATTTAAATAGAATGCAGATGGTGGGTATTACCAACTATCCAGAAGAGATCACGTTATCTTGCTTTGCCTCACAACTGGTCACAACAAAATGAGACATCATCTTTACACCAAATTCAAAATAGGTACAACTGGCATTTGCCATTGAAGCCTTTCGAATATGGCAGCAGAATATATCTTACAAGAATGTCCCCAGTATACAAACCTGAGAAACAAGACACGTCCCACCCCAATCATTGTCGAAGAGAAACTGTATGGCACAGTGGAAACTTTTAAGACAGCAGTTTATATCATAGAATCCGGAGTCCCAACCTGATATAATGATGATCGCAGAAGAAGAATGTGAAATAAAGTGCTACCGAAAGATCCTACCAATATCATGGACAGAGAAGAACATTGAAATTCTGAAACTAAATTAAGGGTGGCCTCTAAACACCATCAGAAGAATGAAACTATAGTATTTTTGACACTTACAGAGATAGATAATACGAAAGATTGATTATGGAGGGCAAGAGTACAATGGAAGAGAAGATCAAGAAGACAATGGACCAACGACAGTGAAGAATGTATGAACATGTCTCTGGCCAATGCAGGCCTGCCTGCCCAGGACAGTAAGACGTTTAGAGTATCCACAATGAAGACAACTTTCTGGAAAGAATATGTCACTTGATATATACAAGAGGGAGAGAGAGAGAGAGAGAGAGAGAGAGCTAAAGAGATAGACAGAGATCGATATAAAATGATCGAGGTAAGGAAAAAGAGATAAAAATAGATAATGCGTAGGAGCAAAAAATAAGGTTAGATAATTAAATATTGAAAAATGTATATAAAAATTGTTAAAGATAACGTTTTACGTTGAAAAATTCACAATGTCGGCGTTGCGACCAAAATGTCGTTATCAAGAAAGGGATCAGCACACACAGAATGGAACCACAGCATTAAACGGATACTACATGCAACACTAAGGAAATGTATTAATATACATATACAGACTTTGTTGTTTTCTATATCTGGTTCGATTTGTTGTTATCTAAGAGACGACGAGAGGCGAGATCCACAGAAATGTAATTTAAATAATGAGAAACTACAGTAGGAAACTCACAAGAAAATAGAAAACTGTGAAAATGTGTATATTAACAATAACTAAGATCTTATCACAGTGTGATTTGTAATGTTCTCAATTAGTGATCTGATAACCTGATTGAGTATCACGACTGTTCTTCTGTATTCCTTCAAAGACTTATCGATTAGCAAGTAGTAATACAGAGAACGGATTGAATGTCATTATTTAAAGCTGTTCTGTGCTATCTGCGCCTTATTAGTCCAACCCATCAGACTTCAGAATGGTTGCCGGATTACTGTGGCCCTCTATGGCAGGATTATATACAAAATATGGCCCAAGGTGTCTGATATTGTAGATATTTCATACGACGCAAGAGAAGCCCGACTCAAAAAGCTTGTTTACTTATTCACAATGGCAGTGTGTGTCAGCCGTTATTTTGTGCTTCTCGCTCCCTTTCGGCACAAATTGTATCTGTACCAAGGTTTCTTAACAGTTTATCACTCTATAGTGTATCATCAAACGCTAAACTAGACCATCACCCAGTACAATATATTACCCATTCGCAAATGGGAAATTGAGTATTTTATAATGACGTATTGGACTATTTCCTAGAATTTCATTGGCAGTCACACAAATTATTATCATAGTGACCAATTAAAATCACGAGAAGTCAAAACTTTCCACAGGACCCTATTATAAAGCTAAACAGGTCACAACAAACCACAATTTTTAGACTTCGCACAGGACACTGCAGACTGTAAGCACATCTCCACAAAATTAAGGCTGTCCAAACTGACCAATGCCCATGTCAAAAGGGTCCCCAGACTCCAGAACACATTCTGAAGACACGACCACTCTTTGATGACATAAGAACTAAAATATGACCCCGGGAGACAGATCTGAAGGTGAAACTGTGGGGCAACCGTGAAGACCTCCTGAATTCGTGGAGGCCGCCCACCTTCCTGTATATACCTTTTTGCACAGGAAACTGATCGCAGAAGAAGAAGAAAACGAGTCGTGACGGAGACTTGATTTCCAATTAGCCAGTAGGTCTTATATTAGACATTCATGATTGGATACGTTCCTGTGGCCCCCACCTACACTCACTTCAAAATTTTTCTTCGCGGTCTCCAGGGTTGTTCAACTTTGAGAACACCTACTTAATGGAGGAACATACAATTTGAAGACCTTTATTCTGCACCGTTAACCATTTACAACAATATGTTTTTCTGTGCGTCCCCTTTGTTATTGTTCGCATTTCCGGTCGATACAATCACCATTTTTAGTTTCATCATTTAATTTAATTTCCTTTAATTTCCATATATTCTAGCAGTGCAATAAATTTCTTAATGGCCTTTTGTACACTTGTTCTGACATCCTTGTCTGTTTTTCCTTTTCTGCGTGTGTTATTGCCATGATCGGTGTTTGGTTTCCTCTCGTTGGAGTCTGTTATTGTTACTTTCCTCTGTTGGTTTTACATAACCCTGTCACGTCTTGCAGCATCAGGTTCTGAAAGGTGCTGAGGGACTTTTCCACCTATATGCCGAGTATCTCGTCAGTTATACAGTCATGTAGAATCAGGGTGTTTATACTTCAAAAGTTAAACTGCTTGACTTTTTCCTTAATTTTCATTGGCCACCTTTGTATATGTTACCTCTGATATAAAATATGCAGCGATAGAAAATGCAAACCAGAATTAAAGATAAGTCTGAAGACGGCTAGCTAAAGATGTCAAGGCCCAACTTAACTTTGGAAAAGCAACATTAGTGTTGAGTTAAAATAATACTTTATAATTCACTACTGTGTTTTATTGTGCTATATGGTTGTAAAAGCCTTGAACTCACTGCGGACGCGGAGAGACGATTACAGGCCTTCAAATACAAATGTTACAGACGAAATGTACTTATTTCCTATAGAGATAATACGACGAATGTGTACTCAAGAAATAAAATAGAGATGTAGACAGGTGTACACGAACCACTAATTTCAATAGTGAAACAACGAAAACTTGCATGGTTTGGACATGTATGTAGAAATGATTCCTTCTCAAAAATACTACTGCAGGGAACCGTCGAATATGGACGAAGCAGAGGACAAATAAAAGCATGGAGAGACATAAAGGACAGAACAAGATTTTTCTTCACTGGTTCGCATCGTTGAAGATGCATCCAGTGTGGTACCCCTACAACCCTGACAGGTTACGGTTTTATAGATGTACACAGAGTATACAGTGTGCTGCTGAAAACTAATAAAGATCTGGAAAAAAAGTCAAATAGTGCAACTTTTAAAGAACTATTACCCAATGGGTCCACATGATTGCATAACTGACATAAGGAAACAAGTGACTCGTTATATACCATACAGAGTTGCGTTTCACTCGACTTTCATTCCACATTATCCAAACCAAGGTTAACAGATGAGAACATTTTCGGAGGTCGCGGTGACTGCATTACAGTAACAGAGACCATTATTTGTTATGGTTAGAATCTCTGATATAAACTAATTAGACGTGTTCGAGCATGTAAAGGTATGGTACCTCAGCACATCAGGTACCTTCATTAAAACCAACCAAACATGGTTGGCTAATAGTTGGTACTGTTTATGACCACATAAGTAAATGATTAATATAACAGTTGCGAGGAGAGTGGGAGCTAACTGAGCGGACCTGGTACAAACAATGTTTGTTGTATGACGATTATTCTTTATGGCTACAGTATAGATTTATTATTAAATTCTACAATACATACAAAACCAATAGATACAATGGTTTGGTCATCTGGAAAGAATGCCGTGTGATTCATTAGTTTATAAAGCATATATGAAGAGAGGAGAAGCAGAAAGAAGAGCCAAGGGTAGACCTAGAGTACGCTGGATCGACAACATCAATGAGAAATTACACGAACACTAAATAACATTATCTGAAGCTGCCAGAAAAACGAGAGCAAGAGCATTGTATCTCCCTCGACACCCGTAAAGGATAAAAGAGGAAGGAAAGAAGAAGAATAAGTATAGGTTTGAAAAGAAAATAACACGAAGTGAACGCACACAAAAATTGTGTACTTTTTTTAATGCCTTCGTTCTCAAACTCCTGCAGATATAGTCATGAGAAAGAAATGTTTTTCGTCATGTTTTACAGCTTAGCTACAATATCAGCGTATTTTCACATGCTGCATTCACCTTCAGCTTGTCTTCTGGGGTTTTTTCATGCTGCATTCACCTTCAGCGTGGCTTTGAGGTTTTTTCATGCTCCATTCACCTTCAGCTTGGCTTCTGATTTTTGTCATGCTGCATTCACCTTCAGCTTGGCTTCTGATGTATTTTCATGCTGCATTCACCTTCAGCTTACCTACCTTCTGAGGTTTTTTCATGGTGCATTCACCTTCAGATCGGCTTCTGAGGTATTTTCATGCTGCATTCACCTTCAGCTTGTTTTCTGAGTTTTTTTCTTAACCCTCTATGCGATGGGGTAGCCAGCTCCAGTTTAAGACCTCATTAGTTGTTTCCTATGACATGCGTGGTAGCTAAAAGTCCCCTTTCGGGCTGCGACAACACAATGGCTAAATTGTATATAAACCTATATGACATAAAACAGTATACGTAGGAAGATGTGGTGGCTGGATTAACATAACGGCAGTACTATACAGCCAGTCAAATAAGTGGATTACCCCCACCCCCACCTTTTTTCCAAAAGGTAATAAATTATTAAAACCTCGAAATGGCGTATTTGTATGTAAACACTACCCCAAACACCCCCCCCCCCCCCCAATTGCCTGAGACATACCTAAATCCCCGTATATAACGTCAGAACTGGCATGGCAAACTTACACAGTCAACGGGTTAATGAGATCGTTTAATTAGATATAATTAGACAACAAAATGGCAGACATCCAGAAAGACATAATTGGATAATATCCAGACAGACATAATTAGGCAACATCCAAAACAAGACATAATTATACAACATCCAGGCAGATATAATTACACAACCTTCCGACAAACATTTCAAACCACGTCCGGACCTAAACAAGAAAATCTGGGTTGTGATTTCTCGCTTGACACGACTACTCCTCTAGTCGACTCAGCTGTAAACGAGTACCTGAAGCATGAGTAAGGGGAGGTAAAGACAGCAAGGAAGGGAAATAGTTAAGCGGCTTAGTACATGAAGAATTGTCTTCGTCCCCGACAGCAGGTTGCTGGCATCGGGCATACATTTACCGACAGACATAATTATACAATCTCCGGACAGACATAATTACACACCCTCCAGAAAGACAACAACCTTGATCGACACCAAACACATGACACTAGGGCTGAATTTATGAAGTTTCTAAAGAAACTCTGGAATAAGCGCTGCAATACAACTTATATTTGATTGAAATATGCAAGTTAGCTCATTTGCATACAAGGGTAATAATAACATTCGATTTTAACCTATGAATCTCATTTTATGTGGCAAAGCTGAGGAGTGTAGGAGGGATAACGGAGTACTGAACTCGAAAGTCAACAAGAGTTATTGTTTTTGTTTGTATCTTTCAGTCATTTCAGCTGAAAAGGACTGGGAACTCATGTCGCCCTGAGTTCATGAACATCGATATACCAAGTTGTGCCGTCATTTTATGTTAACATTATGTATGCATTTAAAGCACACAATAAAACAAGTTCAAAATGTATTTGGTTAATAGCGTTATCTCCGTGGAAGAAGGGTTAGTTAACTATTTTGCACAATCCCAACTTGCTCTCTCGAACTAGCGTGAGGCTCAAGTTGTAACGTCAACAATGTTTGCCAAAATTGTACACCCCCCCCCCCCCCGAAATGTTTTCGGAAAGAATACATGTCTTTATAAAACTCTAAACATTCAATTGTTGCCTAAAAATCAGTATTGCTGACTTCAACTTCTGGTAAACCACTCTCTACCCCAATAACTGTTTTCAATAACTGTCAAAAGTTTTTGTCAGACCCCCTCCCTTCCATCAAATGTAGACGTAATCTATGGCCACTTACGCGGTTCATGTAGTAATGGCAATCAGACTGGACATATCAAAAGACCTTAAATATTCAATATAGGCTATCAATATTCCCTAAACGGGATATATTTCAATTACAGCAGGCAGAAGGTCACACACAATATTCCTTCTCTCTCTCTCTCTCACTTTACCTGGTGTTTTTCAATCATCACTATGAATGGTAAAGTTATATGAGATATAAAGGAGCTAACACACTGTTTCTTATAAGTGCTCATATGCCTAGTCAGTGGTTGACCAGAGACCTCTTGACTAGCGTCGCCGCCTGCACTTGTTCAGTGGGGACAGCGCCATTCCTAGAAATATTCATAGCTCGAGCCCTGGTAAACTACTTCCTCGTGGCTGGGTGAACCACGGGTAATTTCTATTTCAAATGACAAACAGGAGAAGATCCGAAACTAGGATCTGCTGGTCAGCGAGCGAGTGACTTAATAGCACTAAATTTTGTGATCTCTAAATACGACTTCCAAGAAAGATCAGACGAAAGAGTCAGCATCCTTAAGTGTCATCTACGCAATGAATGTTGACTGCAACGGACCTCCAATAATCCCCGTGTATTGCTTTGGCGGTGCACTCTGCTAGATGGATCCATCTCGCTATGTTTCTCTCTTACTTTCATATCTGCCAACACCTTGCTCGCATCCTCTTTCTTTACCCTCAAGTAAGGTCTTCAACAAGATGTTATGTCTATGTCCAAAATATTTTCTTTGATTTGTATTTCCTGTAAAAGTTCTTGTCTTCATATGAAGTGTTGTTAGAAATTCTGTGTTCGTTACTTCTCTTTTCATGAAGTCCTCCATATATTGCCTGTATAAAGTGTTGCTATTATTTGCTGACTAAATCTAAAGATTCATGGCACAATGTGAACCAATTCACTTTGTACTGTTTTGCTTCTGCCAAACATTGTAAAAAATGCCTCCCACAGAGCAATTCTCTCACGTATCAGAACATTGACACCTGGTTCTAACTAACATCATTACTCACTAAATTTCCAGATGCATTGCTACATTGACACTATGAATCAAATCAGCCCTGAGCTATTGATCTTCTATCTAATCCCAGATGGTGCACTAATACATATGATCGTGGTTAAAAACCAGCATCAAGCACACAGAACATTCCCATACAAAGGGTGGTAGAAAAGTTGTACACTTTAGTGTGAAGAAATCAAAACACCTGAAAATTGGTGTGGAATTTAGTCCCTATCTAAGTATTCACCACTCAAGTCGATGCACTTCTCCCATCCCATCTTCACCTTCCTAATGCGTTGATTGTTGAACATCTCCTGGGCCTGGAACAAAATCTCCACTTCATTAATCAAGTCCTGGATGGAGAAAAATGATGCCAACAAAGAATATTCTTCATGTTTGGACACAGAAAGAAGTCACTCGGTGCTAAGTCAGGTGAGTAAGGTGGATAGGGCATGATTTTATACCCAAACTGCTGGGAAAAGACAATGGAGTCATAAGCTGTATGAGTCAGCTCATTGTCCTGAAGTAGATGAATGCCTCTGGGCCGCATCCTCTGTCTTTTGCACTTAATTTATTCTCATAATCTCTTGAAAAGACTTTGATAGAATGTTGAGTTGATAGTGTGACCACGAGGAAGGTAATCGTGAGTATTACCCTGCGACAGTCACAAAAGACGGTGAGCATGACTTTTCCCATAAATGAACCATCATTGTCTTCTTTGGTGGTGGTTAACAAGAATGTTTCCATTGTTTGTTCTGGTTTGTTGTTTTCAATGTCATAGAGATGCACCTAAAATTCGTCCACAGTAGAAGTGGTAAAGCATACCAAGCCCTAAGACAAATGACAACAATCTTCAGAAACAAAAATGTAGCTTTAAACACCAAAATAATGCTATTCAAAATGATTATTATGCCAATGACAAACACGGACAATGACAGCACAAGACAAAACGTAAACTTGTGACAGCAGAAATGGCATGCTTATGCAGAATCCTAGGAATAGCGCTAAGAGACAGAGTTAGGATTGAGGACATTAGACAAAAAAACCGACTCCACTCCAATCTTAGTAGAACAAGCTATGCTACGCAGATACAGTGAAGGCAGACCATGAAAAAATGAAGGACCACCGAAATAAAAAAGGTGACAAATTTCACAATATACTCAGTATATTTCACAATGACACACAGATTATGTGCCCTTGCGGACAATCTGCAGAATGTACAGAACCATTTTACAGAACTGCCCATTGTACTACACCACAAAAAGAAAACTGTAACCATCTGATGGACAAGCTCTATGGAAGCTGTTGCTGTTGACCACAGCTCAGTTCATTGAAGAAATCCATATCAGTGTATGACTTCAAAAGCTGAATGAAGAAGTGAAAAGAAAAACTGTTTTCGTGAGAAACCCATGATTAGACAATATTATTTGCCTGACAATGTTTTTGATGTAGATCATTTGAGCTCCACTGGGATGAAGATTACTGCAGTATGTCCGACTGTGACTGAGTCTTATGTGTGCATGGGATTTCCTTCCACACTATAACCATGTGTAGATACATTGAGGAGTTCTTGTCTTTCCTTCTAGCACATTTTGTTAAGCAGTAACTTGTCTTGAGGTTCTCTACAGCGGCCGCACCGATCCTGAGTCTGCGACAACAATCAGGATTTACTTGTTCCAGCCTCCCTCGATCTAATGTCTAACACAAGGTGGAAGATGTAAATGTGTTACCCACACTTGCAGATAAGTGTGATGATGATAATGAGATGAAATAGTCCATATAGATATGAGCAGGTAGCTCTTGACAGCCCATAGCCTTACTGACAATAGTACAGGTACTTCTCAGTTCTATAACTGATGTTACACCCAGACTCATATAAGGTTGTCTCACAGGCATGGTTGTGTGAGGGAGGTTTATGGATGCATCTTTGGTCCCCAACAGGAGCCATTCCAGCGCATTCTCAGGTTTACCATGTCCTGCCATAGGCACGAGCACACACATCTGGGCCAACTATCTCATCATTAAGATTTGTTGACCCATCTACAGTGATGGCATATGTAACACTTCCCGTCACCTAGAAGTCTGCCACAAAAGGACAAAGGTTCAATACCCACTGACCTGCATCTCTTCGTCATCCATGGGGATTATTTAATAGAAGACAAATGTAAGAAATTGAGACAAGAGGTGACAGGTTGTCAACGTATCCACCAACCTGTCTTAGTTGCCTCATACGAAATTCCCAGAAAGGAATATGATGGCCCTATTCTTTGCACCATGAACTAGATATCCAGGCTCAGGTTCCACATTGCTGGAGGCTAAGCGTAGAAGTGGATGATTTAACTTGTGTTCTAATGCTAGAAAATACACGCTAATGTATGGTGGGATACACAGCAGTGATTTTAACCATTTTAAACTGTGATCCATTTTAGGACAAATTTTCTTATGTGGCCCCCTAGTGCCTTAAAAAAATCAATATGTCATTGACTGTAATTTTAATCTTTATCACTGTAATTCTTACTACTGTATTTATTGCCTTCCTATAATCCCTCTCTAGCAGGTTTGTGCCTCCCCTTCCATTAAAACATTTTTTCATGGTTCTCCTGCTGCAATTCTGCTTGCCCACGCCCCCACCACCCCTATGGCCCACATTGAAATCCAACAGGTGTACAGCATAAGTAAAGGGAGAGAATGAAACCTTGTACTTGTAATGCATAAATAGATATAATATTGTTCATGGAAAGTTCAGTATACAATAGGTCAACATGACCTTTGTGCTAATTCAAAGTGAATAAATCATCCATCCTACTGTAATAGACACCCCATCAAATAAAATGTTCATTCAGTCGATGCCTCTGCACAGCTTGCTGTTTATGGATAATATTAATCTTATGAGAAAGAACTTCAAGAATGTAGCTCTAAATTTCATCACTTATTGGCGATTCGAAATAGCAAAAAGTCAAAACATAAACAGTGGGCTTCGCCGGCACGCTAGATGATAGAAACAGATAGGATAAGACATATCCTTGGAAACTATGAAGAATTTTGACCCATGGTACCTTGAACAGAAACAACTAGCACAAATATAAATTGAATGACTATGGTTTCATTAGGAAAATTACAGAAAACATTGTGAATTCCAATTTACTGCCAAAGTTCAGATGTGTTGGGCCATTAGCACAAACACAAGTGACACAATGCATCTCACTTTCAGGTCTCCATCCTGCTTGAAATCTAGTAGATTTCTGGTGTACTATAACAGAGATTCAGCAGCAGTCAGAAAATTGGGTATGTTCAATATCCATTTACCACCAATGTCCTGATATGTCAGGCCAATGAATGGATTTACGTCAGGACATTCGCACAAAATAAAGCGGAGACACACCGCATCACTTCTTTTTTGGACTCTCTCCTGCTGGAAATCTAATAGGACCATTGCCCTACATGAGAAATTTAATGGGAGTTAGAGAACAGAAGCTGTAAAATAATTATCCTTCGCAAAGATAAGTAAACTATGCCGTGGTTATCTCTGAACGTGAGACTAAAACCTTTGAATAACATACCAATTGATAATATTGGTAATTGATAATGTGTGAGACTGCAGAAAAACTATATAACAAGAGAACTTGGGCAAAAAACACAAGGTTGTTCAGTTTTACAATAAACGCACACACTATTTGGTACGGGTATGAAAGCATAAACAACAATATACAAGACAGTTTCAATGCTTTAAAAAATGTATTTTCTTCATGGACACCTTAAAGTTGAAATGTTCAAACTGTCTTGCATACTTATTATTATTTGTATTAACTTACTGTTATTTGTATTGTTTTCATACCCATATCCAATAGTCTGTGTTTTCATTGTAAAATTGAACGTAACTTGTGTTTTGTGTACGTAAGTACATGTCATTCTATGAACATGAACAATTATGAAAATGAAATACACAAATTATGGCTTCAGCTTGGACCTATTATTTTATTTTAAGATTGCCAGCGTAGGCACACACACACATATATTCACAACCTAGCAGCGTGACATTCCCATGAGTCTTCTGTGGTGGCAAAAATCACTCATCGATAAGCAGATTTAGTCATGAGAAGTCCTGCCCCGCTCATTCTACCTTAACATGCTTACTTCAGACAGTCTATCAAGACAAATAAGACCATATATATATATCCAGCATTATGATCAAGTGTCATGCCCTGAATGTATTGCCTGGACCAAAAGAGGAGTAAAGAATAGTAAAACTGTTAAGTTTCCATGCATGTTGCAGTAGGTGAGACTAAGGAGATTATGGTGTGGAGTTTACTGTACTATTCCATATAGAGTCAAAGTGACCAAGTGGTCATGCTGAAGTTGGATGTGTCAGGTCAGAAGGTGCAGATATCACAGTAAAGCTCTAAATTATAACAGATTTCATTCCATTCTTATGACTACATCTTGTTACCAAACACAGAATGTGCCGTTCTGACTGCCGGAGGCGATTATGGATTTCAACAACTTTCTATTTCCAGTACATGATAAGGCAACAGCAGTAAATAAACAAAGTTCTAAAGTTATCCAGAACCACTTTTGGCAATGGTTAAATAACGTAAACTGGTTTGGATATGTAATGAGACACAACTCGTTTTCTAAAATTATTTTATAATGATATTCAAGGGTAGATTATGAAGAGGTTGACAAACAAAATCCTGGATTGATAACATCAAGGAATGGTCTGGGCATGATTTTTCTACACTTCTTCAAATGGCTAAGGATAGAGGTGCTTCGAGGGCTTTTTGTGTTGATATATCCAGTGTGCCCCCCCCCCATAATCCTGACATGTTATGGGTCTTATTATTATTTCCAGTAAAAAAAAATTCTTATTAGGATTGTCATAATCTCAATTGGTTTCTATCTTTTCTCTGTTGTAATCTATGTTTTCCACACCTCCCTGTCTCATAACATGCCAAAAAAATAAAGATTATCAATTTCTGATATTTCATGTCTCGCATTTGACTCTTTCAGCATCTCTTCAATGTTTTTTCTAATTGTCCCATGGTACTCTCATATTTGATTACTGTCATATTGATGACATCAGTCAATTTTCATGACAGAGGTCACTCATAATGGCATTAGTCAGATATGACAGTATCATGGACAGCTAGAAAAACTAACAAGGAGGTACAATGGTTTCTTAAAATGTTTTGCTGACAATCTTCTGCCTAGGAAAACGGAGGCAGAAGAATTACTTCCAGTGACTAGAGTGTAGAATTATAGATAGTTTCTAACTAGGCCTACTCTTGTTCACTCTGTGTTTGTGTTATCTAGCGTTTGTGGATACTTTATTTGCCAACACCAGAAACCCAATCGCATGAACTTAAAAAAGCAACACTGTAAACCTATGACCTAATCACATAAAGCTTATTACATTTTACCCTGAGCTAACTTGAAACACTTTGAAAAAGGTAATGAAGTTTTGCTAATCACTGGTAACATATATAATAACACAGAAATCACCATTGCAACATCAAAGGCCTTTATCAAGAACACAATCACAACATAATATGATGAGTAAGAACAGCACTATTGCCTGCCATGTGAACACCAATAGTGTCATTCTTACTCATATTATGTTGTGAGTGTATTCTTGATAAATGTCTTTCGGTTGAAATGTGAAGTTTATTAACATGTTACCAGTGATTAGCACAAACTAATTACCCTGTTAAAAGTTTTTCCTGTTGGATTTCAATTTTGAAGCAGTTCATACATATTAATTATTTTTTGGAACCATTCAAAGTCTAAAATGTCCTGATTTTTCTAAAAACTCTAGCCATTATCACTATTGAAGTCAAAACAATAACCATGTCATATTGACATCTATTTGTATATCACACACTACTTAATTTAGGAAATAATAACCTATGACAAAATCAATCAAACAAGTAGTCTAGGTCCACAAATAAAACAATGGCACAAGGCATCTGGACTACATCAAGCTACATGAGAGAGCAAATTGGAGTTGGACTTAGTTGCCATCTAAGAACAAACACCTTTAAAAATGAGTGTAATGTAGGCCTATAGATCCTAGGCACCTATACTGAATCATACTATTAAATACTAATTTATTATTAGTAATTACTATAGCATATGCCTAATATAATTAGTATTTGATGCTGGAATAAAATGTCCATAGCCTTGAAGACATAATTATTAGATTATACTTAGGCCTATCCAGCAGCTGAAATAAATGAAGAATGTAATATCAATATCATTTTATATCATACAAACTAATTGCTCTTAACTTAAACAATGTAGCATTTGTAGGCCTATGGACTTTCGCAATGTGATCCGATTGGCGTAGGAGATCATAGATTAGAATGTCAATGTTACGACCAAGACTAAATTAGAAGACTAGGCCCTTACTCAATGATGCCTGTCATTTTGACGTGTGGTATTTAGCAATATTTGCGCGGACTGACTTGGCAACCCGGACATTACGATAATACAAGTTAGACTAGATATTAATTTACATGGTGATCGTTATGAAATGTGATATCCTGGGGTCTGCTAGATTTTGCATTCAATTCTCTCCAAAAGCGCTCATCCGGAAAGAGTCAGTCACCCGTACAAAACAAAACAAAACGTGTACTATACATTTAGTTGAAGCCAACCTTAAGGAAGCATTAAACCCTAGAAAACATATAAATTAACACAAAAGAACAATAACAGAAACGCAAACTTACCATGTTACAGTAAAGCAATGAAAGTCATTTTCTCCCCTGAGTGTTCGTTCTTCCCTGTACAGGTAATCGCCATGTTGAATGGCGGACTGCGCAACTGATTTTGCGCATTGAATTTTGACGTCAGGGTGTCTGCTCCCGGTGACCTTTATTAGGGTCAAAGGTTGAAGCTCATAACCTTATGTCATCATCATCATTAAGTGCCGTCTCAGCAACGAAGGTTGGCTACAACAAACCCCAACATCCCCTATCTCGTGTTTTAGTGGTGCACTCTGCTAGAGTGTAACCTGTCCATCTTGTGATATTACTTAGTGATGATATTTAGTACAAATCTATAAATAAGATTTAAGCAAATTAAATATGAAAAGGTAATACAATTTTAACGATCCCAAAAATATCGACTGAATAAACGCTCCAACCAAAAGAACTTTTTCAAGCACAGACATACATCCAGCAAAAATCATAATTATTGAATGATTGTAACACACTTTGCTGTATTCGAGCTGAATCTGAAGACAATTGACTAGATTTGAACCAGGTCCGTTCAGCTAGAAACTATTCGCCACGCAACGAATAAACAAGTTTTCTAGACTGATCAAATCGTATGCCCCAAAAATATGCGATTTTAGTCAAACTATCCAATGTTTATATTCTCAAGTTATTTGTAACACTGACACAAGTTGCTCGTCAGTGACCTAGTATTTTGACAACACAGTCCTTTAGAATCATTGATATAATTCTTCTAAAGCAGTGCTCCCCAAAGTCGTCTATATGGACCTCATGGGTCGATTTCGACTTCAAGGGTGGGAGGGGGGGGGGCTATGAAAGCGAGAAAAAAATGAGGTACACGAGATTTAATTTGTGTACAGCATTTAGTACCTACAAATCTGAGTGCCACCAAATGCAGCAATCTCTTCAATTCGCCATAAATTCAAAAACAAGATTCATAGCAGCGCGTTGAATTCTCAATTATTTGCACAGTTTAGTGATGAAAATGACGACGTCTTTCATCAATTACTTCTTCACAATGAAATGTTCTGGTTCTCGAAAAGTTTATTTTTGACAAGTTTATTTTCATTTTTGAGATCGTTTTACATTGTTGGATGCCAAAGATCCCATTTTTGGATGCTAAAGATCCCATTTTGGATGCTAAATATCCCATTTTGGATGCTAAAGATCTCATTTTTGGATGCTAACGATTTCATTTTGAAAGAAAATTTAATCTAGTAAAAACCGGGCATTTCTTATTCAACAGATTTGTTTACTAAATTTAATTAGGTTAATTTGCAGTTAGTTACATGGTGACAATCAGAATTTAATTTTTTTTTAAATGAAGTCCATAATTGTTGCTTTTGTTACCAGTTATTAATCTCATGAAGAAAATGATTGGACGGGGCCACAATTTTCCTATTTCTCCAACTTGTTTCACTGACAAACGCCCAGGAGGAAGACGTTTTCCTCTATGTTCAATATTTAAATGTCCTTCACACATACTTTAAAGCCAGGTTTGAGTATGTTTTGACAATGCAAATATCACAGCGGATTATCAATTCATGCGGTGATATTGAATAATCGAATGTCATATTATAGGAAGAGATGATCGGAATAGGTATGAACGCAGAACTTAAGATACAGTTCAGAAAGTTGTGGCAGAAAGATATACCTGTTGTTTTCACGTTGCTTTTAACATAATAGGCAATCGCAAGAAAGTATTTGATAGCTTTTCCATCTTCATATCTCGTGAAATAGGTTTTAGCTCGGATGCCAATCTTCTTACGATAACAAGAAATCGAATTCCAATCATTGGACATAGATATTGAAGACTATACGTCACTAATGTGAAGATAATATTAAACTATTGTTATCAGAGAATCAGGTTCATCATTCCTCTCATTAACAGCATTATTTGTTTATTAATTGTGTGTAAGAATTGTTCTATGTTCTGATTTGTTTCGTTCTTAATCCAAATATTGACTTGCATTGTGGGTCTTCTCAATAAAGGTATGAATACAATTTGTGTATGTTCTCCTTATATTTTTTTTTACAATTGTCCACTCTAAAAGAATATATATCAAAGTGAGCTGCACTGTGTCAGTTGTCAAAAGCATATTTTAAGTGAATATTTTTGGTATTCCCTTCCCTAATGGAAGATAAGACAACAATAAACACTACAGCAGTAAACCTAGAACCACGTATCTTAATATCGGAAACTTAAGGATATCAATAAGAGACAGAATGATGAATGAGGACATTAGACAAAGAGCAAGGACCACCCCAACCTTGGAACATTAAGAGAGAACAGATCAAATGTTTTGAACACATCAGCAGACTACCATCAGACAGCGTACATCAGTAAGTTATTCTATACAGATACAATGAAGGCAGACCTAGAGGCCTGCCACGAAAACGATGGAACACCGAAATAAAAGAGGCGACAAATTCCACAATATACTCAGCACACTCGAGGGCCATCTCCAGAAAATTCTTCTACCCCTGACGTTGAAAAGCAACAAAGGGTTTAGCGAATAGAATAGGAAACAGAAAATGCAATAAACAAAGAAAAATCAACAAAGCACTAGGCTCTGATAACATACAAACAGAACTCCTCAAAGCAGTAGCAGAGAGCGGGGAAAGAATTGCTACACATACTATTCAATGTAATATGGAAGAAATAAGAGTCACCAGAAGACTGGAGAAACGCGACGATAATTCCCATATGGAAGAAAAAAAAAGGAAGTAAGAGAGATTGCACGAAATACAGAATGATATTTTTATTAATCCACGCAGGGGAAATTTATAACAAAATATTGGAACAGCGATTATGATCATACATTGAACCACAACTTAAAAACACCCAAATAGGATTCTGTAAGAACAAGAGCTGTACAAATGCCATATTTACACTCATACAACTGGAAGACAAAAAAACTACTTAAAACAACATTCTTAATAGACAGTTGCACTTTCTCAACATCTGTAAGCTGGTCTTCATTGACCCCGATATCCATGACGAATGTCAGGGTACACAGCATTTCTGTGCATTGATCTAAGTCATCATGATTAGTTTGTTGAAGATATCTATCAAAGGCTCTGCCTTTCATCTCATCTGATGGCAGTGTCTACCCTGTGTCGTCCCTCACCTTTGTACTAGGTTTCGTTTCTGTTCTCCGCTTCATTGACCTATGTAGCTTCCAGAACTTGTGTAATGGTTTGTCCGCCATGACCTCCTCAGTACATTTTGTTCCAAATACATCGTCTTTGTTTCTTCGGCAACTTGTTTAAAAGCCTCGATTGTCTTTTTCATTGCACTCTTTGCCTCCCGTCTATCACTGAGTGTGATGTGTGCCTGTTTTCTCTTGTATTGTCAATCCTTGATTGCTTGCTTTTTGAGTACCCATGTTCCCTCTGTCTCTTTGGTCCTCTTTAGTTTCATAAAAATTCCACATACACTCTGGATTGCGGCAAGGATGTGTTATATCTTCCTTGTTATTCATCACATCACATATATCGATTACATTTGTAAAATTATCGACACTAATAAAGAAGACAACCTAAACAATATCATGAGCAAACTTCTGTTTGCAGACGATCAAACAATAATATAAACATCCAAATAACAACTATAATAATATAATATAAATAGACTGCATTCAACATGTAAGAACTTTAACATGAAGGTAAACACAGAAGAAGAAAAAAAAGAGGTAATGTCAATCAAAAACAGAAAGAAACACATCTATTCTAATCGATAACCAACAACTTAATCAGGTGAAAGAATTCACTTATCTTGGAAGCATCATATCATCGAATGGGAAAAAATAAAGAAATCCAACATAGATGCAACATAGCATACCGGATCTTGGAGCAGATTTCAAAAACAAATGTGAGCATGTACACCAGATCATCTTACTATCACTCTGCTACCAATGTCAAACGTGGACACTAACGATAAGAATCCAAAAGAAAACGCGTTGCTGCAGACGTGATTTATCTACGTAGAATTCCAGAAATAACAATAAAAGACAGAATCAGAAATAAAAACATCAGAAGACTAAAACACACAATGCAAATCTTGGATTACATCTGAAGACAACAGATTAAGAGGTTTTCATATGTTTCCAGACTACTAATGGAGAGTGTCCCTCAAAAAGCATTACTATACAGACACAAGGGTTACAAAGCCAGGGGCAGACCATGCAAATGATGGATTACAGAAATAAAAGAGTCAACGAAAAAAACCATATATAAAAACACACAAAAAGTCGTCTCCAGAGAACTCTTCTACCCCTGACGCTGCAAGGCATAACGTAGTATGAAAAAAAGGAAATACAGAAGAAAAGACGTTTCATGTAGCATATAACCTCTTCTGAAGTACTTGGACGACTTGTAATATGTCTAACCACAGCGTGCCGATACTTAGATACTTGAAGCCTGGGTGACCTGTCTCCCATGCCAAGTTTCGATACTGTAAAGAAGTACCTATGGTTAAAATTTATCAATACAAATTCTAGTTGATATGGCTGAATTTTGAAGATTGTCGTAGTGTTAGCAGTGGTATTTATAGTAGTAATATTAGTATCAGTAATAGTAGTGGTAGTAGTAGTAGATGTTGTAGTAGTAGTAGCAGTAGTAGTGGTAGTAGTGATGGTGGTGGTGGTGGTGGTAGTAGTATTAGTAGTAGTAATCGAAGAAGAGGTATTAGTAGTAGTAATATTGGTAGTAGTAGTGATGGTAGTAGTAACAGTAGTAGTAATAGTAGTAGTAGTAGTAGTAGTAGTGGTGGTGGTAGTAGTAGCAATACGTTAGCAGCAGTAACGACTGTAGTAATAGTGGTAATAGTAGTAGTTATACTAGTGGCATTCTTGGTAGCAGAAGCAGTAGTAGTGAACTTTGGAAATTTACTTTGTAAACTCATTGCCACCCAACAGGAAGAAATGTGTTCCAGCTTTCAACGTGTGTTTATGATTGTTATTGTTAGGACAATATTTTGCTTGAGACCTTTTTTCAGCGCGACTTACTGTGATCATGATACTATAGGCAATATAAAATATGTTGGTTAATTTGAAAATAATCGTCTAAATTGATCTTTTCAGAAACGGAAAAAGTCAAATAAGCCATTTTAAATTAGATGCTGTTTCCAATTAGCCAATATGTTTTATATTATCGACGGCCTCGGTCTGAAAATCTGAAGTAGCGTTTTCTTGAATCATACTGTTGTTTGCAGGGCCGCGGCGTGCTCTAATGTAGAGAGGAGGCCGCATCAGTTGGAACGAATCAACATACATTGTTGGGGTGGCGTTAGAAATAAAAGCATTTAAGGGTTCGGAATTTCGAAGACTTGCAGCATACTGAGAAAATCTGGCGCATGATCCTGGTTGTTTGTATAGTTCATATACTCAATAATGACAGAATAAACTCACCAAATATAATATTAATCATTACAATGTTGAATACTTTCAATACAGCTTCATCGCCATTATGTTTGGTGTGTGAACAAATGTTTTCATTGAAGCATAGAAGCCATCGAGTAGAAATGCCCATGTATGCTAATAAGGTCTTCAAAAACTCACTAAACGGAGAGACTGCCTCTCTTAGATACCAACACCGTTCTATAAAAGACGTATCTGCGGCCCTGTACGTGGCTGGGGACAGTGTTATATACAATAGGACCTATATACTGAAAGGAGTGGTGGCAACACAGATTTGAGAAACGTTGCATTAGAACAGTAATTCCCAAACTTTTTTGCCTGGTAGACCCCTTGCCGATTTCTTTTCTCCATAGACCCCTTTTCTGCTTAATATTGTATTTACGTTGCCCTATTTTTGCCGTGCAGAGTCAGGATAAGAAGAGTTCTCCGGAGATGGCTTTCGTGTGTCCTGTTTGTAAGTATGTTCCATGGCCTCTTTGATTTCTGTGATCCATCTTTTACATGGTCTGCCTCTGGCTTTATAATCGTGATGTCTATGTGTAATTGAACGAGCTACTCTTTGCAGACGACGAAGTACCAATAGCGACATCAGAAGAATACTTACACGAACATATGAAAAGACTTCACACAACATATCAAAAATTCAACATGAAGATTAATATTGAAAAGATTGAATTAATGGCAATAGCAAAGAAAGAAAGAACGATATATCACTCACTATCCATCGATAATCAACACCTTAAACAGTTAAAGGTGTTCACTTACTTAGGATCAGGAAGCATTATATTGATTGAAGGGAAACACAGTAAAGAGATACAAAATAGATGTAACAAAACATACCAGATCCTAGAACAAAATGACACGTATTTTTAAGAACAAAAATTGTAAACATAGACACTAAAGTTGCATTATACAAGACTATAATTATCCCATCACTGTGCGACCAGTGCCAAACCT
>CM067300.1:7058243-7090743 GCA_034231615.1 Meghimatium bilineatum
CTAATACAATGTGACTTGGTCATTGAAGATTGGTTACTGTAACTTCTAATACAATGTGACTTGGTCATTGAAGATTGGTTACTGTAACTTCTAATACAATGTGACTAGGTCATTAAAGATTGGTTACTGTAACTTCTAATACAATGTGACTTGGTCATTGAAGATTGGTTACTGTAACTTCTAATACAATGTGACTAGGTCATTAAAGATTGGCTACTGTAACTTCTAATACAATGTGACTTGGTTATTGAAGATTGGTTACTGTAACTTCTAATACAATGTGACTTGGTCATTGAAGATTGGTTACTGTAACTTCTAATACAATGTGACTTGGTCATTGAAGATTGGTTACTGTAACTATTAATACAATGTGACTTGGTCATTGAAGATTGGCTACTGTAACTTCTAATACAATGTGATTTGGTCATTGAAGATTGGTTACTGTAACTTCTAATACAATGTGACTTGGCCATTGAAGATTGGTTACTGTAACTTTTAATACAATATACCCTTTGTCGTGATGCTGCGAACACGTTTGTTTGTCACTGTTTCTGTATTAATTGCCGTCCCCATCCTCATCATCATCATCTCCAAAATGCATAGTCCTTCAGGATCATTGGAGTGACACATTGGAGACAACAATTCTTCTCAACACAGTGTGTGAGTGTGAAGTTACTTAATACATATCATCTGTTAATATTAACAATATATACTTTTATATTACCTCCTACTCTTCGTTACAATCTTTATGTTTCGGTATCTAAGTTCAGTACAATCTTTATGTTTGGGTATTTAAAACCATATAGTTCAGTACAATCTTTATGTTTGGGTATCAAATTTCAGTACAATCTTTATGTTTGGGTATCGAAGTTCAGTACAATCTTTATGTTTGGGTATCTAAGTTCAGTACAATCTTTATGTTTGGGTATTTAAAACCATATAGTTCAATACAATCTTTATGTTTGGGTATCTAAGTTCAGTACAATCTTTATGTTTGGGTATCTAAGTTCAGTACAATCTTTATGTTTGGGTATCTAAGTTCAGTACAATCTTTATGTTTGGGTATCTAAGTTCAGTACAATCTTTATGTTTGGGTATTTAAAACCATATAGTTCAGTACAATCTTTATGTTTGGGTATCAAATTTCAGTACAATCTTTATGTTTGGGTATCGAAGTTCAGAACAATCTTTATGTTTGGGTATCTAAGTTCAGTACAATCTTTATGTTTGGGTATCTAAGTTCAGTACAATCTTTATGTTTGGGTATTTAAAACCATATAGTTCAATACAATCTTTATGTTTGGGTATGTTAGTTCGGTACAATCGTTGTTTTTGTAATTCAATTTGGTACAGTCTTTATGTTTCAATTATTCCAGTTCGCCAAGATAGGGTTCACAGTGCTCATTCCCGGCCACCAATTGACTACTGGTTTGCCGAACTTCTCTATTGCTCCAGGCATGCAACCAAATGTTCAAGTCAAAAAGATTGTCCTGTCCTGAGTCACTGTACCTCTATGATAGGCTTCAGCCATATGAAAAAAACCAGTTTCCTCCACCCCAGTGCTGTCAGTTTCCTCCACCCCAGTGCTGTCAGTTTCCTCCACCCCAGTGCTGTCAGTTTCCTCCACCCCAGTGCTGCGCACTATAACTCTGGTTCCCTCTCAACCACAGAGGCTGCATACATATATAAAAAACAAAGCATAAAAAACATTGCAACAACAAAATAAAAGCATGAGAAGCTTAATTGTATAGATGATGTACTATGAAACTTCTATAAGAAGATAACCTCAATATAACGGCATGTCATTCACTGAGGTTTTCTGTTACAAGGATGGTTTGTCTAGTGGGCCATTGGTGGGACCCACAGACGCAACCACATGCATTTCATTTCGGTGCCATCATTATGTTTGAATATTTATTTTCGGTAACATCTTTATATTTGGGTATATAAGTTCGATAAAATCTTTATGTTTGGACGTTAATTGCTTCTAATTATTATACTTTACATGTCCTTTACTGAACATTGGCTTCACTACCACTCTGTAGGTCGCCTGGTTGTGTGCATACTGTCCCGCTTCTTCCAACATCATAATCAAAATGTTTTCAATGCCATGTGCCTTTAACGTCATTTTCCTTATGTGGCGTTCCTTTACCTGTTCTTCCAAGATTCTTCTAATTAACCTATTGTGTCCTTTACCTGTTCTTCCAAGATTCTTCTAATTAACCTATTGTGTCCTTTACCTGTTCTTCCAAGATTCTTCTAATTAACCTATTGTGTCCTTTACCTGTTCTTCCAAGATTCTTCTAATTAACCTATTGTGTCCTTTACCTGTTCTTCCAAGATTCTTCTAATTAACCTATTGTGTCCTTTACCTGTTCTTCCAAGATTCTTCTAATTAACCTATTGTGTCCTTTACCTGTTCTTCCAAGATTCTTCTAATTAACCTATTGTGTCCTTTACCTGTTCTTCCAAGATTCTTCTAATTAACCTATTGTGTCCTTTACCTGTTCTTCCAAGATTCTTCTAATTAACCTATTGTGTCCTTTACCTGTTCTTCCAAGATTCTTCTAATTAACCTATTGTGTCCTTTACCTGTTCTTCCAAGATTCTTCTAAGTAACCGTTTGTGTCTTCTTACCTGACAAAAGTTTACTAGCGTGTGTTTTTTTTAAACTGTGTTCAAAAATGAAACATCATTTATATTTAGGTCTTTCTTGAAGCCTGCGCATCATCGTCTTCGTCTTTCTTGAAGACTGCGCATCATCGTCTTCGTCTTTCTTGAAGTCTGCGCATCATCGTCTTTCTGACCATTATATTATTTAGTTGTATATAGCGTATAATTAGCGAATAAATAATGCGAATTAATATAATTCTTTGCAGAATAACCACGACAGCGGGTATAACTATGGGTCTCAACAACATGCAAGTACTATACATATTAACATCACATGACTCGAACTGGAGAGCTCTGGTATCTGCTCTATGCACCGTGTTCGAGCTGAAGGAATATAGATAAACATATATGCTGTTTTACTTGTTTGCAAATTACATTGCTGAAATATTTTTGGTAATATTTTAAAAACTACTTCTGTTTATTTTAATAATTACTGGCTGTGTTTGTTGAGTGCAGTGGTCTACTTTGGAAGCTTGTCTACAAAAATAAATGGTACATGTTAGGCAAATGTGACCTCATCAAGTGATAACTGTCTTTTTAATAGTTGGTTTGATTTCATAAGCTTCCGTGACGCCAAGATAAAAATACGCAAAGCGTCTGCTAACGCTAGTGCGTTACGCGAAGATCGGTGGATGCTACATTGTATGCGCCTTTAGCGAAAGTTAGTTCCGTTAATTAATGTATAAGTTAGTTTCCTTAAATAATGTATAAGTTAGCTTCGTAAAAATAGGCCACATCTGCTTAACATGAACCAAATAAATAAAAAATACTGTAGGTTTCCCTGTTCAGGAATACACACCGATGCTTTTTACAAGAAGTAGCTTTGTCATTGAAGTCGAAGACCTGTACAGCAAGGCGTTCAGTACACATCCGAAAGATACAATAGTATTCACTGTAGTTTGAACTAGAGACTCCGTGGTACTCAGATCTGCATTCTACTTATTCGGCCACGCTTTCTACAGACTTTATGAAGACTAAAAACTCAGGTGTATTGAAAGATAATGACTGTATGCTTGAAGAGACTGAAAAAGGTAACAACAATTAACAGCACTGTGATTTGCCTTGCATGTCGCAAGAGACGACTAATCACTTGTTTGGGGTAGGATTTTGTCGTCTATCAATAGCTCATACCGAAACAAAAGTCATGCTCAGGTGCAATGTGTCAGACTGAACAATGTAGATATCGCATTGAAGCTGTAAACCATCGCACAATTCATTTCATCAGCATGTCACATTCCGACATCCAGCAGGAGTTTTAGAATGAGCGAAGAAGAAGCAGTTTAACGTGTCTACACAGTACGTCTGGTTTAACATATCTACACATTACGTCTGGTTTAACATGGCTACACAGTAAGTCTGGTTTAACATGGCTACACAGTAAGTCTGGTTTAACATGGCTACACAGCAAGTCCATTTTTCTGGATAAATATTGCTGTATTTGAAAGTTCATCAAGACTCACATACAGTTTTACATGTCTACAAATCAATATGGTTTTCTTAATGAATGCTGCTGTATTTGAAAGCTCCCCAGTGCTCCCATGGAGCTTTCTGTGGATGTCTGTCTCTGTGGGCCAGTACACCTCCCTTAACTGGTTTATTGTATTGCTGTCTTGAAGGATATGTTCAGCTGTCTGTGCTGCCTGCCCACATGGACACAGGTGATGTCACCAGTCTATTTAAGTGACTATTTTGTCTGTTGGAAAGATTGGACACTTGTAGAAGGTGATGAAAGTTAACATATTTTGTCTGTTGGAAAGATTGGACCCTTGTAAAAGCTGATGCAAGTTAACATATTTTGTCTTTTGCAAAGATTGGACCCTTGTAGAAGGTGATGAAAGTTAACATATTTTGTCTGTTGGAAAGATTGGACCCCTGTAGAAGGTGATGAAAGTTAACATATTTTGTCTGTTGGAAAGATTGGACCCTTGTAGACGGAGATGAAAGTTAACATATTTTAATAATTTTCTTCAAGTCTTCTCTGAATGTTTGGTTCATAAAAGCATATATAAATGGGTTAACAGCGTTGTATATGAAGTAACCATAGAAACCGATGAGATTGAGCGGAACTAGATTGTTCGCCATGAGCAAAGCTGGGAGGAAGGCAATAATGAAAACGAGGGTGACTATGAAAAGCATCAAAGCAGTTTTGATGTTAGCAAGAAGATGTCCGTCCCGAGCGGCTCCTGTACGTTTCTTTTTAACACTATTTGAGATTATGCTCCTGTGTGGTTGTTCATTGCTGTGGTGCCTTCTTGATGTCTCGTCTGTTGTAAAGTGTGTTTCATCAGTTCGGGAGAACGAACGAGTGGACAAGTTTGAATGTGTGGAAGCTGTTTGCAACTGTTGAAGCTTAGAAAGAAGGGGTTTCTCTTCTGGAGAAACGTTATCATTGCAAGGTGGTGCTGCACTGATGTCTTCATCAGTATTGTCTGCTCTATCACAGCTCTCAAGTGTGTATACGAATTGAGTGCTGGATCGAATAGTGGTGGAGCTATTCGTTATCTTTGGCTCCATGTTTTTCTCTTGGGCACATATTGTTGTGTAATATAGTCTTTCTGGTGCCCTATTATGCAGCTCAAGTGGACCGGTGTACACACTGTTTTCTTCTTGATTTGTGTGTGGACCGGTGTACACACTGTTTTCTTCTTGTTTTGTGTGTGGACCGGTGTAGACATTGTTTTCTTCTCGGTTTGTGTATGAATCGGCGTAGACACTGGTTTCTTCTTGATGTCGACAGGTGCAGAAACGGATGTGTTCTCGACTTATGTCTGGGTTGGTGCAGACACTGTTATCGTCTCGACTTATGTGTGGGTTGGTGTAGACACTGTTATCGTCTCGACTTATGTCTGGGTTAGTGCAGACACTGTTATCGTCTCGACTTATGTGTGGGTTGGTGTAGACACTGTTATCGTCTCGACTTATGTGTGGGTTGGTGTAGACACTGTTATCGTCTCGACTTATGTCTGGGTTAGTGCGGACACTGTTATCGTCTCGATTTGTGCATGGGTCGGTAACAATGCACTCCTCTCGACTTGAGTGTTGTCCAGTGTAGACACTGTACTCATTTTGACATTTGTGTGGACTCTTACAGACACTGTTTTCTTCATTTAGTGCATTCAGACAGCTATAAACAACACTGCCTTCTCTGATTGTATCCTGGCCGGTATAAACACCGCTTTCTTCTGTGCTTGTATGTGGGCCCATATAGGAATTTCTATTTTGTTGACAAATATTATGTTCTAGGTCCTTTATGTTCTTTGTATTAGGACCAATATAGACACTACATTGATGTTCTTCATCTGAACTCTCACCAACAACTTCCTGTTCTGCACGATTCAACGTCTTGAACTTCACTATTCTGTCGTCATGTCTGCCCCTACCATAAAATTCCGATTCCTTTTTTTGTGTGAGTAAATTCGTTGCGTTCTCAGTCTGAACATCATACGAATCCTTCGCAGAATAAGTTCCCTTTTGAGAATCAGACTTTGTAAACGTGGATGGGTCATTTCTAGCTGTGAGAGTAATTTTTCTAGCGGTTTTTAGTTTCTTTCTCGTCTGATTATTCATTGTTGCCGAGTTGCCAAAACTGGCGCCATTAACAGCAGTCAGAAGGGTTTCTTCTCTGTTTTTGTCCTTCCGTTTGTGCTCTGCTGCCGGGCACATGGTCTTTTTTCTTTTTTTAGCTTTCTGTACACGACGAGTAAAAATCGATTTGTAGATGAGGATATAAAGAACCGCAACAGAGATGTAGGCTAGCAAAAAATTTAGGGCATGTATTTTTTCATAAACTTCCAAAAACTCTTTACTAAAAATAAAAGTATTATTGATGCATTGGCTGTAGTGGACGATATTTGGTCGCACATTAGCAGAAGTCAAGTTGGTGATAGCTAGAATTTGATATATATCAGCTGCGTCGAAATGGTCAAAGGGCGCATAACGATGCCATTGGTTGCTACTCAAATTTCTGTTTATATCCCAAGTGTATACATACATTCCGTGGCTGAGCGCAGTAATTACGCCGAAAATAACTGCAGGGATTCCCATACTAAGGATAACAGCTTTGGCCCGTGGAACAGTGAAGACGTATAGAAATGGGTGACAGATGCAGAAGTATCTGTCCAAGGCAATGCCAACCATGATGTACGCAGAGAAAGGAACGGTGGAGGTAATCAGAAATAGGTACGTTTTGCAGGCAAAGTCGTAAACGAGGTTGTAATTTAGAAGCTCGAAGACGATCGTGTAAGGGATTGTGATCAGGCAGGTGATAAAATCCGTACCTGGGGATAACAAAGGGAATAGTCAAAATAATAAATAGATTTCAATAAATAGATTTCAATAAATAGATTTCAATAAATAGATTTCAATAAATGGATTTCAATAAATAGATTTCAATAAATAGATTTCCATAAATAGATCGAATATACTATGTCACATACACAAACATTGACTTCATTTTGGGGCTGTTCATTGTCAACAATCTGTTGTCGGTTTTCACCTCTCCCATCGTTGCTAATAATTGTCACGTTTTAACCTCTCCCATCGTTGCTAATAATTGTCACGTTTTAACCTCTCCCATCGTTGCTAATAATTGTCAAGTTTTAACCTCTCCCATCGTTGCTAATAATTGTCACGTTTTAACCTCTCCCATCGTTGCTAATAATTGTCACGTTTTAACCTCTCCCATCGTTGCTAATAATTGTCAAGTTTTAACCTCTCCCATCGTTGTTAATAATTGTCACGTTTTAACCTCTCCCCTCGTTGCTAATAATTGTCAAGTTTTAACCTCTCCCCTCGTTGCTAATAATTGTCAAGTTTTAATCTCTCCCCTCGTTGCTAATAATTGTCAAGTTTTAACCTCTCCCATCGTTGCTAATAATTGTCAAGTTTTAACCTCTCCCCTCGTTGCTAATAATTGTCAAGTTTTCACCTCTCCCCTCGTTGCTAATAATTATCAAGTTTTAACCTCTCCCCTCGTTGCTAATAATTGTCAAGTTTTAACCTCTCCCCTCGTTGCTAATAATTGTCAAGTTTTCACTTCTCCCCTCGTTGCCAATAATTGTCAAGTTTTCACCTCTCCCCTCGTTGCTAATAATTGTCAAGTTTTAACATCTCCCCTCGTTGCTAATAATTGTCAAGTTTTAAGCTCTCCCCTCGTTGCTAATAATTGTCAAGTTTTAAGCTCTCCCCTCGTTGCTAATAATTGTCAAGTTTTAACCTCTCCCCTCGTTGCTAATAATGGTCAAGTTTTAACCTCTCACCTCGTTGCTAATAATTGTCAAGTTTTAACCTCTCACCTCGTTGCTAATAATTGTCAAGTTTTCACTTCTCCCCTCGTTGCTAATAATTGTCAAGTTTTAACCTCTCCCCTCGTTGCTAATAATTGTCAAGTTTTAACCTCTCCCCTCGTTGCTAATAATTGTCAAGAATTCAGGATCACATCTAGGCCCGTAGGTAGGGTGGGGGGGGGTGTGGGGTATCCACCATCCATGTGCAAAACAAAATATCACCTTTATTACTAGGAACTTGGTGTATCTACCTCATCCCCCCATTTGAAATTCGGAACAAGATATATTGTTTCAAATTTGTAGAAAAATAGGGCCTATGTTTCAAAATTTGTAGGAAAATAGTGCCTATGTTTCAAAAATTGTAGAAAAATAGGGCATATGTTTTAAATTTGTAGGAAAATAGTGCCTATGTTCAAATTTGTAGAAAAATAGGGCAGATGTTTCAAGTTCATACAATTTAATTGGTGTATGCAAATAGTCATCTTGACGTTAAGTTTTGTGAACCCGCTATCCCCCGTGTCAACAACTGTCTAACTTTTTCAGACCCTCTCTATTTTCAAATTGTTGATTTAAATAAGAGACTGCTGTTTTTAGTAGTATTCTATAACAACATTTATTTTTGAAACTCTCCATCTACTTTAGAATGTACTTGTAATTTGTATAATGTTTTTGGCGTAAAGCTCGACAATAGGAGATCAACGAGCAGAATAAAAACAAGCCTTCATACGTGACGATTTTGATTATTTGCGTGTATATCATTGGTCATTATGTATACACTTTGTGTTGTATGTCAATGGACCATCAAAATGTGCAGAAATAATTAAAAAAACGTGAAGAAAATAAGAACATAACTTGTTTTGGATTCTGATCGCTGGTCTTCTATTGTCGAGGATTAGGGTTTTTGGTAACATTCGACAATCACTGTATAAATCACGTTTTCTATTATGAGTTAATATAAAATATTTGAAACAGATATTCATTTGCAAATTAGGGAGAGAGAGAGAGAGAGAGAGAGAGAGAGAGAGAGAGAGAGAGAGAGAGAGAGGGAGGATCACGAATTATCTGCATAGTTGTTCATATTGTACCGGGACACATTAAGGGATAAAGGAGTAGAAATAATTTGCGTCCTGCTATGCCCGTATGCGGAAGCCCTGAAGGTCTTACTATTGGTCTACCACATCGACCATTATCCAACATTAAGATAAAGGTCGGTCCCATGTCAGAAACCTGCTGTCGAGAATGAAGACAACTCTTCCTGTACTAGGCCGCAGCAACTATTGGTTTGGGTGGCTAGTTCCCTCCCTTGCTGTCTTTACCTCCCCTATCTCTATCGCCAGGTACTCATTTACAACTGAATTGGATGGAGACGAGGTATTATCAGGCGAGAAATCATAACTCAGACATGTTTTTCGTCCAGACGTGATTTCTAGCCTGGCACAACGTAACTCGTAATAGTAAGCAAGCTCAATATTAAATAGGATACATGCAACATTAAACATCTCAGTAAATGATATGCCAATTTAGTAAGGAAACCCCACAGCATTTCATCTATACAAGTACATTTCCATTCCCTTTGTGGTATAACATTTAGAGAAGCTAGCAATGCACATCACTCGGGGAAGCAAATGAGCTCCAAACCTAAACATGGTTCTGTCACTGTTGACACGGTGCTCCGGTTATGAACAGGTATTACATAGGATGTTGTGAAAGACAACTCTGTGCGAGACGTGACAATTACCTGGAAGAGCCCAGAATCAGGCGGACATGTTAGCCATGTATAATTGGAGATCTACCGTGGATGTCGGGGAATTCCTAACTGGATGCTTCACTCATACAAGTGGTTAGTCCATGTCTGTGTTACGTTTGATATCTGACAGGAAGAGATTCTCGTCAGGGAAGATGGAACCACGATTCCAATTCTGGAAAAGAGAAGTTACAATACCCCTAGAATTTACCACTCTCTGAGTAGGATAGTTCTTCTCAAGGTATTGCTTATAGCTGCGAGTTAGTGCACATCGATGAGAATTGGTGCCCCTCGATGAGAATTGGTGCACATCGATGAGAGTTGGTGCAAAGCGATGAGAGTTTGTACACATCGGTAAAGAGTTGGTGCACATCGATGAGAGTTGTGCACATCAATGAGAATTGATGCACATCGATGAGAGTTGGTGCACAGCGATTAGAGTTTGTGTACATCGATGATAATTGGTGCACCTCGATGAGAAGTGCACATCGATGAGAATTGGTGCACATTGATGAGAAGTGCACATCGATGAGAAGTGCACATCGATGAGAATTGGTGCACATTGATGAGAAGTGCACATCGATGAGAGTTGGTGCAAAGCTATGAGAGTTGGTGCACATCAGTGAGAGTTGGTGCACATCGATGAGAGATGGTGCACATCGATGAGAGTTGGTGCACATCGATGAGGGTTGGTGCACAGCGATGAGAGTCCATAACCCAACAGGGTCGAGTTGTACCACATCAGTGATACCAGCACTAAAATCCGGTCATGCCTCTCTATTCTCGGTACCATGTTTCAGTATCCAGAAATCTAATCTTGTCTAGTTTATTAAGCATCCATACTTTCCTCGAATCTCTTATTCACCTGGAAAGGGAATCATGCCTCGTCAGGTGACCAAACTTCTCAAGTTTACATTACACAATTTTTAGAAGTACTTGTTGGCAAGCAAGCGTATTCGCTATGATAAAAATGCCATCTAGAACTATGATAAAATACCGTCTAGAGCTAGATAAAAATACCACCTGGAGCTATGATTAAAAATACCACATAGAGCTATGATAAAAATTAATAAAATCGTGACATTTTGGTACCCACCTGCTAGAGCTAGAATAAAAATGACAGATGTTGAAAGTGATCTACGTCCAAAGAAGATGTAGAATGCTATAGCGTTTCCGATGACACCAACAACGCTAAAAACGCTAAGCATGACAACCACTGCAATCTGAAAGCAGATAATACCATATTTATTCATTAATTTAAACATTTACAGCTAGTTGTATCTCTCAACGACATCCTACTCATCTCAACATCTTACTCATCTCAACATCTTACTCATCTCAACATCTTACTCATCTCAACGACATCTTACTCATCTCAACGACCCCCATCGAGGCCAGAACCTTGAAGTGGTGATGGGGCTTAGTTCAGCCATCAGAGGCTGGAAACTAAGACTGGTCGGGCACTCCCACTCGAGCAGGACCATAGTCCGGCCCAAGTAAGCAGAGTGCTGAAGACGGAGGCAACCAGCCAAAAGGCGCACAGATAATCAGGTTGCCACGCATAAAACACAATGGAAACATGTCTGCATCTAATAAACGTTATGGTGCCTGCCCTGTGGCGGACGTTCAGGCAGGGACGGTGCCGGGCCCTATACCTCGAAAGGGCCCAACCTCAGTTACTGGAAGTCCTTCTCAATTGCCCCGAGGAGCCAGGAGGCAAGGGAATAGAGCTACTGGCCAAACAAACAAACGGGACACTGTATGAACTACAAAAGACAGTGAGTTTTATTAAGGAGACAGAATTACAGATATAGACATGTTTCAAGTGAACGAAAGAAGAAGAAGAAGAAATCTCAACGACATCTTACTCATCTCAACGACATATTACTCATCTCAACGATATCTTACTCATCTCAACGACATCTTACTCATCTCAATGACATCTTACTCATCTCAATGACATCTTACTCATCTCAACGACATATTACTCATCTCAACATATTGCTCATCTCAACATATTACTCATCTCAACACCGTAGCCATTTCAATGACATCTTACTCATTCCAACGACATCTTACTCATCTCAACGACATCTTACTCATCTCAATGACATCATACTCATCTCAACGACATATTACTCATCTCAACATATTACTCATATCAACATATTACTCATCTCAACACCGTAGCCATTTCAACGACATCTTACTCATCTCAACGACATCTTACTCATCTCAACGACATATTACTCATCTCAACATATTACTCATCTCAACATATTACTCATCTCAACACCGTAGCCATTTCAACGACATCTTACTCATCTCAACGACATCTTACTCATCTCAACGACATCTTACTCATCTCAACGACATCTTACTCATCTCAACGACATCTTACTCATCTCAACGACATCTTTCTCATCTCAACGACATCTTACTCATCTCATCGACATCTTACTCATCTCAACGACATCTTACTCATCTCAACGACATCTTACTCATCTAAACACCGGTGCCATTTCAACGAAATCTTACTCATCTCAACGACATCTTACTCATCTCAACGACATCTTACTCATCTCAACGACATCTTACTCATCTCAACGACATCTTACTCATCTCAACGACATCTTACTCATCTCAACGACATCTTACTCATCTCAACGACATCTTACTCATCTAAACACCGGTGCCATTTCAACGAAATCTTACTCATCTCAACGACATCTTACTCATCTCAACGACATCTTACTCATCTCAACGACATCTTACTCATCTCAACGACATCTTACTCATCTCAACGACATCTTACTCATCTCAACGACATCTTACTCATCTCAACGACATCTTACTCATCTCAACGACATCTTACTCATCTTAACGACATATTACTCATCTCAACGACATCTTACTCATTGGTTGGTGTTGAGTACAAGAAGTTGACGACTTCAACGATAACGAACACGAATTATGACGTTGAAGCTTATACTGCTTTGCGACTTGTAAAGAACGCAAAGACCTTCTTCTTTCGTCACTGCGTGGGGCAGGGAAGACAATGCTCACAATAGGGGCCACGTATCAATAATTTGCAGAGAACCACTGTGTTTGTTGATATCCGTTACCTTCGTTATACAGTCCTGAGTGCTAACGCATTTTCGTCACTGCGGAAGACAATCCGAATATTTCTGTGCTGGTCATTGGCTGGGAAATATTCAATGGCCAATGAGACGCTTGGAAACTATTGAAATTGCTTCTTGCAGTGACACTGCTCTCATGTCAATTATATCGAAGGTCAAGGCAAACGATCACAAACTGGGAATATTTAACGTTTTCAAATATATTTGTGTTAAAAATGTGATAACGTTTCTGGGAATGAGATCAAGATAAGACTTGAGATGGAGATGACAGCCATGACACTGCTGTACATAATTTAGAAAAGAAGGTTTGCAGTTCAACTCCACTGCATAAAAAATATTTGTTAATTCAGATAAATAGATTTTTCTTTTTATCATAATCAATTAGTTTGCTTTTGACTTCTTATTTTGGTGTAATTGTCTTCTTTTTCTACTTCTCATCCTATCCCCAGTATTCAAAACACATTTATAAAACAAATACATTATGAACTTACACCAATTTAGAAACACAAATCTATTCCAATAGAAACTAAATATGAAAATCATACATTCTATCTTCATACTAAAATTGGACACTAACTAAAGAACAAGAGAGAAAGCTTATTGCGTGTGAAATGAGATGTCTAAGAAAAGCAACAAACAAAACAAGAAAAGATCATGTGAGAAATGAAGAGATTACAATAAATGTTGGAACAAGAACTGTTGTCCAATATATTGAAAAACAGAGATTGAAATAGTTCGGATACTTAATGAATGAAAATAAACCCTTACAGGCCTGTGGCAAGAGCATATAACATAAAAATTGGAAGGGGTGCAAAGGGAACGCATTGCTCTAGGCGGACCCAGGGTTAGCAGATAACCAAGAACCCAAATGTACCTCCACGCGGTGCACCCTGGAAACAGAAATACAGCAGCTCGAGCTGATTCTGACCAAATCATTTGGGGATCGTGTCCGAGAATGTGGAGGTAGCAGATGGAAAGAGATTTGACTGCACAAGAGACAGACAATATCTCCGACAGCACCAGCATCAGCACATATAGCGACACTGTCGACATACAGTGAAGCTAGTCAGTCCAGTCCGAACATTGGAGGGGCGGCCAATGTAAAATGCACGTAAAGGTAGATGCATGGCGAGAGACAAATAGATTTCATACCGAGTACAATGAAACAATGAAAGGGCAGAACAGCGCTAGAGGGCAGCGCGAACTGCAAATAGAAAATGAAAAGTCCCTAGGAAAGGGGAACTACAAGCTCCGTCAGCTCGAGGCGAGCTTCTAGTTACCTGTGTTCCTTACAGGCAGAGACCCACACCCATCCATTGGCGTTTGGTAAAGCAAGAAGACCTAACGCAACTCTTATGTCGAGCCTTCCTAAACCGGAAATATGCTCGCGAAGAGAAAGGGTTCTGTACCCGATGGGCTTAGGCAAGAAAGGGACAACGATGGTAGTCCTGGCCCAACTCTACTGTCAAGGTTTCCTATAACGGAAGTACACTTGCAGAGAGAAAGGGTTCCGTACCCGATGGGCTCAGGCACAAAAGGGACAACGATTTAGCCCTGGCTCAACTCTACTGTCAGGTTTTCCTACACCGGAAATACACTTGAAGAGAGAAAGGGTTCAGTACCTGATGGGCTCAGGCGCTATTGGGACAAGGACGCTCAGCTCGAGAACGCCTTGCTCTCAAACGCGTGGTGTGAGACTCGAACTTGGACAAGGTGTACACGATGTCGGTGAATGACACCTCGGCTAAGAGGACGAAAGAGCCAGGGTCCAACTCCTCTGTTGAGTTCTTCCGCTTAAGGAACCAGGCTCACGGATGAGAAACGGTTCAGTACCCAATGGGAACAGGCACAGCACGTCCAATTACACGAGGCAAGTTCATAGACAGTGGAACACCTCGTGCGAGTCAGACGAGAGCAAAAATCGTCTGGGCGAAGAGTCGCCACTACGCGTGCCTGGAGACAGATATAGAGGCAGTCACAGGCTAAGGGTAGCCCACCCGAATTGTCAAGGCATGCCGAAATCGGATGTTCTAGGCCTACAAGGCGCATAACGGTGGCACAACGTAATCACGCTCGGAAATCGCACGGATATCCATGATGGTTACAATGGAGCGAACGCAAAACAAACAAACACACAAAATTGGAACAACAACATACAGAGGAAGACCAAGAAGAATGTGGATTTAGGGAGCTACCAACATTCTGAGACATCACAATATTACTAGCGACAAAACATGCCATAGTCCGAAATCCGATCCTCATTCAATCCTGCGAAACCTTATAACAAAAGCAGAGAAAAGGCAAGAGATAGCAGATCCCATCTCCTTTATTGCAAACTTTTGCTCCTCTCTTTATATCATACCAAGTGTCTTTATATAACATTCTTGTTTTGGTTTGTTTTGGTTTGTTCAGATGAAGACTTGTAGTCGAAACGTCGCCTATTTTTGTCTTTGTTGTTAGCGAACTTTGGCAACACTAATTACATATTTCCGTATCTTTTCATTCTTGCCTTATATTTCCTTTTTGCCCCTTTCCGCCCCTTTGACAGTGATTCCTCATATCTTAGGTGCGTTGGGTTGTTCCCAGTCATTGAATATTCTTCTTTACGATTTAGAAAGGTAAGATCATTCTTGATTGGAAACTAGTATTATGGCACATGGTACGTTCCGGTAAGTGCTCCGTTCTCCGTTCCAGCAGTCATACGAGAGTATGTAGACTTATAGTCCCTGTCAGAGAAAAAAAAGCACCCCACTGCACATAGGAAGTAAGAGGTAATCGCTCGTAATTTCTGTGGTTCTCTATCAATCAATCATTCCCCGGAACTTTGAGCAACTTTCTTTTCTGTCTTATGTCCAAAAGGGTGGTTTCTCTGAGCTTATTTCCAAGGGGTTGATTAAGTGATCTTCGGATCTTGCCAGAGAGGGCACTCTTTCTTCCCTCAAAGGAATATCTGTACTGTAATAATAATCATTCTATATAGATCTATTGTGCTAACAAATCTTTTATACCAGTGATTCTGAAACTATTTTCTGCACCGCCCGTCTTATAAAGATTCGATAGGCTAACCCCTCTCCCAACCAATACTGTAGATAAGTCTCTTCGGTAAGGGGAATGGTTACCTATAACAAATGGTGAAGTTAATTTAAAAAAAAAAAAAAAAAAAAAACAACAAATGGTGGCTTAAACTCGATAGTTTCATAGCATCATACAATGTTTTGTTTGTTACACATCAAGTACAATTGCAGTACTTTCTTTAATGAAGAATAACAATGTATCCGTATTAAAAGTATTCAACATTGTAATGGCGACAATTTTATGTGGGAGTTTCAATCATGGTTGATATAGAAATTTAACAACAACCAGTATGATTTACGAAAACTCGTCAATATATTTTAGATTAACTCAATAATTTATCAAAATACATTTAAAATCAAAACAAACAAACAAAGAAACCAATAACAAACACACATTGAAAGCTGGAACATTTTCTTATGTTTGCCGCTCCGTTGAGTTTACAAAGTAAATTTTCAGGTTTTACTGTGTCTGTACATCAACGTTTGCTGTTGTTGAAATGTTTTAAATAATTTTCAAAATAATACAGATTAAAAAGCTTCCCATTTCCAAGAGGCTTGTCACTAGTTTCAATAATCCAGTTCGACCAAGTTTCAGAGTTCATTTAATATCAACAGAATTACAGCTATTGTCTTTTTACAATTTTTTAATGATTTTGTGTTTTTATTGTTATTTGTTTCTTGAAAAAGGTCTCGGTTGGACCGCAACGTAGAAAATTGCCCTTATTCTATATTTTATTGTTAGTTATTATTTATTACTATTGGTACTTTGATATTTTATAGTAACCTTTCTATCTCATTTAGTATTTCCTGTTTTATACGGATGTGAGTGTAGGACACTCACTGAGTGCACGGATATACTGATTCAGGACTTTGATTATAAATGCTCCGCCGAAGACGAATGTGTCGGGCCATTGGCGCAGATAAAACGGCGACGCAATGCATCTAGTAGGACAGGATATCTAGTAGGAACATTGTCCTGCTACAAGATAGATCCAGCGGGAGTTTGAGAATGAACGCTGAAGAAGAATATAAATGGTACAGACGTCTATTAAAATACGTATGTAGAAAATAGACAAATATATTGATTGGATTGAAAATAGACAAACTTGCAGGCTATCAAGAACCAATATTGACGGCAGTGAAACCACAAAAACGAGAAGGCTATTGGTTTGGATAGGTAACAAGAAACATTAACTTTCCAACATTATTTTGCAATGAGAAGTTGAGGGACAAGAAAGGGAAAATGTGACAAAATATTGGATTGCTATTAAGGAATAGTCCGGGAATATGTTCACTATACTGATACGAATGCCAGAGGGCAAAGTTGTTTTGTGTACATTGTTTAATGTGTATTATATCAGCTTTCTAAATGAAATATGTGATATAATTTTCTGAATGTGATAGATTAGAACAAATTTTAATCATTCGAGATTCTGAAACAACATTGTGACTGGTCTAGCAAACCGACAGTGTAGAACTAAAATGCTTGTAGGAAACATAAAGAGTTCTCAGAAGAAGACAATCAATTTATGACTGACGCTACAAGACATACACGGTTATAAAGCGAAAAGAAAGTGTCCAAAATGGCTTATTGTTTTGGGTCTATTCATTAATATTTCTTTGTCTTCTTATTCTTTATTTCTATTATTCTTATTTATTATTATTATTACTACGATTGTATACAGATGGATTTAGTAGGTTTACGTAGGAATTGTCTCAAAAGTCTTCATATCTAATGTGCAGTTTATACATACCAATATACCAGACGTTATAATAAATGTGTTAGAACACATGAGTGTAGGACGGAATGGTTTTACATAGAAACAGGAGTAAAGCAAGGCTGCATGATGTCACTATTGTTCGTTTTTATTTTTTTTTAAATTTTTAGCTTGGGAAAAACGAATGAGTTAACAGGTTTTGTTCACATGTTCTCTAAAAAAAAAAATACGATTTTAGTCAAGAATTTTAGTGTGCATATTTTCTAGTTACTACAGTGGTATCCCTATATAGCGCATCTTTTTATAACGAATTTACCCTATTTAACAACACTTTACAAAATTCCCAAATATAGTTATTCTTTATTATTCGTGCTCTATATAGAGAATTTCCGTGATTACATACATATTTTGTCGGTTCGAGCCACGTTGTGTATAATGGGATTTAACAGTATTATCATGGACCGATCGATCAAAATACTGAAGTAGAGAGGCCAGATGACACGTACTAGTGTTACATGTTTGTGGTTCTGGAGAACTTACATACCTGTGCTTGAGTGGGTTGTTGGTTTTGTCTGTATCTTGATCGACTGGTATATATTCATAGTAACTTGTAGTTAATACGGTGCACACTTTTAAACCTTTCTCCTGGTCATTCTATAAAGCCACATTCATTAAGTATATATGCAATGCAACGAACCTCCAACATCTCCTGTCTCTTGCCTTGGTAGTGCACTCTGTTAGACTGTAACCTGCCTATCTCGTGATGTTTCTCTCCCATTGGTATCTCTACCTCTAACTCGCCTCCCATCGACTCTTCCCTCAAGTAATGTCTTTAATAAGGTGTCAAGTCTTTTAAAATTTCCAAAATATTTCATTTATTTGATCTTTGCTTCTTTAAACTATTTCTTTTTTTTTCATATGAAGTGTTGTCTTCATTCCCTCACATTATCTCTTCATTCCCTCACATCATCTCTTCATTCCCTCACATTATCTCTTCATTCCCTCACATTATCTCTTCATTCCCTCATATTATCTCTTCATTCCCTCACATTATCTCTTCATTCCCTCACATTATCTCTTCATTCCCTCACATTATCTCTTCATTCCCTCACATTATCTCTTCATTCCCTCCCATCATCTCTTCATTCCCTCACATTATCTCTTCATTCCCTCACATCATCTCTTCTTTTTGCTGCTTTTCTTGAAAATCTCATTTTCCACGTAGTAATCTTAGTTCCATCAAACGTAAAGATAAATGTAACAGTTGTCGTCCTTGACGGTTGTCTGTAGAATATGCTCATGAAATATTAGTCGAAGATTATTAGTCAAAGATTATTATTCGAAGATTATTAGTCAATACTTGCTGTAATATATTTAAAACGAAATGCTAAGGAATTATATGTAAGCTGTAATTGATTGATAGCAGTAATGTGGTTTTGTAGAAGAGTGGCTACTATGCAAACGTGTCTACTATACACTGGTGGCTACGATAAGAAGGTGACAACTATATAAAGGTGGCTAATATACAAAGGTGGCTACGATACAAAGATGAAAACTATGCAAAGGTGATAACTATACAGAGTTGGCTGCTATACACAGCAATAAATAATGTGCGCAGTCACGGCCATCAACAACTAAATTATGGAAAGTGATATCATGTTTCTAGTCATCATAACATGGGAAACGGAAAAAAATAGAAAAAAAGAAAAGATAGAATTGTTCTTAAGATGTGGATATATAGATGAATATGGAGAGCTTCATGGACAGAGAAGAAAACAAACAAAGAGATTCTGATAATGTGAGGGAATGAAGAGATAATGTGAGGGAATGAAGAGATAATGTGAGGGAATGAAGAGATAATGTGAGGGAATGAAGATATAATGTGAGGGAATGAAGATATAATGAGGGAATGAAGAGATAATGTGAGGGAATGAAGAGATAATGTGAAGGAATGAAGAGATAATGGGAGGGAATGAAGATATAATGTGAGGGAATGAAGAGATAATGTGAGGGAATGAAGATATAATGTGAGGGAATGAAGATATAATGTGAGGGAATAAAGAGATAATGTGAGGGAATGAAGAGATAATGTAAGAGAATGAAGATAAAATATGAGGGAATGAAGAGATAATGTGAGGGAATGAAGAGATAATGTGAAGGAATGAAGAGATAATGGGAGGGAATGAAGATATAATGTGAGGGAATGAAGAGATAATGTGAGGGAATGAAGATATAATGTGAGGGAATGAAGATATAATGTGAGGGAATGAAGATATAATGTGAGGGAATGAAGAGATAATGTAAGGGAATGAAGATAAAATGTGAGGAAATAAAGAGATAATGTGAGGGAATGAAGAGATACTGTAAGGGAATGAAGATATAATGTGAGGGAATGAAGAGATAATGTGAGGGAATGAAGAGCTATGAGGGAATGAAGATATAATGTGAGGGAATGAAGAGATAATGTGAGGGAATGAAGAGATAATGTGAGGGAATCAAGATATAACGTGAAGGAATGAAGATATAATGTGAGGGAATGACGATATAATGTGAGGGGATGAAGAGATGATGTGAGGGAATGAAGAGATAATGTAAGGGAATGAAGATAAAATATGATGGAATGAAGAGATAATGTGAGGGAATGAAGAGATAATGTGAAGGAATGAAGAGATAATGGGAGGGAATGAAGATATAATGTGAGGGAATGAAGAGATAATGTGAGGGAATGAAGATATAATGTGAGGGAATGAAGATATAATGTGAGGGAATGAAGAGATACTGTAAGGGAATGAAGAGATGATGTGAGGGAATGAAGAGATAATGTGAGGGAATGAAGAGCTATGAGGGAATGAAGATATAATGTGAGGGAATGAAGAGATAATGTGAGGGAATGAAGAGATAATGTGAGGGAATCAAGATATAACGTGAGGGAATGAAGATATAATGTGAGGGAATGACGATATAATGTGAGGGAATGACGATATAATGTGAGGGGATGAAGAGATGATGTGAGGGAATGAAGAGATGATGTGAGGGAATGAAGAGATGTGAGGGAATGAAGAGATGATGTGAGGGAATGAAGAGATGATGTGAGGGAATGAAGAGATGATGTGAGGGAATGAAGAGATGATGTGAGGGAATGAAGAGATAATGTGAGGGAATGAAGTGATAATGGGAGGGAATGAAGAGATAATGGGAGGGAATGAAGAGATAATGGGAGGGAATGAAGATATAATGTGAGGGAATGAAGAGATAATGTGAGGGAATGAAGATATAATGTGAGGGAATGAAGATATAATGTGAGGGAATGAAGAGATAATGTGAGGGAATGAAGAGATAATGTAAGGGAATGAAGATAAAATATGAGGGAATGAAGAGATAATGTGAGGGAATGAAGAGATAATGTAAGGGAGTGAAGATATAATGTGAGGGAATGAAGAGATAATGTGAGGGAATGAAGAGATAATGTAAGGGAATGAAGATAAAATATGAGGGAATGAAGAGATAATGTGAGGGAATGAAGAGATAATGTAAGGGAGTGAAGATATAATGTGAGGGAATGAAGAGATAATGTGAGGGAATGAAGAGATAATGTAAGGGAGTGAAGATATAATGTGAGGGAATGAAGAGATAATGTGAGGGAATGAAGAGCTATGAGGGAATGAAGATATAATGTCAGGGAATGAAGAGATAATGTGAGGGAATGAAGAGATAATGTGAGGGAATCAAGATATAACGTGAGGGAATGAAGATATAATGTGAGGGAATGACGATATAAAGTGAGAGGATGAAGGTATACTGTGAGGGAATGAAGATATAGTGTGATGGAATGAAGGGATTTTGTGAGGGAATGAAGATATAATGTGAGGGAATGAAGAGATGATGTGAGGGAATGAAGAGATGATGTGAGGGAATGAAGAGATGATGTGAGGGAATAAAGAGATGATGTGAGGGAATGAAGAGATGATGTGAGGGAATGAAGAGATGATGTGAGGGAATGAAGAGATAATGTGAGGGACAAGTGATAATGGGAGGGAATGAAGAGATAATGTGAGGGAATGAAGAGATAATGTGAAGGAATGAAGAGATAATGGGAGGGAATGAAGATATAATGTGAGGGAATGAAGAGATAATGTGAGGGAATGAAGATATAATGTGAGGGAATGAAGATATAACGTGAGGGAATGAAGAGAATGTGAGGGAATGAAGAGATAATGTAAGGGAATGAAGATAAAATATGAGGGAATGAAGAGATAATGTGAGGGAATGAAGAGATAATGTAAGGGAGTGAAGATATAATGTGATGGAATGAAGAGATAATGTGAGGGAATGAAGAGATAATGTAAGGGAGTGAAGATATAATGTGAGGGAATGAAGAGATAATGTGAGGGAATGAAGAGCTATGAGGGAATGAAGATATAATGTGAGGGAATGAAGAGATAATGTGAGGGAATGAAGAGATAATGTGAGGGAATCAAGATATAACGTGAGGGAATGAAGATATAATGTGAGGGAATGACGATATAATGTGAGGGGATGAAGGTATACTGTGAGGGAATGAAAATATAGTGTGAGGGAATGAAGATATTGTGTGATGGAATTAAGGGATTTTGTGAGGGAATGAAGAGATGATGTGAGGTAATAAAGAGATAGTGAGGGAATGAAGATATAATGTGAGGGAATGAAGATATAATGTGAGGGAATGAAGATATAATGTGAGGGAATGAAGAGATAATGTGAGGGAATGAAGAGATAATGTGAGGGAATCAAGATATTATGTGAGGGAATGAAGATATAATGTGAGGGAATGAAGATATAATGTGAGGGAATGAAGATATAATGTGAGGGAATGAAGAGATAATGTAAGGGAATGAAGATAAAATGTGAGGAAATAAAGAGATAATGTGAGGGAATGAAGAGATACTGTAAGGGAATGAAGATATAATGTGAGGGAATGAAGAGATAATGTGAGGGAATGAAGAGCTATGAGGGAATGAAGATATAATGTGAGGGAATGAAGAGATAATGTGAGGGAATGAAGAGATAATGTGAGGGAATCAAGATATAACGTGAAGGAATGAAGATATAATGTGAGGGAATGACGATATAATGTGAGGGGATGAAGAGATGATGTGAGGGAATGAAGAGATAATGTAAGGGAATGAAGATAAAATATGATGGAATGAAGAGATAATGTGAGGGAATGAAGAGATAATGTGAAGGAATGAAGAGATAATGGGAGGGAATGAAGATATAATGTGAGGGAATGAAGAGATAATGTGAGGGAATGAAGATATAATGTGAGGGAATGAAGATATAATGTGAGGGAATGAAGAGATACTGTAAGGGAATGAAGAGATGATGTGAGGGAATGAAGAGATAATGTGAGGGAATGAAGAGCTATGAGGGAATGAAGATATAATGTGAGGGAAGGAAGAGATAATGTGAGGGAATGAAGAGATAATGTGAGGGAATCAAGATATAACGTGAGGGAATGAAGATATAATGTGAGGGAATGACGATATAATGTGAGGGAATGACGATATAATGTGAGGGGATGAAGAGATGATGTGAGGGAATGAAGAGATGATGTGAGGGAATGAAGAGATGATGTGAGGGAATGAAGAGATGATGTGAGGGAATGAAGAGATGATGTGAGGGAATGAAGAGATGATGTGAGGGAATGAAGAGATGATGTGAGGGAATGAAGAGATAATGTGAGGGAATGAAGTGATAATGGGAGGGAATGAAGAGATAATGGGAGGGAATGAAGAGATAATGGGAGGGAATGAAGATATAATGTGAGGGAATGAAGAGATAATGTGAGGGAATGAAGATATAATGTGAGGGAATGAAGATATAATGTGAGGGAATGAAGAGATAATGTGAGGGAATGAAGAGATAATGTAAGGGAATGAAGATAAAATATGAGGGAATGAAGAGATAATGTGAGGGAATGAAGAGATAATGTAAGGGAGTGAAGATATAATGTGAGGGAATGAAGAGATAATGTGAGGGAATGAAGAGATAATATAAGGGAATGAAGATAAAATATGAGGGAATGAAGAGATAATGTGAGGGAATGAAGAGATAATGTAAGGGAGTGAAGATATAATGTGAGGGAATGAAGAGATAATGTGAGGGAATGAAGAGATAATGTAAGGGAGTGAAGATATAATGTGAGGGAATGAAGAGATAATGTGAGGGAATGAAGAGCTATGAGGGAATGAAGATATAATGTCAGGGAATGAAGAGATAATGTGAGGGAATGAAGAGATAATGTGAGGGAATCAAGATATAACGTGAGGGAATGAAGATATAATGTGAGGGAATGACGATATAAAGTGAGAGGATGAAGGTATACTGTGAGGGAATGAAGATATAGTGTGATGGAATGAAGGGATTTTGTGAGGGAATGAAGATATAATGTGAGGGAATGAAGAGATGATGTGAGGGAATGAAGAGATGATGTGAGGGAATGAAGAGATGATGTGAGGGAATAAAGAGATGATGTGAGGGAATGAAGAGATGATGTGAGGGAATGAAGAGATGATGTGAGGGAATGAAGAGATAATGTGAGGGACAAGTGATAATGGGAGGGAATGAAGAGATAATGTGAGGGAATGAAGAGATAATGTGAAGGAATGAAGAGATAATGGGAGGGAATGAAGATATAATGTGAGGGAATGAAGAGATAATGTGAGGGAATGAAGATATAATGTGAGGGAATGAAGATATAACGTGAGGGAATGAAGAGATAATGTGAGGGAATGAAGAGATAATGTAAGGGAATGAAGGTAAAATATGAGGGAATGAAGAGATAATGTGAGGGAATGAAGAGATAATGTAAGGGAGTGAAGATATAATGTGAGGGAATGAAGAGATAATGTGAGGGAATGAAGAGATAATGTAAGGGAGTGAAGATATAATGTGAGGGAATGAAGAGATAATGTGAGGGAATGAAGAGCTATGAGGGAATGAAGATATAATGTGAGGGAATGAAGAGATAATGTGAGGGAATGAAGAGATAATGTGAGGGAATCAAGATATAACGTGAGGGAATGAAGATATAATGTGAGGGAATGACGATATAATGTGAGGGGATGAAGGTATACTGTGAGGGAATGAAAATATAGTGTGAGGGAATGAAGATATTGTGTGATGGAATTAAGGGATTTTGTGAGGGAATGAAGAGATGATGTGAGGTAATAAAGAGATAGTGAGGGAATGAAGATATAATGTGAGGGAATGAAGATATAATGTGAGGGAATGAAGATATAATGTGAGGGAATGAAGAGATAATGTGAGGGAATGAAGAGATAATGTGAGGGAATCAAGATATTATGTGAGGGAATGAAGATATAATGTGAAGGAATGAAGATATAATGTGAGGGAATGAAGAGATAATGTGAGGGAATGAAGAGATAATGTGAGGGAATCAAGATATAATGTGCGGGAATGAAGATAGAATGTGAGGGAATGAAGATATAATGTGAGGGAATGAAGATATAATGTGAGGGAATGACGATATAGTGTGATGGAATGAAGGGATTTTGTGAGGGAATGAAGAGATAATGTGAGGTATTAAAGAGATAATGTGAGGGAATGAAGATATAATGAGAGGGAATGAAGATATAATGTGAGGGAATGAAGAGATAATGTGAGGAAATCAAGATATAATGTGAGGGAATGAAGATATAATGTGAGGGAATGAAGAGATAATACGAGGGAATCAAGATATAATGTGAGGGAATGAAGAAATAGTGTGATGGAATGAAGGGATTTTGTGAGGGAATGAAAAGATAATGTGAGGTAATAAAGAGATAATGTGAGGGAATGAAGATATAAATGTGAGGGAATGAAGATATAATGAGGGAATGAAGAGATAATGTGAGGGAATCAAGATATAATGTGATGGAATGATATAATGTGAGGGAATGAAGATATAATTTTGGGGTGAATGAAGATATAATGTGAGGGAATGAAGATAGTGTGATGGAATGAAGGGATTTTGTGAGGGAATGAAGAGATAATGTGAGGTAATAAAGAGATAATGTGAGGGAATGAAGAGATAATGTGAGGGAATGAAGAGCTATGAGGGAATGAAGATATAATGTGAGGGAATGAAGAGATAATGTGAGGGAATGAAGAGATAATGTGAGGGAATCAAGATATAACGTGAGGGAATGAAGATATAATGTGAGGGAATGACGATATAATGTGAGGGAATGAAGAGATGATGTGAGGGAATGAAGAGATGATGTGAGGGAATGAAGAGATGATGTGAGGGCATGAAGAGATGATGTGAGGGAATGAAGAGATGATGTGAGGGAATGAAGATATGATGTGAGGGAATGAAGAGATGATGTGAGGGAATGAAGAGATGATGTGAGGGAATGAAGAGATAATGTGAGGGAATGAAGTGATAATGGGAGGGAATGAAGAGATAATGTGAGGGAATGAAGAGATAATGTGAAGGAATGAAGAGATAATGGGAGGGAATGAAGATATAATGTGAGGGAATGAAGAGATAATGTGAGGGAATGAAGATATAATGTGAGGGAATGAAGATATAATGTGAGGGAATGAAGAGATAATGTGAGGGAATGAAGAGATAATGTAAGGGAATGAAGATAAAATATGAGGGACTGAAGAGATAATGTGAGGGAATGAAGAGATAATGTAAGGGAGTGAAGATATAATGTGAGGGAATGAAGAGATAATGTGAGGGAATGAAGAAATAATGTAAGGGAATGAAGATAAAATATGAGGGAATGAAGAGATAATGTGAGGGAATGAAGAGATAATGTAAGGGAGTGAAGATATAATGTGAGGGAATGAAGAGATAATGTGAGGGAATGAAGAGAATGTAAGGGAGTGAAGATATAATGTGAGGGAATGAAGAGATAATGTGAGGGAATGAAGAGCTATGAGGGAATGAAGATATAATGTCAGGGAATGAAGAGATAATGTGAGGGAATGAAGAGATAATGTGAGGGAATCAAGATATAACGTGAGGGAATGAAGATATAATGTGAGGGAATGACGATATAATGTGAGGGGATGAAGGTATACTGTGAGGGAATGAAGATATAGTGTGAGGGAATGAAGATATAGTCTGATGGAATTAAGGGATTTTGTGAGGGAATGAAGAGATGATGTGAGGTAATAAAGAGATAGTAAGGGAATGAAGATATAATGTGAGGGAATGAAGATATAATGTGAGGGAATGTAGATATAATGTGAGGGAATGAAGAGATAATGTGAGGGAATGAAGAGATAATGTGAGGGAATCAAGATATTATGTGAGGGAATGAAGATATAATGTGAGGGAATGAAGATATAATGTGAGGGAATGAAGAGATAATGTGAGGGAATGAAGAGATAATGTGAGGGAATCAAGATATAATGTGCGGGAATGAAGATAGAATGTGAGGGAATGAAGATATAATGTGAGGGAATGAAGATATAATGTGAGGGAATGACGATATAGTGTGATGGAATGAAGGGATTTTGTGAGGGAATGAAGAGATAATGTGAGGTATTAAAGAGATAATGTGAGGGAATGAAGATATAATGAGAGGGAATGAAGATATAATGTGAGGGAATGAAGAGATAATGTGAGGAAATCAAGATATAATGTGAGGGAATGAAGATATAATGTGAGGGAATGAAGAGATAATGCGAGGGAATCAAGATATAATGTGAGGGAATGAAGAAATAGTGTGATGGAATGAAGGGATTTTGTGAGGGAATGAAAAGATAATGTGAGGTAATAAAGAGATAATGTGAGGGAATGAAGATATAAATGTGAGGGAATGAAGATATAATGAGAGAATGAAGAGATAATGTGAGGGAATCAAGATATAATGTGATGGAATGATATAATGTGAGGGAATGAAGATATAATGTGAGGGAATGAAGATATAATGTGATGGAATGAAGATATAATGTGAGGGAATGAAGATAGTGTGATGGAATGAAGGGATTTTGTGAGGGAATGAAGAGATAATGTGAGGTAATAAAGAGATAATGTGAGGGAATGAAGATATAATGTGAGGGAATGAAGTGAAGGAATAAAGGGATGATGTGAGGGAATGACGATATAATGTGAGGGGATGAAGAGATGATGTGAGGGAAGGAAGAGTTGATATTTGTATAATATATTGATAAACAGAGACTTAAATAGTTCGGACACTAAATGAGATAGAGCTATTATTGGCCAATAGCAAGAACATACAACATAAAAAGGGAAACAACAAGAGGCAGTGAAGACAAAGAAGAAGGTGGGTTTAATGAGTTACCAACATTCTGAGTTTAACAATATTACTGCACATCAAGCCACCAAACGTATCATAGCCTGCAAACCGATCTTGAATCAATCATCGAAACATTACAGCAAAAGCAGAGACCAAGTCAAAAGACAGGCAGATCAGACAAGGACCAGAAAAGACCAGAACCAGAGAGGACCGGGATTTTGACCAGACTTGACCGGGATCAGACCAGACCAGACAGTAAGATCAGACAAAGAGTTATTTTGACATTAGAAATTTTTGGAAATGTTTCTGGATAAAAATTTTTTTCATGGACTCATTAATCCATATTATTTATGGCTGGATCTTGGTTCATATTGTTGTCTTTGATGTTTCAAAGATAAAACATCTCTTAGAAATCTAGGAGCCGGCTTGACTTACGGCTAATCGAACTAAGAATGTGGTGTAACATATAGTATCAGTGAAAGAAATCTTTCTCCGAATTTCCTCATGCAAAACTCTATCCTACGTTAACAGCGAAAAACCAGGAAGTCGGTCATTGAAGACTGGGGTAGTGTGTTTAAGAAAAAATTATAAGAAAATTATATGATTTTGTCTAAAAATGTCGCTCCTCGGGCTACGATATGAGAGAAAACGACGTCGAGTTCTGTATTTATTTTGTGTTGTAATTATGGTTGTCAGTTTTTTGTAATAAAATATGTTAGATAGAGTTGTGCTCCATTTTTCTCTCTCTACACGCACACGCGAGCGCGCACACACGCATCCGCACCGTACCGCAGGCACACACACATAAATATGTTTATACAGATATATCTTCTTCAGATTTCATTATTATCAAACTTCTGGTGGATCTCTCTTATAGCAGGACAATGATCCTACTAGATTTCCAGCAGGATGTAGTCCAGAGATCTCACTTGTAGCAGGACAATGATCCTACTAGATTTCCAGCAGGATGTAGTCCAGAGATCTCACTTGTAGCAGGACAATGATCCTACTAGATTTCCAGCAGGATGTAGTCCAGAGATCTCACTTGTAGCAGGACAATGATCCTACTAGATTTCCAGCAGGATGTAGTCCAGAGATCTCACTTGTAGCAGGACAATGATCCTACTATATTTCCAGCAGGATGTAGTCCAGAGATCTCACTTGTAGCAGGACAATGCTCCTACTATATTTCCAGCAGGATGTAGTCCAGAGAGTAGAAATACACTGTCTATTTTAAGTTGACGGGAAATGAACCAGGTTCGTTCTAGCGGCACCGAATCGCATTTGAAGTCAAGTAAACAGTACTTGATCAAACACATCCCCCACAATAGATGTGATTCGTCAAGACATTCAACCTGGGTACTCAAGTCACTGAGAATAGAATAAACCAGACAAGGTCTATTACACCAACCCCGGACAAGTAATGAAGATCCTCAGGAATGCAAGCATAGAACATCCGTATTCGTATACAAGTATCGACAGACCTACTTTAAACAGAAATAACATAGAGACAATACAATTTTGCTTCAAATAATAGCTTATACAAGTAAATTCAAGTAGGAGGCATGAGGATAAGGAAAATTATTTATTTTTTAAGCATTAAGAATCTTTTCATTTAATCTCATTCTTTCTATTGAATTTCCATTCTCTGGACTGCATCCTGCTGGAAATCTAGTAGGATCATTGCCCTGCTATAAGAGAGATCTCTGGACTACATCCTGCTGGAAATCTAGTAGGATCATTGTCCTGCTATAAGAGAGATCTCTGGACTACATCCTCTTGGAAATCTAGTAGGATCATTGTCCTGCTATAAGAGAGATCTCTGGACTACATCCTGCCGGAAATTTAGTAGGATCATTGTCCTGCTATAAGAGAGATCTCTGGACTACATCCTGCTGGAAATCTAGTAGGATCATTGTCCTGCTATAAGAGAGATCTCTGGACTACATCCTGCCGGAAATTTAGTAGGATCATTGTTCTGCTATAAGAGAGATCTCTGGACTACATCCTGCTGGAAATCTAGTAGGATCATTGTCCTGCTATAAGAGAGATCTCTGGACTACATCCTATTGTAAATATAGTAGGATCATTGTCCTGCTATAAGAGAGATCTCTGGACTACATCCTGCTGGAAATCTAGTAGGATCATTGTCCTGCTATAAGAGAGATCTCTGGACTACATCCTGCTGGAAATCTAGTAGGATCATTGTTCTGCTATAAGAGAGATCTCTGGACTACATCCTGCTGGAAATCTAGTAGGATCATTGTCCTGCTATAAGAGAGATCTCTGGACTACATCCTGCTGGAAATCTAGTAGGATCATTGCCCTGCTATAAGAGCGATCTCTGGACTACATCCTGCTGGAAATCTAGTAGGATCATTGTCCTGCTATAAGAGAGATCTCTGGAGTACATCCTGCTGGAAATCTAGTAGGATCACATTCCTGCTATGAGAGAGATCCAACGGGAGTTTGAGAATGAACGCTGACGGTGAAACTCATGAGATTCCTAAATTCTTACACTTTTTTCAGTAGTTCATCATTTATGTGCAAGTAATACAAAACTGTGTAGCTCGTTATTTACCTGGATCAAAACAAACAAACAAACAAACAAACAAACAAACAAACAAACAGCAAACAAACAAACAAACAAGTAAATAAACAAGCAATGTTGCATCTCCCTATGGACAATGGTTGTGTGAAAATAGCATGACTTCATACTACCCCTGTTGCAAAACAAAAATTACGTTTCATAAATTCCTGATTGTATTCAGCAACTATTTCTTGCCGTCTCTATTATAATTCGAAGGAGTTTTTTTTTTGTTGGCGGCTCATTAGACTGATTATTCCTTGTGATTCCATTCATTTGATTGTGTTTTATTTTTAGGTATAGCGATGAAGCGATGAATAAATACTTGGAGATGTTTTGGAGTATCTCCCCTTTTAGTTAATTTTCTTAGTTCATCTAGAACAAAATTACCTAGTATCTTGTAGATTATTATAAGCATATTATTAATTACTTGTTTCTTTAAAACTACGTATAAATCTGTATAATTAATGTTTTAGCGGGTCAACAAGAACTATGTTAACAATCGTGAAACAGGGCCCATAGATGACATGCACACCAGAGTGCACCGACTGGCGCTCCATATGTGGTCGAGCATCAGGGTCAGTGAACCACAGCTGGCCAAGACCCTCAGTACACTTCCACGCAGTGGGCCTGGAAACAGGAGTGCAGCAACCCTGCTGTAGCCTGGCCAAGTACTAGGGATCGAAGATACGGGAATGCCAACCCGGCACAAAAAGTGATGGCTGAAGACGGATGTGTCAGGTCGAGAGGCGCAGATAACGCAGCTTGCTGTAAACCATGACACAACGCAGATCACCCTCATACGTCAGCGGAATGCTTTCAGAGGGTCCGCTGCAAGGCGTACGACGAAGAAGAAGAAAAAATGATGAAACTTCGCAAAACCCAGTAGGATAAGGCATTGATCGATGACTAGAGATGTTCTTCTAGGTACGGTTAGCGGTGGAAGAAGACAAGGTGTATGAAGAAGACATTGCTGGACAATATAAGGACTGGAAATAATGTCAAGTTTCTAAAGTCATCAGAATGGTTGAGGATAGAGGTGAGTGGATATATTTCTGTACCAAATGTCTCAATATGACAACCCTACAACCCTGCCGGATTATGTGTTTTATTATTATTATTACTATTACAATTCTTTCAAACTGGTTGCTCTTGTTCTGTCGGGGCCTGAAAGGAAGAAAAAAATAGGAGGAAAAATATGAACTGATACGCATGTCGTAGATGGCGTCAAAGGAGGTTTGGGGGTATTGTGTATACTCGTACTTAAACAGATCAGTGTTCTCCAGCTTTATCTATCTTTAGCAGTGCTGATGATGATATACACATCGTGGATTGTGCAATCTGTTATGTTATCCATTCTTGATTTTCTTGTACCTTTCTATGATCTATCTATTTTCGACTTGATTCTTTTTGACAAAGTATCATGGCTGATTATTCAAACCATGCAAGCTCCGGCCATGTTAATTATTGAAAGCAAATATTCTTGGAGATATGTATGTGTCTCCATATGTCTCCATCACATAAAATCAGTTGATAACTAAAATAAACGGTACTGAACCGCTGATATGACCCACCTTCAGAATTCAATCAAGATTTTTGGGTGATGTTTTCGATGCTGCCAAAGCATATCGTTTGTCAGCGTTTTCAGGGGATACTCGGGTGACACAAAGTAAATAAATAGTGACCAGCGGAAAACACGACAGTAATCACAAACATAACGAACGAAGTTGTACTTAATTCTGAGCAGAGATATTCTATATGACTGTCTCACTATTTCATTTTATCCTCGCTCCATTTCCTCTAATTATTTTTATCCATCTTATATTCTTTCATTGTTTTTTTTTTCAAGTCTTCTAATTTCCGTGTGTTCTAAGATTTCCAGTTTCCTCCGATTCACGTGTTTCCGTTCATTTCCTTCATTGCAAACATTATCTGGAAAATTAATTTAAATATTTGGAATATTTAAAAATTGAACGGGCAATTTTTGAAAAACGAGCAAATTAGATCGAACTGGGTTTGT
>CM067300.1:7095743-7285743 GCA_034231615.1 Meghimatium bilineatum
AAGAGAGGCAGGTAGGTGTGAAGAGAGGCAGGTAGATGTTAAGAGAGGTAGGTGTGAAGAGAGGCAGGTAGGTGTGAAGAGAGGCAGGTAGATGTTAAGAGAGGTAGGTGTGAAGAGAGGCAGGTAGATGTTAAGAGAGGTAGGTGTGAAGAGAGGCAGGTAGATGTTAAGAGAGGTAGGTGTGAAGAGAGGCAGGTAGATGTTAAGAGAGGTAGGTGTGAAGAGAGGCAGGTATGTGAAGAGAGGCAGGTAGATGTTAAGAGAGTTAGGTGTGAAGAGAGGCAGGTAGGTGTGAAGAGAGACAGGTAGGTGTGAAGAGAGGCAGGTAGATGTTAAGAGAGGCAGGTGTGAAGAGAGGCAGGTAGGTGAAAAGATATATAATGGAGAACACGTACTTTTTGTAGATTTTTCAGTGTAATTATGTGCTAAGACGGAACGTTTGGCTTGTATCCGATGTTTCTCAAGTCATTTTGCAGTTTCAGCTGCCAAATAGATGCAATGCTAGAGTGACCTCCTCGTAGTGTGCACTGCTGTGTTATTGATACAGACAATTTGATGAAAACGTGAAGTTGTGTTATTGCCGGTTATTCCAACAGTTATCAAAACGTTACAGTGCTTTCTATTTCCACCTGTCAGGTTACAGTCGTGCTACATTTGTGCTACAGTCGTGCTACATTTGTGCTACAGTCGTGCTACATTTGTGCTACATTTGTTTTACAGTTGTGCTACAGTTGTGCTACATTCGTGCTGCAGTCGTGCTGCCGTTGTGCTACAGTTGTGCTACAGTCGTGATACAGTCATGCTACAGTTGTGCTACAGTCATGCTACAGTTGTACTACAGTTGTGCTACAGTCGTGCTACAGTCGTGCTACAGTCGTGCTACAGTCGTGCTACAGTCATGCTACAGTCATGCTACAGTTGTACTACAGTTGTGCTACAGTCATGCTACAGTTGTGCTACAGTCGTGCTACAGTTGTACTACAGTTGTGCTACATTCGTGACCTATTAACTATGGGGATGTCCATAAATTGTGTCAACATATTGTTTCCAATTTTTGACCACTATCACCATGTCAACAACTGTCAAAGTTTTTCAGACCCACCCTTCTCTATTTGTTGATGTCATTTCTCATGATCTGTTTCATACAAACAGTTTTTTCCCTATAGTTTACCGCATACATAGTTATTGCAGTGTCCAATATTAGGACATAATCTACGAAAATAATCAACAAGTGTTTCCTATTTATACGCTCTGGAATCCTAAAGGTAAACATAAAATAGGTATGAGGATAAAATAGGAAAAATTTACAAGGATTGTTTACATGATTGATACAATGATTGCAAGAAGGATTGTTTAATGTATTGATAAAGGTACTAATATAAGGATTGTTAGAGGATTGCTAAAGAGATTTATTGAATGATTGATAAGGGATTAATAAAGTCATTGAAACAGGGATTAACAAAAGCATGGTTAAGTAATTAAAACAAGGATTGATACTGGGACGGATAAAATGTTTGATGGATTGATTGATTATAGGAATGACAAATGATTGATTGATTGTTTAAATGTTCCATGAAATGATTTAAAAAATAAATATTAACTCTTATCTTCGTTAAATGTATGCCATACCCACACCTACCTGTCAGCATAGTTGGCAAACTGGTGACCATGCATAAGGAACGATACATCATTGGTAAATGTATTGATTAAAGGGTCGTTTAAATGATTGATACAATGATTTTTTACAGGATGTGTACACGAAATAATACAAGTATTAATTCAAGGAGTGATACAAGGATTAATTAATTGATTGATACAAGGTTTGATTAAAGGATGGATTTAAAGATTGTTACAAGTATTGATTAAAGAAGTAATGTAGGATTGGCAGAAGATTTGATTAAAAGTTTCGTCAAAGGACTGATACAAGTATTGATTAAAGGATTGATACAGCGATTTATTAAATGTTTGATACAAGGATTAATACAATTGTTGATGCAATGATTGATAAATGGACCCACACAAGGATGTATATAATGAATTATACAATGGTTGATACAATGATTGTTTCAGGGATTGCTTAAATGATTGATGCAGGGATTCATGCAATGATTGATACATGGATTATTTAAAAGATTAATACAAGGATTGATTAAAAGATTGATTTAAATTATTAACGGATTGATACAAGGATTTATTAAAGGAATGATTAAAGGATTGATACAAGGATTTATTAAAGGAATGATTAAAGGATTGATACAAGGACTGATTAAAGGATTGATAACTATTTTTCATCGTGTGATGGATGACAGATGAAATGTCAAGTTCTGAATGAAATGACTAAATTGACATGTCACGTTGGAAGATGTCTGTTGGAGACCTGTGCTCCCCGGGAAGCTGAATGAAAAATACAATTTATATTTATTTCATTACCTTCGTATTGACTTCGTCCATTTTGCCCTCGTTGATGGCTATATCAGCATCCTTGTGGTGGAAGATAATTAAAGAGTTTTAACTGTGTCGTTCGTTGCCATGGTAACAGTTGTGGCACTTGATCAACCTGAAAATATTTGCACAAAGATTCCAAATGTTATAAGTGAAGTGATTGGTGGAGTTCAGAAAGAGTAATCGGGTGGAGTGTTGCCACAGCTGGGGTTTTTCCACTAGATCTGAGGTTTGTGGTAATCATCTAGGATGCTGACATTTATTTTTTAGTTCAAATTGCAGGAGCTTTTTTTAAGGAAATCCTAGGAATTTAACCAAATGACGGGAAAATTCTCCTGATTTAAAAAAAAAATCACCAAAACCTATTGAAAACGATATAGTTGCACATGAAGGTGGGCAAATGACCTTCTTTTTAATAGTATATTATTCTTGCCATTACTTTAATCATATAAGTCTATACAGTTCGTTGTTATCAGAGTGTTTGTTACAGGACAATTTGGGATTATTTCTAAAACTTCCGTGATAAAGCTGATCAAGTGTGTAAGTTGTTGATCTGTGACGATTCATTGTGGTTGCATTGTTTGTACTGTATTTATATTTAGAGTGGATACCTTGGCACCTAAAACTGAGGGCAGTTGTAATCAGGGTGCTAGTGATAGTAATATAATTCCGAGGTAATACGATTTTGTCATACCAGTTTCTGGAGCAGGGTAATGATTTTTTGCTAATCACTGGAAACATAATAACAAACACAAATCGACGTTTCGACCTAAGGGTATTATCAAGAACAAGCTCATGGCAAACCAATGACGAGTGAGGACGGCACTATTGACGTTCACGCTCATACGACAGAACTAAATATAGATATAACATGGAAGCGAGAAGGTCAGAGGTAAAGCAACACAAAATAGACAAAAAAAATATCCAAATTTGAACGAAATAAGACAAATATCGTTCATTCTCAGTTATCTTCTGCTGTTCTGCTTGATTCCAAGCGTGTCGGCTTTACCTTTCCCTTGCACTTCATTAACGTAACCGAGGGGGGAGGGGCTAGTGAAAAATGGACAAGGCACTTTTTTAATATAAGCCACCCGAGTTTAGCAAAATACGTCAAGACAGAAGTGTAAAACGCCACATAGGACAAACACAAAAATGACGAAACGACATGATATTATCCATACGACTGACGAGCATTTATCTCAAAGGGTTCAATCCTGCTAAATTGGTATATATAATGTATAACGGTTCTCAAGCTTGTGACAGGTCCAGTGATCTGAGACGCAAAATTTAATGGTGGTCACATGAATATCAGAGGAAACCTGATGGCTCTACCAACGGTGATCCAGCAAGAGGTGATCCAGCAAGAGGTGGTCCAGCAAGAAGTGTACGGGTCTGGTTTTTGATCCGTTCAGTTGTTCACAGAATCGGTCTTCGAGCTTCCTTCAGTCTCAGCTATATACGTCATGGTTCAACGATTGTAGGTGAAGTAACAAATGACGTTGCGGGACACACATGTGAAACTCTTCAATGGTAAAGGTGGATTCGAGGAATGTGACAAACCGGGTCTGGATGACATCGAAATAGGTGTAGCATTTACTATCTTTGCAGGCTGAAAAAATGATTAGGACAACAGGATTTAGATGACTCCAGACCAGTAGATCCCTGAGGTTCTTGTCACCTCTATAAACATCCAGAGGGGGGTCGCGGAACATATTATGCGTCTGCTGATCTGACTGAAGAAGAGACTGGTATCAGAATAAGACATGTCGGACAGCAGAGCTAAGGGAGTGGGTGGAAGGTTAGAACAGGTTTGACCATGTCCGTGAAGAATGTCCTCTGAGTGTTCTTGAGGATGTCCTGGCGGGAGAGTCTGCACAGTTGAAACAAGGTTGACTATGTACCTTTCAGAGTACAGCTGACAGCGAAAGAAATCGAGCATCTCATGAGTTTTCTCCAGAAAGTCCTCCTCTTCATTACACAGACGCCGCAAACGGAGAAGTTGAGAGATGGCAGATACTTGTGACAGGCAGAGGAATGAGATAGAGTATTGAGGAGAAAGCTATGGTCATTAGTCATTTTGTAGTTTACCGATGTGCTAAGACAGGAGGGTTGGATACTGTGGATATGAAAAAAAAGTTCACAACGGTCGGTAGAGAACTCGGATGTGAACTTATGGCCGGGTGAAAGTAGTTGAGATATTTAGGAAGCGTGAAAGATGAGCCACAGTAATGTCTGTGATGTCAATCCCAGCATCGACGTACTCATGGAACAACCATAGGAAGGGCCCACAATTGGATTCGTATACCTGTTGATCAAGGTAACCCATAAATATCATTACTGGCATCGCAGACATTAGATCCATCACGGACAGAGTCAAACTTGTTCTCACCTTCCAATTCCATAGCTCTGGTGTCCGGCATGTCATATTCTGACACCTTCAGTCGGATCCCAAGACGTGTGATGTGTTCTGCAACCCTCTATGATTGCTCACAGAGGTGACATGAACCGCAGCAATATTTTGGTTCAACGTCATCTCCAACCTGACGTTCGCAATCATGACGTGACACCATCAACTCCAAAAATATAGTAAATGCTACACCTGTGCCTTTGGCATCCAGACAAGTACCATCAACATCCTCAATAGCATCACCAAGATTGTCTGGAATTGTTTTTTCTCCCGAGCACATCTGAAAATTTCTGATCTATGAATATTTCCGTGTAAAGGTTTCCACTACGTTAAAAAATAATTACTCGCTTGTTCTCTGTATACGCGGGATATACATTTGGTAAACGGCACCTTGTAATTATATGTGTGGGCGCTCACCCGCGATTATTAGAAGGAACATTTATCACCACCACCATCATCATTACAATAGCGATTTCAACTTATAATGAAAATATGAGATCGCATTCAAGAAAGAAAAAGTATGAGGAAAAAATAAAAGCGAAATGAGAGCTCTAGAAACCCAGTTCGTAAAGATAATTCAAATCTGTCTTAAACAAGATTCGATCAATGACAACATTGAGATCCCTGAAAGAAGGCAGTTAGTTTCTTTGTTGTGATGTTTATAATTTTCAGTGTATTTCTATTTGTCTTCTGCCTTGTCTCAATTTCTAATCATATCCGTGATATGTGTTGATAATAAATTACATGCTCGTGAGTGCAGGCTGACTTTGACAATATCTGGTTCAGTTCATTAATATTTCATGTATCTGATCAGCTTGTCCGTGTGCCAACTGGAGACTAGTTTTCTAGTTGAGGGTGCAAAAATAGGTTCCACTGATTATTTTCCAGGCTTGTCGCAGATGCGACTAAGGAAAGTTAGGGAATATGCTAAGAACATATCACTTGTAAGTGAATTAATTGTCATATCGTGTCTCAATGTCCTAATTTTAACTTCTATCAAGTAATTCATATGAATAAAGAAAAGATGCGGTCCAGCGGAAATTACAACCTTGTCATTTTGTGGCATACTGCTTTCTAACTGGTGATGTTACATGTGCCTGCATCTTTGTCATTCTGTAGCTTACTGCTATCTGACCATTGATGCTACATGTGCCAAAACTGTGTATGGGTCAACATAACTCACCAGAAGAACGATAATATAGTTTTCCCAGAAATGTGTGTTGTACGCCTGACAGGACACAGTTATCCATGGATACTGATGCATTTGATTTTCATCCCATCTGGGACTAACCATGCATCCACAAACATCCATTACACATCTATGCTCTTGAGACAACCTTACATGGGTTCTGGTGGCACTCCAGTCACACAACTGAGAAGAAACGTGTTTTTATCAGAAATGCTATGGGGCTATCAAGCGCTACCTGCCAATATCTAAAGTGATTAATTTCTCATCATCTTCTTCGGATCAATTTCTGCGACAATGTACTTTTTTCATTGTATCTGCAGAGAAATATACACTACAACTATATCCAAAATTAAGATGGGAGTTGAAGCCTTTGCTGTATATCTTATATGACTCTCCTGGATACTTTTTCGTGTTTGTTTGTTCTCATATTCCTACTCGTCATCAGCAGATAATCCAGACAAAATGATGTGTTGTGAATTTTTTATAGATGTGCTGCGGTTTATGTGACATTTGGTCCGAGAAGACCGTCTTCAGCATGGCTTTTGAATTACTATGATCTGTTGGATTGGACAACCAACTTTACGCAACATTCTTAGACTTACGTAAAACACAGGTTTATATATCGTCTCAATGGGACACCATAGACTATATCTAAAACTAGTGGGTAATGATGGGCAATGATGAGCACACAAGAAATCATAAAAATTACAATACACAAATCATTTTCAACGTTTCAACCAAAAGGTCTTTATCATAAGGTCTTAGTGCTCATCATTGCCCATCATTACCCACTAGTTTTAGATATAGTCTATGGTGTCCCATTGAGACGATATATAAACCTGTGTTTTACGTAAGTCTAATTGTTGTTACGTTTCACGCAGTTACCTTGTATTGATTGCAACATTCTTAGTCGCTTAATACGACCTGCATGCAAGGCCACAATATTGCCACTCTTTGCTCTTCCTGCGCGCCGTGGAAACGCACAGGCGACTGGGATTCTATTTAATAATACATGTATTGTGTTGCCATCCCAGTTCATACTTTGAATATTCCAAAAGGGCCGATGCTGAGAAGGGTGGTCACAGGGGTGCCAATCTGGAAAATTCAACACAAAAATTTGACAATGTCTCTCTATTACCAGTTCTCTGTTTGAGTGTGGAGATTCTTAATCCTGTTCAGTCTTTAATAAATTCACACTTTCCTCTCCTGCCTCTACACCTTCCACCCTCAACTGTTCCCTGCAAGATATTTTTGGAGAGAGAATCATGCCTCAGCACGTGGCCAAACAACACAAGTTGGCGATGCTTCATCACTGCTATGAGATGTTCTTGTTGGCCTGCACGAGTATTTATTTTGTTTCTCACGTGTATATTGCTTTTATGTTCTGTATAATGGACGTGCAACATTCGTCTTTAGCATTTGTTTTCAAAATCCTGTATTCTTCTCTCCATTTCTGCTGTAATTGTCCAACTCTCACATCTGTATAAAAGACTAGATATTATTAGAGATGTATGTAGGTTTATCTTCACTGCTGTACTTATTCTTCTCTTCCATGTGGTATTTAATCTAGACATTGCAGCCGAGGCTATTTCAAGTCTAGTGTTCATGTCTTCGTTAGTGCTTCCGTGGTCGCTCATATAACAACCTAAGTATATAAAGGTAACATATTCTTCTATGTACTTCTGACTAACGTCCATTTACCCAGATGTTAACATGAGTCTTGTCTTCTGACTAATGTCCATTTACTCAGATGTTAACATGAGTCTTGTCTTCTGACTAACGTCCATTTACCCAGATGTTAACATGAGTCTTGTCTTCTGACTAACGTCCATTTACCCAGATGTTAACATGAGTCTTGTCTTCTGACTAACGTCCATTTACCCAGATGTTAACATGAGTCTTGTTGTTATCTCTCTTTGCCATTAGTTTGCTTTTCTCGATCTTTGTGTTCATGACATAAGTTTTGCAGGCTATTTTAAAAAAAATTTAGAAGTAAGTTCTTTCTCACCGTCAGTCATAAGATTAATCTCATCTGCAAACCGTAAAATGCACAGATGGAGGCCACCTAGATTGTTATTTGATGGTTCTCTAGTGTATCTTGCAAGATGTGTTCCAATAATATATTGAATACCACTGGTGATAATATGCATCCTTGTCGAACTCCTGCAGTTGTTTTGAAAAAGATCAAATATCATCAATAGCACTTGTGATCATGATGATAATGAAATAATCCATTTAGCCGTGAACCGGTAGTTCTTGACAAATGATGAAATAATCCATTTAGCCGTGAACCGGTAGTTCTTGACAAATGATGAAATAATCCATTTAGCCGTGAGCTCGTAGTTCTTGACAAATGATGAAATAATCCATTTAACTGTGAACCGGTAGCTCTCGAAGCATGGTGATGATGGTGAAATAATCAATTTAACCGTGAGCTGGTAGCTCTTGTGGTAGCTCCTGACTGGGCATATTGTTTCTGTCAAAAACACAGGTTCTTCTCAACTGAAGCGATATCCAGACTCCTATACGACTGTTTCACAGGCACGGTTGTGTAAGGGAATTTTATATCATGCATATTTCGTCCCTGAAGGAAGGCAGTCCAGAGCGTCAGTATCCCGATACAGGATTTTATCTCTTGATTATCCTAGAATTACCATGTCCTGCCAAGGGCACAGCACATACTTCTGGGGACAACTATCTCATAATTCTTCAGTCAAACTTGTTGACCATCCGCTATGATTCACATTTAGAATTTTCCATTAGCTACGAGTCTACCACATAAAAACAAAGATGCAATGTCCGCGGGTATGCATCTCCACGACATTAATGGAAATTAGTTGATGGAAGACAAAAACAAGAAATTGAGACAAGATGGAACATTAGTTTATTTTACAATTGTTAGGTTGGTATCCTTTCCCCTAACTTTCCTTAGTCGCCTCCTGCGATATAACTGTGAAATAAGGCATTGACCATATTCGTTTCACTCTGAACTAAAAGTAGAAAAGGAACAATAAATATATAATGCAATCAGGCCCGTAGGTAAGGGATGAATTTGTGGTCCCACCGGATTTGCAAATCCGTCCCCAATGCAAATTCCAACATGACAGTACTAGGAATACGTGTGTACCAATCTATTGTTGGGTAAAAACCCCTCACCTAGAAATTGCTCACAAAAAGGTCTTCAATTTCCTGTTCAAAAAGTTAAATTAACACTCGAAAACAGAAAAATGACCTTAACAAAAAATATTTGTTAGGTGAAACCCGCTCCTCAAGAAAAATATGTATACTGCCCTGAATGCCGTAAGTAAAAGTAAAGTAAAGTAACACATAGCATTTATTAATGCCGTAGGGGTGAGAGATGTTAGCGATCTCACATTTCAGTGGCTCTGCGAATGAGGGCGGTAGCCATCTCCTCTCCATCGCAATCTTTACTTCCCTGATTAATCTGGTGCCCATTTAAGGCTGGGTAGACCCGGGAGCCGTTGCGATATGAAAAACATTTCCGCCTCAACTGGGGAAAGAACCCAGCACCACTCATATGCGAAGCCAGTGCGCTAACTACTGAGCTACGCGGCTACCGAATGCCGTACAGAAAGGCAAATAGATCTGAAATTTACAACAGAAATGGAACCTTAAGCGGAGGTGACTAAAACGTTACACAATCGGATAAGGAAACACATTAGCGTCTTAATCCTCATAGACGGAACAAAATCAGTGTTACTCGCAATAAAATACACTTGAAACCACCTCATGAATTCACTCCTGTCCTCTTCACTTTAGCTGAGAAATATTTATCAAGGTGGAAAAATTGTTGTGATAATACCAAGGCCTTTATTGTATCATGACCTGTATACTGTATAAAGACCTGTGTACAGAAAATGTAATCATGACGTGAATGGCCGAGTTTGATTATTTACGTACTTTCGTTGGTCAGTCCTGGCTATTTTTAGCATACGATTCCAAGTATATAAATATTGACCAATGAAAATTACAACAATAATAAAAATCCAACAAATGTAATCCTAATTAATTGAGTATAGAGATCTTCACACAATCCAAGGTATCGGTTGTATAATAGGGAATTTGTACGAGTGAACAAGGAAATCTGTAACAAAGATGTAATTCTGCTGTTTTATTTCATAAAGTAACGAATGTTAAAGAAGAAGAATCATAGGGTTCAAATTGTGTAGAGGGTTGACATAATTTTACGCGAATATGTACTCATATGTACTTCGTTCCAATGCACGAAGCGGCACGCCTGTCACGACGAACACTTATAGCACGAAGAGACACGCCTGTCACGACGACAACTTGTAGCACGAAGAGGCACGCTTGTCACGACAACCATTTATAGCATGTGGAGACACGCCTGTCACGACGACCATTTAGAGCATGATGAGGCACGCCTGTCACGACGACCATTTAGAGCATGATGAGACACGCCTGTCACGACGACCATTTAGAGCATGATGAGGCACGCCTGTCACGACGACCATTTAGAGCATGATGAGGCACGCCTGTCACGACGACCATTTAGAGCATGATGAGGCACGCCTGTCACGACGACCATTTAGAGCATGATGAGACACGCCTGTCACGACGACCATTTAGAGCATGATGAGGCACGCCTGTCACGACGACCATTTAGAGCATGATGAGACACGCCTGTCACGACGACCATTTAGAGCATGATGAGGCACGCCTGTCACGACGACCATTTAGAGCATGATGAGGCACGCCTGTCACGACGACCATTTAGAGCATGATGAGGCACGCCTGTCATGACGACCATTTAGAGCATGATGAGGCACGCCTGTCACGACGACCATTTATAGCATGATGAGGCACGCCTGTCACGACGACCATTTAGAGCATGATGAGGCACGCCTGTCACGACGACCATTTATAGCATGTGGAGACACGCCTGTCACGACGACCATTTAGAGCATGATGAGACACGCCTGTCACGACGACCATTTAGAGCATGATGAGGCACGCCTGTCACGACGACCATTTAGAGCATGATGAGACACGCCTGTCACGACGACCATTTAGAGCATGATGAGGCACGCCTGTCACGACGACCATTTAGAGCATGATGAGACACGCCTGTCACGACGACCATTTAGAGCATGATGAGGCACGCCTGTCACGACGACCATTTAGAGCATGATGAGGCACGCCTGTCATGACGACCATTTAGAGCATGATGAGGCACGCCTGTCACGACGACCATTTATAGCATGATGAGGCACGCCTGTCACGACGACCATTTAGAGCATGATGAGGCACGCCTGTCACGACGACCATTTATAGCATGTGGAGACACGCCTGTCACGACGACCATTTAGAGCATGATGAGACACGCCTGTCACGACGACCATTTAGAGCATGATGAGGCACGCCTGTCACGACGACCATTTAGAGCATGATGAGACACGCCTGTCACGACGACCATTTAGAGCATGATGAGGCACGCCTGTCACGACGACCATTTAGAGCATGATGAGACACGCCTGTCACGACGACCATTTAGAGCATGATGAGGCACGCCTGTCACGACGACCATTTAGAGCATGATGAGGCACGCCTGTCACGACGACCATTTAGAGCATGATGAGACACGCCTGTCACGACGACCATTTAGAGCATGATGAGACACGCCTGTCACGACGACCATTTAGAGCATGATGAGACACGCCTGTCACGACGACCATTTATAGCATGATGAGGCACGCTTGTCACGACGACCATTTAGAGTACGCAACTCGTTTTCTTCGAACGATAATCCCCAGGGATATCCGAAAAAATTTCACTCTATAAACAGGACGTCGCGAGCGAGATTCGAACCCGCAACTTCTTGAGCACAAAGCGAACGTCTTAACCACTACAACAGGATTACGAATTTTCTGAAGCTTATATGATCGTTATGTGTAATTATTCATCTTCTGAGTTGTGTCAAATTACTGGTATCTAGGACTCGATATGTACGCATTGTGATGTGTTTTAATCACCGTTATATTATGTTATGTTCCTCCAGGGCCACAGACAGCGCATAGGGCAGAAACCATAGCTTTCATTTCCATTTCTGTTTTTGTGTTGCCAGGTCTTTTCGTTCTTGGGTGCTGTTTAGGTTCATTATTGATATGCCGTCTCTATTACTGGTTCTTCGTAGAGTTTCTTTAGGTCTACCTCTTCGTCTTACTCAGGTTGGCAACAAATTTAATGAGTGATGGGGATTTCTTAGGCTGTTCATTCTAAGATCATGACCGATGTAAATATATCGCCTTTGTCTAATGAAGGAGTTAGATTTAAAGTCACTCCACTTAACATTCACGAGGTAGGCTATATTACACACAATATTAAAGAGAATGACTCAATATTAAAACATGTCTACAAGTCAAATGTTTAGCAACAACAATGACATCAGATGGAAGAGGTTCAACAGAGATAAGAAACATAACAGGACAGACAAAGTCGGCATTGAAAAAATAAAAAAGAGTATACAGCGTAATATATTTCTGTCAATGAAAGTAAGGCAGATAGTTCGTCTTGTTGTTCGCAGTTCAACATGTCTGCACAAGTCTTGTTTTCTTAATAAATGCTGCTGTATTTGAATGCGCATCAATGATCCCATCTTTCTGTGGATATCCGTCTCTGTGGGCCAGTCTTCTTCTCTTTAGTGTAATTAAATCTTGAAGGATATGTTACCCTCTCTGTACTGCCTGTCAACATGGACACAGAGGTGATGGAACTAGTCTTAGAAGACAGTTCTTCAGAACTACATAACACCGATTCTAACATATGGATGCGAGTCTTGGACAATAGATAAACAGTATTGTGGAACATTTATGGTTAGAGATATGTGGTTCTATAGAAGAATTTTGAGAGAATCATGGACAGCTAGAATGACTAGCGAAGAGCTGCTGAAAAAGTCAAATCTGAGACATGGGTTAGCTAGTAATATAAGACAAGAAACAATCTTTATTTTTTGGAGACGTTATAAGACAGGGAGCTCTGGGGAGCATAATTACAACAGGCAAGATAAAAGGCAAGAGAGATCGAGAAGGAAAATGTGAGAAAATATTTGATAGTTTGTCGTCGTGATATTACAAGTAGACGACAACGATGTTGATAACAGATAATGGAAGTAGAGTGTTGCGGAGATTCATGATCGCATGCACCAGTCGGCACGGTACCTGATAACGACGCTTATACCGAACTTCATGCGGGAAACAGTATGGGCGAATTAAATAAATGGGGGAGATGGCCCAATTCCCTATTTATAATAAAGGAGTAAGTCAAAACATGTGGTATCGACATAGATGCACGTCATTATAAACTTTGTAATGAAGTATCGACATTGATGCACGTCATTATAAACTTTGTAATGAAGTATCGACATTGATGCACGTCATTATAAACTTTGTAATGAAGTATCGACATTGATGCACGTCATTATAAACTTAGTAATGAAGTATCGACATAGATGCACGTCATTATAAACTTTGTAATGAAGTATGGACAAGGGTACCACGTCCGTAGAAGCATTACTGCACAACATTTCAAATTTAAAAAAAATAAATATATTCTGCATATCTGAAGCAAATACTCTTGAAATATTCACAAACATTATTTTTATCATGGAAAATCTCAAATGTTGTAACGGAGCTTAAAAGCATTTAATATCCGCATTGATATGACCTTGTCCGGCTGGGCTGAAAAGAGCAGTGATTTCCCAAAAGCTTTTTGACATTGCAACTGTGCATAGGAAATGTCTTCAACTATCCTTAAACGTTGTTTTCAGGTCTGCACTAAAACCTACGCAAATCTCACCAGTAGGACAACTGAGAACATTACAGTTGGAAGAGACTCCTCTGTCATGTCAACGACGTGATCGCCCCACTAAAGCTGAGACCAGATCAACAAGGTATAGATGTTTTCTATCCTAGATGTTTGCAGGATCTCTGTACCATGAATGCGATTCTGCAATCGCATACACATTACTTCGTCACTGAATGTGAACACATCGCGTACACATGAGCTTCGTCACTGAATGTGAACACATCGCGTACACATGAGCTTCGTCACTGAATGTGAACACATCGCATACACAGGGGCTTCGTCACTGAATGTGAACACATCGCATTCACATGAGCTTCGTCACTGAATGTGAACACATCGCATACACAGGAGCTTCGTCACTGAATGTGAACACAATGAAATTACATTGCATGTCTGGCATAAGTAGTCCAGGATTCAACTCTCTGTGTTTTCTATAGAAGCGAGTGCGCAAGTACTGCAAGCTGCATCATTAGTCTAGTTTCTAGGTTCCAACCACACAGATATACTTAAGTTGATATCGTGGCACGGTTTATTTTCTAGGCTCCAACTACCAATGATATACTTAAGTTGACATCGTGGCACAGTTTAGTTTCCAGGCTCCAACCACCCATCATCATCATTAAGTGCCGTCTCCGCAACGAAGGTTGGCTGCAACGTATCCAACCACCCAGATATATGTAAATTGGCTCCAACCACCCAGATATATGTAAATTGAAATCGTGCCACATGTAAATGTGTCATGTATGCAATTATTATGTATATGGATAATATTATCAAAACAGACAGAATACTACCAGACAAAAAAAATGACTTAAATGATCTACATTTTGCTGACGACCAGTTTCTGCTGACAGTTCAAGTAAAGAACTGCACGATCACATAAGTCTACCCAACGAAAGCTCCCTCAATTACAACATAAAGATCAATACAGAAAAGGTATACGTAATTTATATAGGCAGAAAATGTATATAATCAGTATAAAGATAAATGATCAATTACTGAAACAAGTGCAGGAATTTAAATATCTTGGGGCATGTTTACTGACGACGGAAGAATGGACAGCTTTAGACAGGATTTGAAAAAGCCAACATGTAAATTTAGAACTTATGACACGCTTGACATACAAATCTATCCTTATGAAAAAAAAGGCAATAATATATTCAGTATTCATACTAATATTTTGCTATCAATGTCAGAGACATGCACTATATAAAGAAAACTAGGGTAAACAAAGATTGATGTGTCGGGCTATTGGTACACATAAAACGGCGTCACACCACATTTCCCTTCTCTGAAGTAAAAGTAAAGTTACCCATAAAATGTATTTATGCCGTAGGGATGTGAAATGTTAGCGATCTCACATTTAATTGGCTCCGCTATATGAGGGCGGTAGCCATCTCCTCTCCCTCGCAGTATTTACTTCCAGGATTAATCCGGTACCCATTAAAGCTGGGAGCCGTTTCGATATGAAAAACATTTCCGCCTCAACTGGGGAATGAACCCAGCACCACTCATATGCGAAGCCAGTTCGATAACCACTGCGCTACGCGGCCCCCTAATACTCTATGGAGTACATCCAACTGGAAATATAGTAGGACCATTGTCTTGCTACAAGAGAGATCTAGCGGGAGTTTGAGAATGAACGTTGAAGGAGAAGAAGCTATATAGATATAGATAGATAGATAGATATAGAGATAGATAGATAGATAGATATAGATAGATAGATAGATATATATAGATAGATAGATAGATAGATAGATAGATAGATAGATAGATATATATAGATAGATAAATAGATAGATATAGATAGATAGATAGATAGATAGATACATAGATATAGACAGATACATATAAAGATACATATAGATAGATACATTTATAAATATAGATGTATAGATAGATAGATATAAATTGATATATATCTATATAGCTAGATTAGTTGGTAGATGACGGCAGAGCAAGAAGATGATCAAGAAGAGACAATGAAGAACAGACAGAGAAGAACAGAGATGAAGAAACAATAACATTGATTTTATAGCAGGAATTGGGAGAATTGGTTGCCTCAAGCGATACTATTCCCAGAGATTGTGAAAATGATAATAAAAGCTGCAGGGGTACCACTGCTATCTGTCCGCACGTTCACTTTGCTCTCAGAATGCGTGCAAGGGATGACGGGATAGATTTGGGAAGTGAAACAACAAATAAAACTAGAATTAATATTGAGTGGCATCACATCGGTTAAGAAATGACTAGACATACCTTGTGACGTATAAACTCAGTAGATCCTGCGTTGCAAGTCAAACAGGGGAGTTTTCTATTTGTTTATATCCATCACAGGTATTATGCTACACCTACCTACTAACATACCTATTTACCTACCTAATAACCTAGCTATTTACCTCTATAGCGATTTACCTACAAGTCTATCTGTCAATCTATTTACCTGCCTATTTACCTACATATTTACCTGCTTATTTACCTACCCATCTATTTACATAACTACCTATTTACATAACTACCTATTCGCCTAACTATTTACCTACCTACATATTTACCCACCTACCTATTTACCTTTCTATTTATCAACCTATTTGCCTACCTAATTAACTACATATCTATTTACGTACCAATTTACCTATATACTTACCTATCTGTCTGTCTGTCTATCTTTCTAATCTTTTTGCCTGTCTGTCCAACTAACTATCTATCTAATATATCTAGCAGTATTTCCATCTATCACACTTTCTTTTTTTTCTGTTTGTCTAACTAATCTATCTTTTTTTTCATATAATATTTTAGATAACTTATCTAACCAACTTACATAACTTATCTAACCAACTTACATAACTTATCCATGTATATATATATATATAGAGAGAGAGAGAGCTTTAGAATTGACCGTTTAGAATTAAATGGCAAACTATTAAACATATTTATGTTACTGGAAAATCACTACAACCAATAAAAGATGGATGAATATTTGAGTTATATATAGTATATGGTGCCCACAAAAAAATATTTAGTTTTCTGCTTGTCCCCGCTCCCGACCGATTTCCTTTCATTCCCTCCGCTCCTTTATCCGCATGTCCCACACTCACACGTCTGTTCATCCTTTCCCAAACACACACTTGTCCCTACTCTTCAAATCCTCCATTTCACTCCATGTTTACACGTTCTCGCTATAAAACGATGACGTCATAACTAATGAACTATGAACTTGAATAATTTACTAGCTGTGTTACTTACTCTCGAACACGAAGACTAAATATCAGGGCAAGCCCACGAGAAATACTCTAATTAAGACTTGCGGATAAAACAAGATAGGTCAGTGTGAGTCACCACATGACACTACCATGTCTTCGTTGGGTTGTTTGTGTGTTAGATGTCCTGATATAGTCGTGTAGTTGGTTGTATGTTCACAAGATGGAGGGCTGGAAAAAGTTTTTAATTGCTTGTCTAAACTGTAAATTTCTTTAGGGATTATTTTGGGAGGGGGATTATCACTATGCTACCATGAAACATTGGACACAAGCAACAGAATCCAAAAGAAAACTTGTTACAACAGACATGACTTGTCTGTGTAGAATTCTTGGAGTAACAATAAGAGACAGAATCAGAAACGAAAACATCAGAAAACTAACACATACAATGCTAACTTTATATTACATCAGAAGACAACAGATTAAATCGTTTTCACACGCTCAAGACTATCATCAGACAGTGCACCTCAAAAAGCATTACTATACATACATGATGGTTACAAAGCCAGGGGAGACCTTGAAAACAATAGATAATAGAAATAAAAAAGTCAACGAAAACAAAGATATATGAAGTACACAAAAAAGCCATCTGCAGTGTCGAGGGCTGTAATCAATAATAGGTAGGACTTCTCGGATCTGTAATCAATAATAGATAGGACTTGTCAGATCTGTAATCAATAATAGATAGGACTTGTCAGATCTGTAGTCAATAATAGATAGGACTTCTCAGATCTGTAATCAATAATAGATAGGACTTGTCAGATCTGTAATCAATAATAGATAGGACTTGTCAGATCTGTAATCAATAATAGGTAGGACTTCTCAGATCTGTAGTCAATAATAGATAGGACTTGTCAGATCTGTAATCAATAATAGGTAGAGCAACAACAATATCGACTTGTACGGTCATTATAAGGTAATATCATTGCACTCCGGGCAAACCCACATGTGATCAATCTACCAGATTATAACGAAGCGTATGTGTGCTCATGGTTCCCGTGTCCCGCTTGTTAAATATTTTCTCATTCTTTCTCAATATTTACTAATTACTGGTAAATACTATTGTCCGCACGAGGAAGGTCTGAGAAGGCACATTGTAGTAACCATGATCCAGTCCTGAGTTGCTACTTACACACAAGACAGAAACGGATGCTTCGCAGGCAATCTGAAGCTAATGACGTCAACTGCAGTGTGAGGAAACATTGAAAAACCACAAAACCCTTAGAGTGTAACCCCATCTGGGTAAGAGACCTTTCTAAATCATAGCACATGCCTGAGAGTTAGTCTTCTGTCCCCATATCACACCACTGAGAATCTTTTGTTCATATAATACACCGCTGAGATTTAGCCTTCTATCCGTAAAATGCAGTGCTAAGAGTTAACTTTCTGTTACCATAATACAGCACTGAGAAGTAGTCTTCTATCTCCATTACACCGCTGAAAGTTAGCGTTTTGTCCTACGCACTCTGCTGAGTTAACCTTCTGTTCCCGTAGCACACCACTGAAAGTCATTCTTCAGTGTCGAACAGAGAACTTTGGAGAAACGACCCCATTGTAAACACAATGTTAGGTGTAATCACTAGTAAATAGGGTGTTAGGTGTAATCACTAGTAAATAGGATGTAAGGCGTAATCAATGGTAAATAGAATGTATGGCGGAGTCACTCGTAAATAGGACGTAAGATGTAATGACTGGCAAATTCTAGAGATCAGAACAATAACTATTGTAATTTGTAAACAATTCATCGTATCACCATTAATTTGTAAACAATTCATCGTATCACCATTAATTTGGTCGTTCAAAAAGTTAGTGAATCAAACTATGATGTGAATTGCAAATCAAATCATGAAGACAGTGGTTCTTAAACTTGTGTTGATCGTGCCTAACACCCCCCCCCCCTCCTCTTCCTTCCATTTCAGAACACATTTGAGTCAGTGGTTCCATGGAATCTATTAAAAAAAACCCAGCTTTTTGAATTCCGTTAAAGTGTGTACACATATTTCGTATCAAATATTGTCAATATAGAATCTTTATGTACTCCCCCATCCCCTAGATTGGTCCGTGGTACCCAGTTCAATTACGTTTTTATTGCGTTCACGTTTTCTTGTCCCGCAAATCACTCTAGTTGAGCATAACTGCCTTGTTCAATAAAGACCTTTCAACAGAATTAATTAAATCTTCTTTCGTAACGTTTTATATTATTATGATGTTTTCGGTTTGTCACTATTTATATACTTGGAGCAGCCTCGGTTATTTATGGCATATGATTCCATATATCAGCGAGCAACGAAAAGTACTAAAATAATCAAGGAAAGAAACAAATGAAGGCTTAATAAATTCTGCGAATAGGTCTTCTATAATCCGACGATCTCGAGTGTACGTACACTATTGATAAACCGTATCAAGAATCATGAGAACAATTGCGCCATGCAATTTGCTTTTGAGGGTCAAGACGTCGTGTCTTTTTTTTTTTGGGGGGGGGGGAGGGGGCAAAGGGGGAATCAAGTGGGGCGCTTTAAAAAATTGTCTTATTAAAAATATATAACATTACCAAAATGCAAGAGAAACGTCAACCGCCAAAAAAAAATCAAGTAATGGATTGTAGTAACACAGATAATAACGTAGTTATAGGGAGTATGTACATGTATACAACAAATGCTGGAATGACAGCCTGGGCATCAGCATCAAAAACAGACACTAATCGCCTATCTAAAGTACAAAATGCAGGACTTCGACTTATCTCTGGAGGGATGAAAACCACTCCAATCCATGCAATGGAAAAACATGCAAACATCCACCCACTGGATCACAGAAGAGAAGAAAGAGTGCTTGTTCAAAGGGAAAAAATTAAGCGCATGCCAAACCATCCGAAGTATGCGCAAATTTCTAGATCAACCACAAGCAGGTTGAAGAGAACCAGCTTCTGTCACATCTCTAAAGATATCCATGAACAACATAAAGAAATCCTCACAAACCTCCCAAATGAAATTGAAACACTAACGGACTTTGAAGAGCCAGGCAATAGTCTCCAGAATGTCTCCATAATAACACAGGTTCCTGGAATAATTAATAAGGAATACCAAACTCCACCTCAACTAAAAGCATTGACACTAGAGATGATAGAAATAAAATACAAGCCCAAGGATTGGACACATGTCTACACAGATGGATCGGCAGAAGGAGCAGTAAGAAATGGAGGGGGTGGCATTTTTATTAGACTCAAAGATGAGAAGACAATATCAAAAGCTTTTCCAACCGGGAAATACTCCTCTAATTTTAGAGCAGAAGCAGTTGCACTCCATCAAGCACTGAAAGCCTTCACTGAACCAGGACCGCCAAGACCAAAGAAGATAGCCATATTCACAGATTGCAGATCCCTACTGGAATCAATCCAGAGCAACAGAAACGAAAGCCTTCTGTACAACATCAGACATGAGCTAAGAAAAGCCTTCTGTACAACATCAGACATGAGCTAAGACAGATCCAAAAATCAACAGCTATTGCCCTTCAGTGGATACCATCACACTGTGGAATCATGGGAAATGAGAAAGCGGATGCTCTGTCAAAGGCAGGAAGTGAAATGGAGCAACACAGACACCCACTGTCTTACGGAGAAGTAAAAACAATAATCCGCAACACATACTCAACAAAGTGGAAGAAAGAAATGGAAGGGGAATACGAACATGATGCAATACATCTCCTCCAAAGATATCAACAGACCACAATATTTCGCCTTAGAACAGGCCGCCGCAGACTGTTGGGTCACCTTTATCGATTAAGGATCTCATACACAGATGAATGTCCATGTGGATTCGGAACCCCGACTCCAGAACACATACTTCAGGACTGTCCAACACACAAAGAGCAAAGACAGCAGACTTGGCCAGAGGATACAGACTTGAGGCAAAAGCTATGGGGCAGCCGCTCTGACCCGGAGAAGACAGTGGACTTCGTCTTGATGACAGGTCTGACGGTATAGCATGACCACATGCTGAACGCAGAAGAAGAAGAACAACTAATGCCTATCACCATTAATCAAGAAATGATAGAAAACAAATATAAAATAAATTAATAAAGACAAAAACGATTGACGTTTCTATCCATGATCTTCGTCTGAGCAAACATTTAACAATAATAATAAGAAAACAACAAATACTGAATATAATTAATTATAAACGTCAATAAAAATATAAAAACAAGTACGTGTAGTGGTATAACTAAGGGCGAAAGGAAATTATACCACTATGAGGTAGCAGCGGGATGTCTATCAGGTCCGATCAGAGGACACATATTTGCCTTGGAACTGGAGTTCTTTCTTTTGTCAGTATTTCACCAATCTACGCGGACCTGGTTCAAATCTCATTTGTTTCCGTGTGATTTGTAAAAAAATGTTACAATAAATCCTTGATGATTTATTACATGATTTGTGCAGTTCGATCAAGTACAAATGTGTGCGCAATATACCGAAGTTGCACACCATAATGAAGTTGCGCATCGTAACGACGCTGCGCACCATAACTTGGCACAGTTGCGCGCCATTACATGACGAAGTTTCGTTCCCTAACAAAGTTGCTCACCATAACGGAGTTGTCCCCATGAAGAGATGTAGAGGATCAAGAATTAAAACCATGATTCCGTCTAACCACAGATACAAGAGAGAGAGAGAGAGAGAGAGTGAGTGAGAGAGTGAGAGAGAGAGTGAGAGAGAGTGAGTGAGAGAGAGTGAGAGAGAGTGAGAGAGAGAGTATAATAGATTTTTTATATCATCTTTTTATTAGTCTGTGTGACGTTTCCTTTACACAACGTTGTCCTCACTGCCACTCTGTACGCCTGTCGTTTCTGTGCAAGCTGTCTAGCCTCTTCCAGTGTCATGTTCAGAAGGTCTTGTCTATTCTATGTCCATCGTAATCGATAATACATACTTACTGCAGCAGAAATGACATACAACAGACACAACTAAGAATATAGCAATGACGTTTTGCTAACCTCTGCAAACACACATAGCAAGCACTGAGTTACACACAAACAACAAGATACACGAGATTATAAATCCTTGATATAAAAACAAACAAAGAAACAACAAGAAACACACACAAATCGATGTTTCAACCAAAAGGTTTTTATCAAGACTAAATGGAAAAAAAAAAAAAGACGAACAAGAACGGCAATATTGACGTTCAGATAATCAGAGCTAATTGCGGCGATAACCCAGAAGAACAACTTCACTACTCTGTTCCGAGATTTGTCCATAGTAATCTTGGTCTGCCTCCTGTTCTCTTTCCTGGAACTTTCCCAACCATGATTACTCTTTCTAAACCATTGTGTACTTTTATATATAAGTATATTTTGTATTAGTAGTGGTAAGAATATTTATAACATATATTTAATTATTTACTATTATTACTTCTTAAACGGAGTTGCTAGGTCAGCTTTGTGGAGAAATATTAACCTGCTTCGTGTCTGCTTCATATGGTGATACAGTGAAATTCCTCTATAGAGCATCCTTTTATAACAAATTCAGGAAATCTCTCTATAGCGCATCCGTTTATAACAAATTCAAGAAAATCCGTCTATAGCGCTTCCTTTTATAACAAATTCAGGGAAATTCCTCTATAGCGCATCATTTTATAACAAATTCAGGGAAATTCCTCTATAGCGCATCATTTTATAACAAATTTCCCTATATAACAACACTTTTCAAAATCCTTATTTATATTTATTCTATATTGTCTGTACTGTATATAGCGAATTTCTGTTATTGAATATAGGCCTATATTTCGCCTGTCAGACCAAGTTGTTATAATGAGATTCCACAGAAGTGAATATTCTGCACACTTAATATCCATTTTTTTCTCTCAGGCGAATAGTTACAATTTAGAGAGAAATTTCTAGTCGTATTTTCGGTCTATGGATTACATTTAGTGAATAGTTATTTATATATGCGCATATGTATGTATATACATTCAACCCGTATGGTCAGATGTAACTACATCCTTGTTGTTTCTCCATCTCAATTTGAGAATACATAATGATAATGGCGTCTGTTTACAGAAACTATTAGCGCAGTATGGTATGCTGAGCACATTTTCTGACTCTGTCGTGGTGATGGATGAAGCTTTCAAGAGGGTCTTCCGTGTTGTCTCTCAGTGCTTGTTATTTATATTATTAGTATACTTTGTTGTCTACATTACTTCCTGGTCATTGGAACCTTTGATAAGTGAGGCAGACGTGCGTGTATATAGTTGTTACTTTTTGTTTGTATCTCAAAGAGTTATATTCTTTTGTTTTTTGTATTTTGTTTGTTTGTAACTCAAGGATTTATAAACTCGTGTATCTTTTTGTTTTTTTGCTTGTTTGTATCTCAAGGATTTATATTATTTTGTATCTTGTTGTTTGTTTGTAACTCAAGGATTTATAATCTCGCGTATCTTGTTTGTTTGCTTGTTTGTTTGTATCTCAAGGATTTATATTTCTTTGTATCTTGTTGTTTGTTTGTATCTCAAGGATTTATATTATTTTGTATCTTGTTGTTTGTTTGTATCTCAAGGATTTATAATCTCGCGTATCTTGCTTGTTTGCTTGTTTGTTTGTATCTCAAGGATTTATATTCTTTTGTATCTTGTTGTTTGTTTGTAACTCAAGGATTTATAATCTCGCGTATCTTGTTTGTTTGCTTGTTTGTTTGTATCTCAAGGATTTATATTCTTTTGTATCTTGTTGTTTGTTTGTAACTCAAGGATTTATTATCTCGCGTATCTTGTTTGTTTGTTTGTTTGTTTGTATCTCAAGGATTTATATTCCTTTGTATCTTGTTGTTTGTTTGTATCTCAAGGATTTATATTCTTTTGTATCTTGTTGTTTGTTTGTATCTCAAGGATTTATAATCTCGCGTATCTTGTTTGTTTACTTGTTTGTTTGTATCTCAAGGATTTATATTCTTTTGTATCTTGTTGTTTGTTTGTAACTCAAGGATTTATAATCTCGCGTATCTTGTTTGTTTGCGTGTTTGTTTGTATCTCAAGGATTTATATTCCTTTGTATCTTGTTGTTTGTTTGTATCTCAAGGATTTATATTATTTTGTATCTTGTTGTTTGTTTGTATCTCAAGGATTTATAATCTCGCGTATCTTGTTTGTTTGCTTGTTTGTATCTCAAGGATTTATATTATATTGTATCTTGTTGTTTGTTTGTATCTCAAGGATTTATAATCTCGCGTATCTTGTTTGTTTACTTGTTTGTTTGTATCTCAAGGATTTATATTCCTTTGTATCTTGTTGTTTGTTTGTATCTCAAGGATTTATATTATTTTGTATCTTGTTGTTTGTTTGTATCTCAAGGATTTATAATCTCGCGTATCTTGTTTGTTTACTTGTTTGTATCTCAAGGATTTATATTCTTTTGTATCTTGTTGTTTGTTTGTATCTCAAGGATTTATAATCTCGAGTATCTTGTTTGTTTGCTTGTTTGTTTGTATCTCAAGGATTTGTAATCTCGCGTATCTTGTTTGTTTGCTTGTATCTTAAGGATTTATAAACTCGTGTATCTTTTTGTTTGTTTGCTTGTTTGTATCTCAAGGATTTATATTCTTTTGTATCTTGTTGTTTGTTTGTTTCTCAAGGATTTATATTATATTGTATCTTGTTGTTTGTTTGTATCTCAAGGATTTATAATCTCGCGTATCTTGTTTGTTTGCTTGTTTGTTTGTATCTCACGGATTTATATTCTTTTGTATCTTGTTGTTTGTTTGTATCTCAAGGATTTATAAACTCGTGTATCTTTTTGTTTGTTTGCTTGTTTGTATCTCAAGGATTTATATTCTTTTGTATCTTGCTTGTATCTGAAAGATTTATAATCTATTGTATCTTGTATGTGTTGTTTTGCTTTCAATCTCAAATTCCTACTAGAGCTCTTTGTATCAATCCATCTGTAATTACAGTAAGATTGAGTCCAGACAAGATATCCATCTGTAATTACAGTAAGATTGAGTCCAGAAAAGATATATATTCGTTGTTTCCATTTGGTGTGTCTGATGTCTCTATTTCGTTAGCGGTTTAACTGAACATGTCGATACAATCATGAATTTATCGTGCACATGTGTTAAATTGGCAGGTTTCATGATACCATTATTGTTGGTGAGCCTTTCGGCCGATCATCTACGACTTTTGATCCTGCTTGATATAGGAGATGGCCCGACCAATCCAACCAATCTTAATATTCAGCCTCTGTTGGTTGGACTAGGACTCTGTTGGTTGGACTAGGACGTTGGAAGAGGTTGGTTCTCGATGGCGATTTGTGATAATGATGTGACACATCCTACTTCGGTGATATATTTTAGAGTACTTGCGAATGTACTTATGAACGTACTTGCGAATCAATAACAAAATCAGAGGAGAAGAAATTAAATTCATTAGAAAATAAATGTTTTAGAAAATAAATGTCTTAGAAAATAAATGTCTTAGAAAATAAATGTCCTTTAACAGGGATGGGCAAACTTTTTGTGCAGAGGGCCGCATTGAAAATTGTAAAGCTATTGGAGGGCCGCATATAATATTATGAATATTTGGCAATATATATATATATATATATATATGTATATATATATATATATATATATATATATATATATATATATATATATATATATATATATATATATATATATATATATATATATATATATATATATATATATATATATATATATATATATATATATATATATATATATATATTAATGATGTCAAATTGGGAAAACAATTTTGTATATATAATATAAAAGAAAGTCGAATTAAAATTCCAATGGATTTCTGTGTAATATTAATGGAAAAAAATTCGTTTTTGACGATCGTCCGTTTATTTAAAAATGTATTTGAGGGCCGCAAAATATTCAATGGCGGGCCGCATGCGAACAGCGGGCCGTAGTTTGCCCACCCCTGTCCTAGAAAATAAATGTCTTAGAAAATAAATGTTTTAGAAAATAAATGTCATATAAAAATCGGAAATATTGGTTGATCAGTAATAGAAAATAGAAACATCACGTATTTATTATTAAATAAAAATTTGATGGTACCTACTCGCCTCCAAACTGACATAGGCGTGATCGAAGACAGAAAACAGTGTTGATTTACGTTGCACGTAGTGTAGGTGTCATCTGAGAGGACAGGGTTCTTCTTCTTCTTCTTCTGCGATCAGTTTCCTATGCTCATAAGTCTATACAGGAAGGTGGGCCGCCTCCATGAATTCAGTCGTCAGTAGGAGGTCCTGACGGTTGCCCCACAGCTTCACCTTCAGATCTGTCTCTTGGGACCAGGTTCAAAACCCATATACTTCATTATTATTTTTCTTAAACATTGGTTTGGAAGCATTCAAGTCAAACAAGCAAATAAGAGAAAACTTAAAATAGAAATATGTTTCTACAATGATAAGAAACAACAACTATGGACATATCGGACATGTACTTCGAATGAATGAAAACAGAATGCTACTACAAGAATTAAATTGGTAACCAGATGGAAAGAGAAAAAGAGGAAGACAAAAGAGGAACACTTCGCAGAACAACCATTAGAAACTATGGGTCTGAACAACAATAAAATAACTGCAGAAACATTAGTTCTAACATCGTACGTCTGTTTGAATCATTAGTATGTTCCGTATCCGGCGATGAATGAGCATAGATGTCCGGTTCTTTAGCGAATTGGTACAGAGTGCGTCTGTAACGGCCAAGTTACCGCGTTGGTTCCCCGTCACAGACAATTATGCATCTGGACGGTTCAAAAATCAATGGCAAACTACTGAACATATTTATATTGCCTAGAAAATCACTACTACCAAAACATGCTATGTTGATAGCTACACCCTGAATAGGACACGCTACCAATATGAGAACATAGATAAAGTGGAAAGGTTTCCCCAAACTTTATTCCAATGGATAATCGCACAGAAAGAAGGAACAACACATTTCTCAAACAAGACAAGATTTTTCATCATTCCTCGACATCGTTGTAGATAGAAATCTTTAGAGGTTTCTGTGTGCTTAAGCAAGATCGTTGCCAGTATAGAAGACCTTCCAACATTATTAATGAGGATCCCAGTCTTTACGTCTTTGATTATTGTCGGGGTTCCGGTTGGTTGCTATCTGTATACTTGGAGTCGTCTTGGCTATTTAGTGGATTCATCATCATTGGACGTTTACAGACTGGACAATCACAAAGTGTAGTGGCTAGATAATTTAATTTGGTTAGAAGTATTATTAGTCGCCTCTGGTCGCAATTTTAACAAACTGGCTCAGTAGCAGACCAGCCGTGTAGTGGAAAACCCAGTCACAACTCCGGACAATTTTATACGACTGTGTCACCCCAGGAATCGTTTTGCATCTGCGTCCTTCACAGTCCATTCAATACCAGCAACTCGTCGAATTTCAGACAAATTGGCATGGAATCGGCTGCACGTTGCTGGTCTTTGGGCTAGAGGACCCTACAGAGGTCCTGTTCTCACGGAGCGGCATCATCAAAACCGACTGCAGTGGGCTAACCAGCATCGTCAGTTGTCTGTTGGGAATGATTGGTGTCGGGTTTGGTTTAGTGATTAATCAATTTTTGTTCTCCAGCGATAAGATAACCAGAGAAGAGTTTGCCACAGATTCCGCGAACGCTACGCCCAGAACAGAGCAATGAGACACCTCCACAATTTAGTGGAGGTTTACTGATGTGAGGGAGGGGGGGCGATAAACTTCATGGGAAGAAGTGACCTGGTGGAATTTGAAGGACGCGTCAATGCCGAAAGATACGTCGCCGAAATTATTCGTCCTTGCATCCTTCCAATGTTGGCTGCACGAGTATCGATATTTCAGTAGGATAACGCTCGATCTCATTTGACACAACTCACCACCCAGTTCCTCGCTGACAACAACGTCCAGACCATTCCATGACCAGCTATATCATCAGACATGAAGCCAAAAGAACACTTATAGGATGAACTCGACAGACGACTCCGCCAGTCAGATGTGGCTCCAGCCAATCTCCGCCAGTTTTCTCTTGCACTGCTGAAATAGTGGGAGGCTATCCCACAACAAATTCAATAGTTAATCGGATCCATGTCACGGAGATGTCGTTCTCTGATAGAGGTCAGATGAGGCCATAAACCTTACTGAAACGGAAACCTCAGTCGCAAAGAATAAAAGTCCAAACCAAATTTAATGAACATCATTTCATGTTAGAGTCTGAAAATTTCTTCATGGCAACGTTGAAAACATTAATTCCAAGAATAACATTTTGGTGCACGTTTGTAGTTTGGTGTGCATTAGTACTGCAATAATGTTGCGTTTATTTTTTGTTTAGCATTATATATGAAAAAAAAAAAACAACAGCAAGGAAGGAAACTGGCCACCCCACCTAATAGTTGCTGTGGCTTAGTACATGAAGAGTTATCTTCATCCCCGACGTCAGATGCCATAGGATCTACCTTTTTTTTTTATATGCATAACATTTTCTCACATTGTCGCCCTTGTCTCCATTGTCTTCAATTGTGTATTTTTTAACTTATTTCTTCAGACATTCCTGTCTGTAAAATGTGTATGTTGTAACTTCGTTCTTCAGACTTTCCTGTTTCTTAACGTGTGGAAAAATAAATATGGTCACTTTTTGATTTTAATAAGTGTCTCCTCCAATTGGACTCTTGTATCGTCCCCTACTACGCCAAACAAACGTTCAGTTTTGATCTAACTCACGAGGATCTAACTCACCTTGATCTAAGTCGCCAAGATCTAACTCACCAAGATCTAACTCACCTTGATCTAAGTCACCAAGATCTAACTCACCTTGATCTAAGTCACCTCGATCTAAGTCACCTTGATCTAAGTCACCTTGATCTAAGTCACCTTGATCTAACTCACCTTGATCTAACTCACCTTGATCTAAGTCACCAAGATCTAACTCACCAAGATCTAACTCACCTTGATCTAAGTCACCAAGATCTAACTCACCAAGATCTAACTCACCTTGATCTAAGTCACCAAGATCTAACTCACCTTGATCTAACTCACCTTGATCTAACTCACCTTGATCTAACTCACCTTGATCTAAGTCACCATGATCTAACTCACCTTGATATAAGTCACCAAGATCTAACTCACCTTGATCTAAGTCACCAAGATCTAACTCACCTTGATCTAACTCACCTTGATCTAAGTCACCAAGATCTAGCTCACCTTGATCTAACTCACCATGCTCTAACTCACCATGATCTAACTCACCACGATATTTTCAACATTCATCTGTAAAACCACAGACCAATTGTCTCCAATATTTCACAATACTGTTTACTGTTTGTACTGCAATACTGCTTACTGTTTGTACCGCAATCCTGCTTACTGTTTGTACCGCAATCCTGTTTACTGTTTGTACTGCAATACTGCTTACTGTTATACCGCAATCCTGCTTACTGTTTGTACCGCAATCCTGTTTACTGTTTGTACCAGAATCCTACTCACTGATTGTAACACAATCCTGATCAGTGATTGTAACACAATCCTGATCAGTGATTGTAACACAATCCTGCCTACTGATTGTAACACAATCCTGATCACTGATTGTAAAACAGTCCTGCTTACTGATTGTAACACAATCATGCTTACTGATTGTAACACAATCCTGCTCATTGATTGTAACACAATCCTGCTTACTGATTGTCATGAGAGAATGAATAATATAGTATAGAATCAGCTATGATTTATTAATAGAGAAAAATATTATTTACCAAAGGGGATTTGAACCAGGTCGGCTCATCACCCACTTGCCTCGCACGTTGAATCAAGACGTTTTTTTCTTCGACGACATCCCCTCCTTTAGAGATAGATTTTTTCAAGACTTCCACGGGTAATGTGTTGGCTGAAGTTGCGAGGGGAGTGGGTGCCATCTTAGTGAACTTCTTGATTTAAATCCCGTTTGCAGCATTATGGTTGTTCTTACTGATTGTCCGCAACTAGCACTTATATGTTAGAATCGGTGTTATGTACTCTGCAGAAATCTCTTCCTCACTTATATTGACATGGGCATATTGACAGGGACATATTATCAAGAAGACCATATTGACAGGGACATATTGACAAGAAGGACATATTGACTAACAGAGACAGATTACACAATATTTTCTTTATATTTAGGAATCATGCTTGTGCCCATCTTTTCTTTTTCTTATTTGTATTGATTTTCTTCCATTTTTGTTCTCATCTCTGTTCCGATATACTTGAATTAGTCGACCTGTGTGGGTATTGCCTCATTTACTTGAGTCTGGAACGCTGAGGGATTCTCTTTCTTACCAAAAATCATCACTTGTCAGGAGGTATTTCTTGTTATTTAACCCTATATTACAGGAGGTATATTTTGTTATTTAACGTTATATTACAGGAGGTATTTTTGTTATTTAACGCTATATTACACGGTATCTATCTATCTATAAGCCCGTAACCCATCAGGGTCGTAGGGAGTACTATATAGGATCCCTCAGCACACAGAGCCCTCCAGTGATTGCTATCTTCAACGATGAGGATGAGTGAGGAAAAATCTTGTCTTGTCCGTTCTACATTTACATGGACATGGTGCAGTTATGTCTTTTTATTTTTTGCCTTAAAACAAGTCATTTCGACTAAAATATCTTCATCAATTTTATGCTCGCAATTTTAACAGTTGTTTCCCCTTAAAGCCAAATGACTTTCCATGTATTCTTTGTATTTCCCATATGATATTTGACATGTGTGATAGTCCGCATGCATTTATTGTTTGTATAGTCATAGTCACATAGTCACAAATGATGGCAGATGTGAAACAGAAATTAAAAGCAGAATAGGAATGGCTAAAAGTACCTTCAATGCATGAGGAAATTATTAATATCTAAACAAATTACAAATAAGTTAAAAATGAGTATTATAAAATGCTACATCTATTCTATATTAATATGTGGCTCAGAAACATGGACACTAAATAAACAATTAGAAGACAGAATTGATGCCTTTGAGATGTGGGTATATAGAAGAATAGGGACAACATAATGGAAATAGAAGAAAACAAATAAAGAGATACTAAAGACACTAAATATGAAGAAAGAAATAAGAGAAATAAAGATCAAGCAAATAAAATATTTTGAGAACATTAAAAGACATGATACCTTATTGAAGACCTTACTTGAAGGTAAAACCAAAGGGAAGCAAGCAAGAGGTAGGCAGAGATACAAGTGGGAGAGTAACATCACACGATGGGCAGGTTACAATCTAGCAGAGTGCACCACCAAGACAAGAGACACGGATGTTGAAGATCCGCTACAGCTAACTTGCGGAGATGGTACTTGATGATGATGATTATTGGTATAAGCAACATTTGCACACACACAAAAAAAAACAATTGTGAAAAATAAAACAACACATTATTGTACATTATGACAAGGTATATATTTCTTGTTTAGGTTCACTTTAGCTAGTTTTGTAATATTGGTCAAAACAGTAAGGATACAATTTGAGTTTATTGGTACATTTAAGTTTTGTAAAAATATGTAAAATTTCCTCAAAAAAATCACATTGTAGAGTAAATAGTACCACGCTTATAGAAACATTAATGCACAACTTTTATTTGCACATTATGCATACATGAACCTAATGCACTTGAAATATTCAGTGATCATATGTTTTATCATGGAAAACCTTACATGCTGTAATAGAGGAAACATTACATGCTGTAATAGAGGAAACCTTACATGCTGTAATAGAGGAAACATTACATTCTGTAATAGAGGAAACCTTACATTCTGTAATAGAGGAAACATTACATGCTGTAATAGAGGAAACCTTACATTCTGTAATAGAGGAAACATTACATGCTGTAATAGAGAAAACCTTACATGCTGTAATAGAGGAAACATTACATGCTGTAATAGAGGACACCTTACATGCTGTAATAGATGGTTAAGAAAATGCCTTTAAAAAAGTGCCATGTTGATCAGTTCCTGACAGACTAACAGACACGAAAAAATATGAATGAGAGATAAATGTTGTAGATGTTTCCTTACGTTAGTCTGTTTGTGACCAGTAAAACTCACCCCATTGTACATGCATAGATTCCTTACTGTAAAACTCACCCCACTGTACTCTACATAGATTCCTTACTGTAAAACTCACCCAATTGTGCTCTGAATAAATACCTTACTGTAAAACTGACCCCATTGTGCTCTGCATAAATACCTTACTGTAAAACTCACCCAATTGTGCTCTAAATAAATACCTTACTGTAAAACTCACCCCATTGTGCTCTGCGTAAATACCTTACTGTAAAACTCACCCTAATTGTGCTCTGCGTAAATACCTTACTGTAAAACTCACCCTAATTGTGCTCTGCGTAAATACCTTACTGTAAAACTCACCCCATTGTGCTCTGAGTAGATACCTTACTGGATATACAGGTGTACTCACTTATTATCGATTGTCGTATCATCATCAGGTGACATAGTCTATCGAGAACTTAGTCTTCCCTATGGATCTCTTGAATTCTTCGAGGTCTTGAGCAAGTTGTCCTGTCTCTTTTAGTGACATGCGCTGGACTTCTTCAATGTCGTTTGTCCAACGGCGTCTTGGGTGGCCTTTGCCTTCTATTATCCCCCTCCGATAACATTCTCTCCACGCCGTAGTGTCTCTTAATGTAACCGAAAAAAACTAGCTTTTTCTTTAATATGGTGTTCAGAAGCCAGCCTTCCTGGACGTTAATTGTTCGTAACACCTCCTGGTTTGTTTTCTTCGCTGTCCATGGTATTCTCAAAACTCTTCTATATCATTTTAATTCAAATGATGTTATTCTCTTGGCCACTGCTTTATTTAGTGTCCATGCTTCACATCCATGTCGCCGCACGAAATAAACATGTTCGTAATAAACACAGCTTGGTTCTTATGTTAGCATCCTGCCATAGTTTCTTTATCTGTTTTAATTTTGCCAGCGCCATTACTATACTTCTCTTAATCTCAACTGCGCAGTCCCCCGCATTGTTTATATTAGTTATTAAATAATCAAAATGTGTCACTTATTCAAAATTTCAGTTCTCAATATTAATTTTGGGTCTTGATTTAGTTTTGTCAGTTGCCATTATTTTTGTCTTTTACATATTTTACTTAAGAACACATTTTGCTGTTCGCTGAACTTTTGTGTTGACTTAATTATGTTCAGTTGGTTGTATTTGTTGTTAATAGCACTCTGTCGTATGAGATATTACAATACAATTAGCACAACCTATTACTTTATTATGACTCCTGTTTATGAAAGTGGTAGAGATGTGTCATAATTGTAAAAGACTCGAGGGCAATAATTTCATCGCGTAATTAGAAAGACACTAAATGTTAAGTAACACCGAGTGAACTAAACAATTTTAAAATATATATTAATTTTGATTTACTTATTAAAAAGATAACAATTTATTCAATTGGATCGTCTAGGTCACTATATATTAAGTATAGATTTATTTTAGAATAAGACAACTCAAAATGGTGGAATAAGTATGCATCAACCAGACGGAAGTACAAATATAGTCACTCTTCATCATTTCATTACGTAGTACACAGGTTTTAAAAGTTTCCCCTGATGAGAATTGACATACTAAAGAGTTATGGGGTGTAAACACGAAAAATACACACACACAAATTAAACCAGAAATTTTCAACGTTTCGAACCGTTAGGTCTTTGTCAAGAATATACAAAATAAACAGTGAAAAATAATAAAAACAATATAAAACAATGTTACCACCACAGAGGCATTAGATCGCATAAATGTAAACAATACTGATTCATGTAAACAATTAAACAATTGTTTATACACAACATGTAAAGAATTCGTTACCTTTTCGTTCCCTTTATCATGGGGTAGCATATTTTGGTCAGGTTGTAGCAGTTGTCCCAGCCTTTTGAAACTTCAACCGATCTTAAGCCAATCTTCCTGCTTGTGCGAGTGTCATACTCAGGCTCTCTTTGATATCTTGCGTCCATCTTTTCCGTGTCACTGGCATCATCTCCTCTCTTATGGTCTTTCCTAAACTATGTCGTTGCTATAGCAAAAATATTGTAATTTAATTTAGAGAGAACCCTTATGTTTAGTCAGTTTTCTTTTCTTTCAGTTCTCTCAGAATGTCCTTATTTACCTTTCTGGTACACGGTATCCTGAGAATTATTCTGTAATATTTGATTTCAAATGTAGTTTTGTTTCTCGCAATATTGGTGATTGTCTACGATTCACATCTATATATTGCGACTGGGAATATGCAAGTGCTAAGGAAAATTGTCCGGCTCTGTGGCGAAGTGGTACAGAGCGCGTCTGTGACGGCAAAGGTACCGAGTTCGATCCTCACCACAGGCAATTGTGCATCAGGACCGTTCAGAAAGCAATGGCAACCTATTGAACGTATTTATATTGCCCCAAAAATTACCACAGCCAACAAATGCTGGGTTGATAGCTACGTCCTGGATAGGATATGCTACCAATTTAAGGAAAATTTATTTTGTTTTTTCTTTTTTGCAGCCCAGCAATATGTTAAAAATTTTTTTACATTAGTTAGTTTGATGCAATGGCCCACCTCCATTTGATTTCTCCATAACAATTTCCATTGCTCCTTATAAAAAACACGGTATTAAAAACTGGTAACTTGCTCTAGTTTTCTGTTATTGATCAAGATTGAGAACGCGTTAATTGTTTATCTTTCGTTCTTCCTTTTCGAATTTCCACTGTTGGTGCCATAGACTTAACGATGTGATTGTTAAGAAAGAACCATGCCACCGCTGCATTCTTGTGGTTGTTCAGTGTCCCAGGAATCATCACACCAGCAGGCGATACGGTCTAGATAATAACAAACCGTCATCCCGCGTCATACCCTTAGTCTTGTATTGTGTTATTTGTATTGTTTTTTCGCTTGTCATAATCTTAGTCTTATTTTCGTTCAGAAATATATCTTCTTTTTCACTGTGATTTTGATAGAATTTATTAGGTATCCTATGCCCATTTTTACTGTTAGACAGTTGTATTTTGTCATCAGAATGTCTTAATTCTGATATCTCGTGACTTCCAGTAGTGAGTTGGTCGAAGTTGCTTCGCTCCTAGTAATTTCTTATTTTTCTCATGAAGTTCACTGCATAAATTAGTTGACCCCGAAAAACATACTTCAGGACTGCCCAACATACAAAGTGCAGAGACAGTAGACCTGGCCAGAGGATACAGACTTGAGGCAAAAGCTTTGGGGCAGCCGCTCTGACCTGGAGAAGACAGTGGACTTCGTCATGACGACAGGCCTGACAATATAGCATGACCACAGATGCTGAACGCAGAAGAAAAAGAAGAAACTGCATAAATAAGGAACCGATATTGTGATATGACATCCTTGTCTGACTTCTTTATCCACACTGGACAAAATCAGATGTTTCACCATCTACTTCTACGGCTGTTTGCTATTCTTAGTAAAACATAATAAGATAATCTAAGTGTAGAGGAAAACCCATGTCTCTTACAATGTTCCAAAGTTTTTGATGTACACAAACGAACCTTACTATAACAACGAAACATATGTAGATGCCAATGTTAAACTATCGACATTTCCTAGTTGTAAGGTGATTCGCAGCCGCTACAACGGACCTGGTTCATTGGGCGTCAGCTGTAAAAAAATTATTTACATTTCTCTATGATGTTTCGCATGTTAAATATGTGGCCTCTGGCGCCAGTACCTTGCCTAAAACATGTCTGTGCTACATTTAATTCTTCTTCCAGTTTATAATTGTAATCTGTTCATAACGATGCAGAGCAATAATTTGCTGGCGTGGCTGATATGTATAATGGCTTTGTAGTTCGTTATGTTATGTTATGTTCCTCCAGGGCCATAGGCGGCGCATAGGGCAGAAACCATAGCTTTACATTTCTGTCTTTGTATTGCCAGGTCTTTCAATTGTTGCGTGTTTTTTTAGGTTCATTGACATGCCTTCTCTATTAATGGTTCTTCGTAGAGTTTCTCTAGGTCTCCCTCTTCTTCTTACTCCAGGTGGCACCCAATATAGTGACTGCTGGGGAATTCTTAGGCTGTTCATTCTGAGAAGATGGCCGATGTAAGTCCAACGCCTTTGTCTAATGAAGGAAGATATATAGGTTTGTTTGCTTTCTTCTCTTATAGTAGTGTTTGATTTAAAATCACTCCACTTAACGTTCAGAATGGTACGTAGGCATTTGTTTTCAAAGGAGTCGAGTCTCTGTAGTTGGTGCATAATATTAAATGTCCTTCTTTTGTATCAGTGTGTATACTATTAAAAAGGGTACCAGTTGACAAAAGAATTAGTGGAAGATCAGGACAGACTCCTCGCAGAACAACCATCAAAGAGGGTATAACCTATGGATCTCAAATACATGCTAGAATTACACACAGTAGCATCACTTTCTCTCGAACTGGAGAGCTCTGATTTCTTCCCTATGCACCGTAGTCAGCGCTGAAGGTGCAGAGATGGATACATGTTGACTGGTCTAGTGTTATCTTTAGGCAATACTTCACTCTTCCAGATCTGTGTACACGGTGCATGGTTGAAGAAGACGGTGGGTTCTCCTTCTGATTGAATAAATTCATCAGGTATATTGTCACATTCTGGGTATTTCCTCTTAAGTTTTTTAATTGTCCAATTCACTTCATCAAAACTGGGTCCTATTTCTATTTCACTGCTGTTATATGTGTTATCACAGTTATTGTTCTATTTCAGTGATTTTATATGTGTTATCACAGTTATTGTTCTATTTCAGTGATGTTATATGTGTTATCACAGTTATTGTTCTATTTCAGTGATGTTATATGTGTTATCAACAGTTATTGTTCTATTTCAGTGATGTTATATGTGTTATCACAGTTATTGTTCTATTTCACTGCTGTTATATGTGTTATCACAGTTATTGTTCTATTTCAGTGATGTTATATGTGTTATCACAGTTATTGTTCTATTTCACTGCTGTTATATGTGTTATCACAGTTATTGTTCTATTTCAGTGATGTTATATGTGTAATCACAGTTTATTGTTCTATTTCAGTGATGTTATATGTGTTATCACAGTTATTGTTCTATTTCAGTGATGTTATATGTGTTATCATAGTTATTGCTCTATTTCACTGATGTTATATGTGTTATCACAGTTATTGTTCTATTTCAGTGATGTTATATGTGTTATCACAGTTATTGTTCTATTTCACTGCTGTTATATGTGTTATCACAGTTATTGTTCTATTTCACTGCGGTTATATGTGTTATCACCGTTATTGTTCTATTTCACTGCTGTTATATGTGTTATCACCGTTATTGTTCTATTTCACTGCTGTGGTTTACAATGTTCCTGTTGCATTTTTACTATCTTTCCTTACAGTATCTTTCTATCATAATTAAACTCAAGCTGCAATATCTGTGCCTTTCCTCATGATATGTCACATCTCAGCTGCCCCTAGTATGTATATATCCACATCTGAATCTGTCATCCAGCTGTTTCATTCATTGTCTATAACGCTGCTGTCGGATATATCGTGTCATTGGCTTAAATAAAGCGACGACTTTAGCGCATTTCCGTTCTCCATTCTATATCCTGCTGGAAATCCTGTAGTACCATTTTCCTGCTGTAACAGAGATCTAGTTTGATCAGAAACGATCAATGTCTATAATGACCATAACGTGTCTAAAATATTTAAAACTTTGACAAGAGTAATCTTCGAATTCGTCTCCCGTTATTTCTCATTTTCGACGTTAATAAACCAAATAACGTAACAGTAAATGCGGTCCAAAAAACCTATTTTTATAAATAATTTGAAATAGCCACACGCTCACAGTGTGACGTAATGCACTCTTCCACAGGTTCGATGGATTGCCATTTGCCTAAGGCGACTCGTTATATCGTAGATTTTAAGCTTCATGGTTCAGGGGTTTGAAACGCTAAAATTAGCGTGGTTTACTGAAATTGTGATTGTTATTTAGCTGCGGATCATTCGTTCGACATGAGACTGCACTGTGGTAATCATTGGTTAATAGCTGTAAACATTTACTCAAGTATGTCTCTCTCTCTCTCTCTCTCTCATTGCATCCATCTGAACTTCTGTCATACTCCCCATTCCAAGGATAATGAAAGCGGATAAACATGCGAACACAAGACATAAAATAAACAGATAGATGAAAGATAGCGGGAACATTAGTAGTAGGTTATGTTCGGTTGCGTGCATGTGTATTTAGAGTACCTGGTACTGTAGGGGTATATCAAAGGCTAACAGATAAGGGGATTGGGGTTGTTTTATTCTTGCCACCAACCCCCACCCCCTTAGAAAATTAAAAAAAATGACTCTCAGCAATTGAATGTAGCCATATGGTTTGCACCCTCCCCCTCCCCCCCACCCAAAAAAAATAATTAAAATAATTAAAAAAATATTAAAAAAATAACAGTTCAAACGTCATCAACTATCTAAAGAAAAAAGTTATACATCATAAACCATCCACCATCACCCCCCCCCCCCCCTCTTGCTGAAGGCATATCTACGGCCCTGTCGCAAGGAAATATTTCTGTTGCAGAAAGTTTGACATTTGCATTGTTATAAAGCAATGGCAACATATTAGTCGTACATATGTTTTACAGAAAAGACAGCCAGTTTGTTGGTTGTCCAATAAGGGGAGCAAATAATGGTAGCGATACTGTGTTATGCCATACATGTTGTAATAATGGACTAAGTGGATGTAAAAAAATTACATTGTTTTAAATATCATTGGACCCATTTCCACCTTATCACCGTCCCCACAATTTTTTTAGCGGACATTTAAAAAAAAACTTCTTAGAAAAACAATGTTTAAAATTCTCACAATGTAATTGCTGTATAAAACAAGGCACTGTTGACGTCAACTTTTATCAACCCGATCCCCATTGTCAAACCATTTCCCATTGTAATATCCCTCCATTGTCAAACCCGACCACATTGTCAAACACAACCCCTTTGTCAAACCCAACACCATTGTCAAACACAACCCCTTTGTCAAACACAACCCCTTTGTCAAACCCGACCCCATTGTCAAACTCGACCCAACTGTCAACGACCTGTCTTCTGAATTGTTGATATAAGTACTGACGTGATTAATTAACCTTCCTTATGAGGTTTTGTGGATCAGGTTTTGTGAATGAGGTTTGTGGATGAGCTTTTGTGGATAATGTTTTGTGGATGACTTTGGTTTATGCATACAACTAAAAACAGTAACACAATAGTTATGCTGAAATTGAATATATAATAACGAAATGTACATATATTGCAGCATAACTATAAACTATGGCACAACACGTGACATTGTTCGGATTAAATCGTGCTACCAAGCAGGGCTATGTGATCGTAGAAGAAGAACAAGTACAGTCACAAGTCACACTGGTCCTCCAGGGTTGGTTGTACAACAAGTTATCAATATAAATACTTCTACCGTACTTCTACAGCAGCGATGGGAAACTGTCTACCGTACTTCTACAGCAACGATGGGAAACCGTTCATGGTACTTCTACAGCAGTGACGGGAAACCGTTCATGGTACTTCTACAGCAGCGACGGGAAACCGTTCATGGTACTTCTACAGCAGTGACGGGAAACCGTTCATGGTACTTCTACAGCAGCGATGGGAAACCGTTCATGGTACTTCTATAGCAGCGATGGGAATCCGTTTATGTTCCAATGGCCATTTGGAAATGTATAATATTTGTTGTCCATTTATAAATTTATATGTGCTGTTCGTGTGTAAATTTATAAAATATTATTCACGATCCATTTGTAAATTTATAATATCACTTACGTTCGATCTATAGATTTATACAGTCATTCTCGGGCGACGGGAAAACTGTCAGCCTACAAATGATCCTGCAATATTTACTCAAACATTTCAGTAACTCACTGACAGCTTATAAATTATCCTGCAATATTTACTCAAGCATTTCAGTAACTCAGCCCTAATGCAATGGCTGGGACTGCTTCACTATGCTGGTGTGGTTATGTATGTTATTGTTATATTTCACTATGCTGGTGTGGTTATGTATGTTATTGTTATATTTCACTATGCTGGTGTGGTTATGTATGTTATTGTTATATTTCACTTTGTTGGTGTGGTTATGTATGTTATTGTTATATTTCACTATGCTGGTGTGGTTATGTATATTATTGTTACACTTCACTTAATATAAAGTGATGGTACTATGGAACAGAGCCATAGATTTATGGAATGTTTAGACCAGACCTTCTTCATTTCAATGGACTAAACAAAATGATCTTGAGGGTCATTTACAGCCCGTGTCTAGAATTTCTCTAAACCTGCCATAAGTAGTCTGTTCTGAAAGCGGCTCATGCTATTAGTTAGTCCACCAACGATTAATCATTTCCTAAGGAAGTGATGAGTGTCAGATAAGGAAGTGATGAAAAGAGTGTCTCGTCTTCTCAACAACTTCTTGAACATCACATAGGTCTATTGCCATGGTCATGCAGGAGTCAGGGACAACGAAAGAGCTGAACATTGGCGAGTAATGATATAACGGATGACAAAGGTATGAACAGACCGTGCTGAGTTAATTAGAGCAGTCATGGATACACTGCAAAAGGATAAATATGATGTTGTCATGGATACACTACAAAATGATGTAGACGATGCTGAAAAATACAATGTACATGTACATAGAATGAGGCTTGTTGTGAAGACATGTTATCTATTCGTGTTGACTTGTTATCTATTCGTGTTGACTTGTTATCTATTCGTGTTGACTTGTTATCTATTCGTGTTCTTTCTTCAAAATATTTGTGATAATATACGATTCTTCTGTCTTCGTTGTATTGTTCTTAAGCTCCTACACGATAGTAATGTGTAGAGAAATAGAGGGTTTACAGCGTGGTTTCGATCTCTCTGCCCAACACATCCGATTTATAATTATCTGTATTGGTTCACTATCACCATCTACTCGTAATTAACAAATAACCAAACGTGTGTGTAATTGTTCTGCATGATAATATTTGACAGATATTTTCATGAAGCCGGTGTGTCTTGATTCTGTGTTATGTTTGTTTTCTCGATAAAGGTAAATGAAATGTATCTGTGTTAAATGCAGTGAGAAAGATAATTTTTAGAATTTATAGAGACAATTCTTTATCTTCTACGTTCAGTGTCTGCGGTGGTTATATTGTCAGGCCTGTCATCAGGGCGAAGTCCACTGTCTTCTCTAGATGAGAGCAAATCACCTCTACCTCAAATCTATACCATCTGGCCAGACACGCCGTCTCTGCTCTTAGTAAGTTGGTCAGTCCTGAAGTATGCGTACGGTGATCTGGGTTCCAGATCTACATGGACATTCTGAGATTCTAAGTCGGTTAGATGGCCCAACAGTCTGAAGTGGTTAGCTCTAAGGCGAGATAGTGGTCTATATATGACATATTCTTATATATGGAAGCGAATCATGGATAATCATCAGAAAAGTGACCAATTATATAGAGGCAGCAGAGATGTGGTTTTATAGAGAATTTACAAGTGTTAAGAAGATATGAGAGGATTTAATGAAACATAGGGTTTCTTACCCACATCAGACTGTGAAAGTTCACATTTCTTTGACACATCATTAGAAGAGGAAAGATGGAGGGCATTGTAACAACAGACACGTTGAAGAGCAAGATGGACAATGCTTGACAACATGGGACAACATCGGTATCCAAAATGGTTGCCATCACGCGAAACAGAATTTCTGTCGACAGACATAATAACTTCACCACACGGCATGTACCATAATATGTGAACGTATAATTTGTTGCAAGTATATTATTTACATTTGTGAGTTGTGAGTTTATATATATATATATATATATATATATATATATATATATATATATATATATATATATATATATATATATATATAATATATATATATATATATGGTATAAATATAATTATATATTGGTTGTGTGTAAAACTTCAGTGGCTGTTATTATCGACATGTTTGTTTTCTTGTCTAGCTATAATGTATCCATAGTCCACTATAACAGTTGAGATTTTAGCGATTTATCTGCATATAATGTATCAATCAATCAATCAATTAATCAATCAATCAATCAATCAATCAATCAATCAATCAATCCATCAATCAATTAGTCAAGTGCAATGCCGAGTGGCGTAGGCGATCATGTTTCTCCACAACTCCGTCTCTTGTACTGTTAATAAGTTCATGTGGTAACATCTTTCTGTGCCAAAGTACATTCCATAAATTTCTCCCTCCCTCTATCCCTTCTCCCCTTGATCCCTCAGGTGGTTACTAAATGTTCAAGTTTGACGTTTTTTTAAATCACGTGCCCTAATACACATGACTGTCTGATGCACATTTTTGCTATAATTTGTCGTTTTACCCCAGCATCTATGAGAACCTACAGTAGTTTTCTAGAATGTCCATGGAATTTTCATTATTTTTGTTAAAAACCACGTCTATCTTGCCTCCAGTTTATTTTGGGCACTTTTGTGTACCGTCCACGCCTAGCTTCCATAAAGAAGATTTGACTCAATATAACATCATATAACTGTAACTCGCGTATGTATCGATACTAGTTCCTTGTATAGAATGTTTCTCATGTTTTGAAATGTTGATATGGCATGTTATATGCTCCTCTTTCTGTTGCATAGAAAGTATACACAATTAACTGTTGTTAACAGTTTGACGGAGATAGCAGTGAACATATCTTTGTTCATCTTTCTTAATACCTGTAATCTAGACGACGGAGTAAACAACATTATGACCAAACCTTCCTTAGTCACTTCTTGCTACATCCATACAGTTCACAGTCTTTATATGCTTTCCTTACATGACTAGGTAACACAGGAACTCAGAATTGAAACCAGTAATTACGAAGACTTAGGTAACACAGGAACTCAGATTTGAAACCAGTAATTATGAAGACTTAGGTAACACAGGAATTCAGATTTGAAACCAGTAATTATGAAGACTTAGGTAACACAGGAACTCAGAATTGAAACCAGTAATTACGAAGACTTAGGTAACACAGGAACTCAGATTTGAAACCAGTAATTATGAAGACTTAGGTAACACAGGAACTCAGATTTGAAACCAGTAATTATGAAGACTTAGGTAACACAGGAACTCAGAATTGAAACCAGTAATTACGAAGACTTAGGTAACACAGGAACTCAGATTTGAAACCAGTAATTATGAAGACTTAGGTAACACAGGAACTCAGATTTGAAACCAGTAATTATGAAGACTTAGGTAACACAGGAACTCAGATTTGAAACCAGTAATTATGAAGACTTAGGTAACACAGGAACTCAGATTTGAAACCAGTAATTATGAAGACTTAGGTAAGATCTGAATTCGACGTTCTCCTTACATAAACTAATTTCAGGGCCTGCTGTTGACATTTAATAACAGATGTGACCTTACAGGTTGTTACTGTAAATTCATTTGCTGCTCACATTGCATCCTCCTTCTCTATTTTAATAGAAAAAGGAGATAAAAAATGTAGAGGACTGACTTAATTGTACTCGGGTTACTCCCATATGTACTCAGCCCTAAAAGAAGAGGCTGAGAGTACCACTCATAGCACGTAACTCCCAAGCTTCAATCGATAATCTCCAGGGATCTTCGAAAAACAAAAAATGCACTGTGAACAAAACGTCGCAATCGTAATTCAAACCCGAGAGCAGAAAGCAAATAGCGAAACCACAACACCTTAAAAATACCTTCTATTTTCTTCTGTTTTAATTATTTTAATTTATCTAGTTAATATACTGATTATAATTGGTTGGAAATAAATTGCCCGATGCTATACGCTTCAATAAATATCAAATTTGGTCGGTAATGACAAGAAAACTGGAGAATTAGTGGTTACGTAACGTTTTCTTACAAATTACACAACCTGAATAGAATTTGCATTTGCCAGATAATCTGTACTGTTTGTGGCCAGACTTCATGCATCACGGAAATAGTTATAAATGATGTTTGTCAAATTGGTTTTCTCACGAAACATGGTAAATCTTCCAGAATTATTGTAAACTTCTCCCTGTTTTCATTGTTCTCTGTGTCTACATTTTTGGGTATTTGTTGGTGTCAGTTCATTCTCAAATATGACTTTGTCAGTCACTCTGTTCCTCTTTTGCCAAGTTTGTCACATAGGGCGGATGTCATAGTTCTCCATGCCTGTCGGTCAATTGCTAGGGATTGCAGATCTTGTGCATTTATGCCTGTTGATTTTAAATCATTCATCAATGTTCGTCTGAACGTTGTTTTTAGTCTTCCCTGTTTTCTTTTTCCGCCCGGTGTCCACATGAAGACTTGTTGTGGAATTATGTCTTCCTTCATTATAAGAACGTGGCCGATGTATGTCCAGCGGCGTTTTCTGATGATGTTCGTCACATATTCTTCTTGTGTCTCCTCTCTTAGTATGTCGTTTGATTTGAAGTCTTTCTTATTAGTATTTGTGATTTTTCTGAGGCATCTATTCTCGAAGGCAACTAACTTCTTATCCATTATTGCGGTAGATTTAAAACTTTCACATCGATATATCAATGATGGAATCACACTTGCATTGAATAGTCACAATTTGATTTGTTTACTTGTGATCTTCGATCTCCAGATGTTTGTAGAGTTTGTTAAAGGCGTTGGAGACGAAAGCGATTCGAGACTTTATTTCCCCGTCTGCTGCCGTCAAATATGACTTTGGTTCCGGTGTAATTCTCTAGAAAGTGCCAGTCGTTCTATCTGTGGTCAAACTAAGAGTGCGCTGGTACTCATTTTTATGGTAGTACATTACATGCTGTGATCTTAGACTTCACAATCACAACATATCCCTGTGTTTTCAGGCTTAAAATACGAACTAGTGTGTTGGGTTGGGTCGACTACTTATATTTCTTACGATGTGTTTCGATGTCAAAGAACTATTCTCACTATGTGAGTAGTTTTTAGAAGAGAAATCAACCCTATTGGTACAATCTTGAACTATACAAACATAAAACCTGGTAGTTCATACCAGTCTTTGTCATAAAAACACGTGCTGCGATCATGGCGTGGTTGTCGGGAACGGAAATTGCCATTCAGAGATATGTTTAATTTGTGTACAATCACATCTCGTGCCATCTCTTTTTACGATTACTGGACACGGTTCCCAGGAAACTGGACAGAACCAGGACACGGTTCCCAGGAAACTGGACAGAACCAGGACACGGTTCCCAGGAAACTGGACAGAACCAGGACACGGTTCCCAGGAAACTGGACAGAACCAGGACACGGTTCCCAGGAAACTGGACAGAACCAGGACACGGTTCAAAATATACTGGTTAGAACCAAGACACAACTTCCAAGACACTGGTTAAAACTCAGACGTGGCTCCGAAGATACTTGTCAGAAAATGCACTCGTCTCTAAGACATTGGCTAGAGCACGGACTCGACTTTCCAAAAACACTGGCCAGAATCCGAAAGCAGCTTCCAAAACACTGGCCAGATGTTTCGTACTAGATTCGAAACTATTAATTCAGTTACCAGTATGAACTATGAAGAGGTGGTATAAAGGTCTTGGCGACATGCAGCTCAAAAAATGGGCACAGAACAGTGCGGTCCCTAGTTTACGGGTCTTGGTCACCTGCAGCCTCAAAAATCAACAGACAATAGTGTGACTTCTGGTTTAATTGATTCAGCATGTAATTATTTTATAGTCTGGATAAAATTGTGTGTGTGTTTGTGTGCACGTCTATCACGGAAACAAGGAATAGTACTTCTAAATATATTTACATGGTTCATATACGTCAGAATAGTTCCTGAGATTACTGGTGTTAAATAAGGCTGCCCTATTTCACTATTACTATTCAATATCGCAATTGACTGGGCTATGAGAAAAAGCACACCCAACGCGAATTTAGGAATCAAATGGATAAATAAAACAACACTAGAAGACCTGGATTTTGCCGATGATCTTGCACTATTGAGTGAAAACGATCAAGATACACAAACGAAAACCGACAGATTAAAACTCATCACAGGACAAATAAGTCTCCAAATCAACTCATCAAAAACAAAAATTATGGACTTCACAAATTCACTTAACGTACGAGTAATTACTTTAAATGGACAACAACTTGAAAAGGTACACAAATTCTCCTATCTAGGAAGCAAATTAACACTCGATCGTGATGTCATGTCAGAACTCGCATTGCACTAGCACCAAGTGCCTTTAACATACTGTCTAGTATCTGGAAGTCAAAGTCAATCAGCACACGCAAGAAAATGCGCGTATTTAATTCCTGCGTTATTCCGGTGCTATCATATGGATGTGAGAGCTGGAAAAGCTCCTTATCTTCAGAAAAGAAATTACTGAATTTCGAGAAAAATGTCGTCGTAGGATAACTAACACCCATTGGAGTGAATTCAAATCGAATGATAAAATCAGACACGAGACATCAAAATTTCATCGCAGATGTTATCAGAAATCGCCGTTGGTACTACATCGGGCATGTCCTACGCGCAGACATCAACAAAATACACCACAATATCTTGAATGGATCTCTTGAATGGATATAGGCAAAAGAGTCAGGGGTAGACCAAAAGAAACACTCAGAAGAACAATACTTAGAGAAAGTAAAACAATCAATATCCATACTATTCAAGAACTGCACAGAATAGCTTTGAACAGAAAGAACTGGAGTTATCTGACCTCTGCCCTATGCGCTAAATTCAGCGCAAAAGGAAAATGAATGAATTAATGAATATTTTGAAACAGAAATTGACAGAGAATGCGATTATTACAGGTTTATTTAGAAGAAAAAAATTTTGTTTATAAAAATTTAATTTAACAAGAAAATAAAAGTCTAAATGAGTACTAATTATTTTTCTGACATTATATTTAACCGCACCAAACTTCCGAATCAATAACTTCCACTCAAACTGTATTAGTTTTGTAGATAATCCAATTACGAATACAAAAATGTGTAGTATATAAGCATAATTCGTCAAAAATATGTTATTTATAACAAATTTCTACATCGACCCATGAGTCTAGGCCTAGAAAGTCGATCGAAACATGTGGCATATTTCTCTAACAAAATAGCATAAACTTGCAAACATAATGCTAATTAGCAGTTGCCAGTAATTGCCAGGTTGGATTTCAATAATAAATGCGACAAAAGTAAATAAAATAGTTATTAGTTTACGAAAATAAGTAATAATATAAATTAAACAAAAATATAAGGAAAAATGATATCATATACCATCGTGTTCAAAACTTATCTATAACTTACAAAATTGATATAAATTCACATCAAAATCATGCAAGAAGTAATGTGGACATATTACAGGTTCGATCGGAACCATCCTTATGTTGATATAAATACAGAAAAATACAAAATAAATGTCATTGGATGTGGATGCGGTCTCAAGTCATAATGGTTCCTGACTTGTATGTGTCTCTTGGGAGGGCATCAATTAAGGGTCTTGGTTACCTACAGCCAAAATATCGACCTAGAACAGTACGGCCTCCTATGCATCCATTTTAATTGGTAATTCCGGGTAGTTTCCCTCTTATTTTATCCCTCTCATACAACAGGAAAAATCTATCGGTCTCTCTTACTCCTACAACAGGAATAAAGTGTCTCTCCCTCTTACTCTCACAAAAGGAATTTAACACAGTGTACATACAAGGACAATGCCAGAACAATATGAACGGTCATCATCAAGCCGTTCAAACATGAATCACGTCCGAGCGAGTTGAATTTGTGAGACTAGCCAACTAACGTATCACGGAAGTAAACTCTTATTTATTTAAATATTCATAATATCAACACCAATGATATCTACATCAACAATATCTACACCAACAATATCTACATCAACAATATACACATCAACAATATCCACATCAACAATGTCCACATCAACAATATCCACATCAACAATGTCCACATCAACAATGTCCACATCAACAATGTTCACATCAAAAATGTTCACATCAACAATGTCTCCTTCCATATATATCTTAAATAATACATCTAATTCATCAATGTCTCCTACCCTTTAACTATTCAATACTAATTTCTTCAAATTATTCTGCCATTCAACATAACGTAGTCTATGTTTATGCCCACTAGACCATCAAACAGATCTTGATTTGATTGGTCACATAGACAGATACCAATTAAAACATCACAAGATAAAAATAAATAAAAAAATATTTGCATCAGGCGCTAAATGAAATTAGTTTAAATAAAGGTTTTTTCCTGTTCCGGCGTGTTTTCCTAATTATGGGCGATGGAAAGGGCAATGTGGCAATTGAAGGTTGGAATTTCCGTTCCTTAAATGAGTTTTTCATGCCAGAAATATGAAAAAATCCGAGAAAATTTAAATATATTCGAAATATAAAAATGCATGACACTTTGATAAAGGAATTGCAGAAAAGGTAATGTTGAATGGTGTCAAGATAGAGAAAAATGAGGTATGGCCTACAAATAAGAAACCTACAGATATTAAAAAGACATTAAGGGATTGTTCTTCTTCTTGTGGCATTTGTTGAGATGTTTAAATAACCGTTATTTCTCTCTTGAATATATAGTAAGATATTTACAGACTACAGTTTGCTAGAATGTATACCAAATAACATCGGAAATGATTCAAGCAGGAGGTGAGAAGAGCATTAACATCTATTGTCCGTTATGCACCAAGATCTGGAAAACAGAAACTGGGCCAAGGATTCGAAATGACCATATATATATATATATATATATATATATATATATATATATATATATATATATATATATATATATATATATATATATATATATATATATATATATAAATATATATACCAATTTTATAATAAACACCAATAAACACCAATTTTGGGGAATAATGAACAACATGGGTGTTTCAGAGTTGTACAAATATCAAGAAGTTGCCGTAAAAGTGGGCGGGGTAACATCAGAGTGGTTTAAAGTACAAGAAGGAGTAAGACAAGCGTGTACATTGTTGTCATACCTGTTTAACTTATATACAGAGAATATAATGAGAAATGTGAAACACGAAATAATACAACAATAATTCAGCTTCATAAACATCGGTCTAAAGATTCCAGAAATTTTATGCGCAGACAATACTGTGCTATTAACATCAAATGAAAAAGACTTAATGAACATAATAAAAACAATAAAAAGCTTCAGGGAACAACATAACCTGTTTCTAAATATGAAAAACACGTAAATAATGACAACCGACAAAGTCAAAACAAAACCTAGAATTAATATTGATAACAAAGTTGTAAAAGAAGAAACACGTTTCGAACATCTAGGAGTTAATATAAACAGCGCAGGAGACTGCAGTCGAGGTAAGGAGGAGAACAGTAACAGTAATGTTCAAATTAAAACAACTGAAAAAACTTTGGCACGGCTCGAACACGGGAACTAAGATATGTTTGTTACGTAGATATATGATCCCAGTGGTGATCTACGGCTGCAAAACATGGGCAATAAATATAACTACACACAATAGAATAGAAGCATTTGAAATGAAGTGCTGTAGATGAGTCCTGAGAGTACCACGAAATGCAAGAAAAATAAACCAAGACGCACTAAGAAAGTCAACGTCTAAGACTGGCTTTTAAACGTCATATTAGGATGAAAGTTAGTTTTTTTCGTCCATGTGAAGAGACACGATGGAATGTAAAAGAGTTATGTTGGTGGGGGCGATAAGACAGTAGAGACAGAGGCCGACCAAGACATCGTTGGACAAGAAATATTTAGCAAATTATGCAACTGTTGCTAGAGAAAGCGAAACAACTTGTCAGAGACCACGGGGATTTCAGGATATTCATAAAGAAGACTAAGTTCTGGAAAGAAAGAATACTTCACAATGACAACGAATGTATAATTTATTCCGCACATTTATATTGCCCGAGATGGCAACGCCTTGGTCGATCATGCGTGTCATAAGGAGGTCTAGAAAGGAGTTGTTGATAGGGAAATAGATATAATTACCTTAAGGAGGGGATTTACTTACAAAACAGAGGTTATTTGTCCGTTTTCGCGTATAAATTTAAATAATTGGTAGGAATTTGAAATCCTTTACGTGAAAAATCGCAAAGGAAGGGATATTTTTAAATCGACCTTCTGTTTACGTTTCTAGAACCCAAAAAATCAGGTTCAGATTTGCTATAAAAAAAGGGGGGGGGAGAGTTTGAAGACCCTAACTACTCCTACTACGGGTCTGGTTCATCACCCACAATATTGGTCCCTATTACACACAATATTTGTCCCTATTACACACAATATTGGTCCCTATTACACACAATATTGGTTCCTATTACACAAAATATTACACTGCTGCAATAAAATCCGATGTGTCAGAAATATCGCATCCAAGCTGTAAATTACGACAATACAGTACTGTCAAAAGTAAAAACAACATTATATATTACATATTCAGTACGGGAAGTATTCGATGCGGAAACATTATAGCGATTTATTGTTATTTGACAGAAGAAGCATTTGAAAGACACGCATAAGACGTCACTGACTCACTGTGATGTATATATACATTTTTTGGCGAGCATGGTATAAGACAGGGTTGTGGTGCACCAGCCTCAAGACAGGAAAGGGTGATGGTGCACTACCCTCAAGACAGGACATGGTGGTGGTGCACCAGCCTCAAGACAGAACAGGGTGGTGGTCACCAGCCTCAAGACAGGGTGGTGGTCACCAGCCTCAAGACAGGGTGGTGGTCACCAGCCTCAAGACAGGGTGGTGGTGCACCAGCCTCAAGACAGGACAGTGTGGTGATTCACCAGCCTCAAGATAGGACAGGGTGGTGGTGCACTACCCTCAAGACAGGACATGGTGGTGGTGCACCAGCCTCAAGACAGGGTGGTGGTCACCAGCCTCAAGACAGGGTGGTGGTCACCAGCCTCAAGACAGGGTGGTGGTGCACCAGCCTCAAGACAGGACAGTGTGGTGATTCACCAGCCTCAAGACAGGACAGGGTGGTGGTGCAAAAGTCTCAAGACAGGACAGGGTGGTGGTGCACAAGTCTCAAAAAAGAACAGGGTGGTGGTGCACCATTCCTCAAGACAGGACAGTGTGGTGGTGCACTAGCCTCAAGACAGGACAGGGTGGTGGAGCACCCGTCTCAAGACAGTTTGATGGTACAGTGGCCTTAACATTTGTTCAGTTGATGCAGAAAAAAAGTAGACACGATGCTGCTGAATGCGTGCTGGATAGGACAATAGCTGTTCAATGTCTCGCGCTCTTCTCACACATGTTCATACTTCGAAACAACGTTTCAGATACGTGTAGATGGATATGTCGGGCCATTGGTGCAAATAAAAAGGCGACACATCGCACTTCCATTCCTTGAACTGCAAGATAGAAATGTAGCAGAACCATTGTCCTGCAACAAGAGAGATCCAGCGAGAATGAACACTGAAGAAGAAGCGAAAGAATGTACACATATGACTCATTAATCAGGGTCAGCCAATAACCATCCAGGATATAAGACATGTGGGCGTAACTAAGAAACATCTTTTTGACGTGACATATTAAAATTTTTCCTGTGATTTTCATTGGCTATCGATACAAATTATACAGTCACCAATGAAAATCACGAGTAAAAACTAAATGCTTCAACCAAGAAGGATGAATTCCGGTGAGCATGCAAGGCTGTATAATTGACGAATGACACGGCTAGACACATCGCAGTCAGCATCATCAGTTTCATGTCAGTTGAACTGACAGATCATCGTCGACTGCAACAGACGAAGAACACACAGTCTTTGTAATGGAGGAGAGGGTGGTCTTAGAATGAAATGTACAGTTAGTGAAGCAAACACTTGTAACCTTGTATGTGAGAATCTACTTTCGTTATATCAGTACTCTCATTGTAAACATGTTGTGTATGTGAGAATCAAAGTGCGTTATATCAGTACTCTCATTGTAAACATGTTGTGTATGTGAGAATCAAAGTGCGTTATATCAGTACTCTCATTGTAAACATGTTGTGTATGTGAGAATCAAAGTGCGTTATATCAGTACTCTCATTGTAAACATGTTGTGTATGTGAGAATCAAAGTGCGTTATATCAGTACTCTCATTGTAAACATGTTGTGTATGTGAGAATCAAAGTGCGTTATATCAGTACTCTCATTGTAAACATGTTGTGTATGTGAGAATCAAAGTGCGTTATATCAGTACTCTCATTGTAAACATGTTGTGTATGTGAGAATCAAAGTGCGTTATATCAGTACTCTCATTGTAAACATGTTGTGTATGTGGGAATCAAAGTGCGTTATATCAGTACTCTCATTGTAAACATGTTGTGTATGTGAGAATCAAAGTGCGTTATATAAGTACTCTAATTGTAAACATGTTTTGTAAGTGAGAATAAAATTTCGTTATGTCAGGACTCTCATTATAAACATGTTTCAGCGCCATAAATGCAGCTCTGCGAGCACGTATAAACAAAGAGACAAGTTGCTGGATGGATTCTTCATTTTCAGCCCTCATTCTAACACTCCCACAGATTAACAGGATGCAGTCTGGAGAACGGAATGTCTAGTGTCATGGTTTAAAGCTTTGCTACAATATCTGCGCCTTTCATTCTGACTCGTCCAACTCTAGCATGGTTTCTGGACCATTTTGACCCTAATTGGGATTGGACAGCCAACTCCACCCATAATCTCATTTATCTCCTCCTACGACAAGGTAAAAATTGTTGATATTCTTTGCTCCATTTTCGTACCCCGGCAACACAACAGATCCTGCATTAATTATAATTATTGAATTGACTAACACAAGAGACATACAGTTAGAGAGAAAAAACATAATCGCCTATGATTCTTGGTATGTCACCTGAGTGATTGATTACTTGTACTAACCAGCTGCCGGAAATGCCCTCCCAACAGGTCATCTACTAAAGCGACTTATTTCACATCAGAAGACTTCAACTGCCATCAGATGTTTATCTTGGACACATATGATGGCAGATGTGAAAAAGAAGTTAAATGGAAAATAGAAATGGCTAAAAGTATTTTCAATGAAATGGGGAAAATATTAAATTCTGAACAAATCACATATGATAGTACATGTGAAACAGAAGTTAAATGAAATATAGGAATCGCTAAAAGTACTTTCAATGACATGGGGACAATATTAGCATCTAAACAAATCACAAATTTTGCTCAAGTATAAAGCAATCTGCACAATAAAAAGAACTGAAAAGAAGAACAATTCTCCACAAGACAAAATAAAACGTTTCAATATTACCAGTATAAACGAAAACGTGTAATTTACATTCGACTAACAAAATAAGTGGTTATAATTCTACCTCAATTTTCCAATTCGCTTCATTCATTATCCGGTCTTTCATTTCTATGCTAATTTAGAAGAATATTGTATTTTCCTAACAATCTTTGTTCTGTTTGCGCTTGAATTGCTCTAGTCTTTTCATAAAAATTTCTATATAATGACGTCATCATTTTTGTTTGTATTAAAATTATTGAGTATTTTTCTGTTATCGTACTCTAAGAGTTTTGACAAACATTTATCGTCAACTTCTGCCATGACTATCCTCAGAAATATCAACATTTCATTTGTTTGTTATTGGATTTTTCATTATTTGTTCATATTTTTTTTGGTCAATGTTCTCAGTTATGCCATGTCAGCTTTTTTTTCCTCATTTGTTATCAAACTCCTGTTAGTTAGTATCATGTAGTTTGGAGAAGGGGATTCATTCTGTTATTAATGATGCACATTTAATGTTCACATACACATGTAATGTTCACATATACATTTAATGTTCACATACACATATAATGTTCACATATACATTTAATGTTCACATATAAATTTAATGTTCACATACACATGTAATGTTCACATACACATGTAATGTTCACATATACATTTAATGTTCACATACACATATGTAATGTTCACATACACATGTAATATTCACATACACATGTAATGTTTACATACACATGTAATATTCACATACACATATGTAATGTTCACATACACATGTAATATTCACATACACATGTAATGTTCACATACACATGTAATATTCACATACACATATGTAATGTTCACATACACATGTAATGTTCACATATACATATTTAATGTTCACATACACATGTAATGTTCACATACACATGTAGTGTTCACATACACATGTAATATTCACATACACATGTAATGTTCACATACACATGTAATGTTCACATACACATGTAATGTTCACATATACATATTTAATGTTCACATACACATGTAATATTCACATACACATGTAATGTTCACATACACATGTAATATTCACATACATATGTAATGTCACTATCTCTAATCGAGATTGCCGGCAGTATAGACGAGTTCTCGCAAAGTTAATGATGCATTCATTCGCTTCTTTTCTTGATTATTCTCTTACATCCACTTTTGTTACATTCACATTTGTTACATCCACTTTTGAAATTCAGATAGAGATACGTCATTAAATAATAGTTTGTAGATGGCTAATAAGCACTATCCTATCCGCAAATGTTTTTTTGGACAGTTTGGGCATGGGATGACCACTGTATATAGTTTTTGGTCTACCCGTGACTTTCTAGGTCAATATTTGTATACTTGCAATCACATGCTAAAGATAGCCAGGCGACTTCAAGAATATAAATAGTGACCCACCGAATTGATAACAATAATCAAACACGTTAAAACTGATAACCTAATTAATGCTGTGGAAAGATCTTTATGAAGAAGGCCATGTTCTAATCCTAACCGAAACTGTGTACGCTAGGTGAGCTTCATTTTAGGTCGCGGTAATCAAATCACATAGTACCGATATAATCTTAGGAAAAAATAACCCATTAGACCAAACCAAGAAAATCTTTGAAGCTTTTACTCTTAACCCTATATTTTACGACGAAGTTTGTTTTACAACAAAACAATTCAACTCATATACCTTGATCCTTTTTGTGTTTACAATTGTATAGTTATTTCCCATTACCGCCGAAGACGGATGTGTTGGGCCATTGGCGCAAATAAAACGGCAACACAACGCATTTCCATTCTCTGGACTACATCCAACTGGAAATCTTGTAGGACCATTGTCCTGTTACAAGAGAAATCCAGTGGGAATTTGATAATGAACGCTGAAGAAGAAGAAGAATTTCCCATTAAAGCCAGATGTTTTTCAATGGATTCTTGAAACTTTGAAGGTGATATATTATTTTATAGTTTGTTTAGTGATATCATTTTGGTAGTTTAGTTAGTAGTGATTTTAGTTAGAGTAGTTTGTGAGCATGTATATAAATTAATAAAAAAAACATTTTACCAGAAATTGTGTAAATATTTTTAAAAAAATATGTTTTTACAAGGTATATTTTTCTTATATAGTTTCACTTTAGTTAGTTTTCTAAAATGACATATTCCATATTGATACCAGTTTAGTTTATTTATGCATTCAATTCTTGCAAAAATAAACACATTTGCTTCCAAAATGCACATTACAGAGAAGAGGGTATCACGCCCATAGACGCAGTAATATACTTTTCTTCTTTGTTTATTTTTTTTAAATTATTTTTTTAAATTATTTTTTATTTAAAAAAAATATTATGCAAACATGAATCTATTACACTTAAATATTAAGTAATCATATGTTTTTCATGAAAAACTTTACAATATTGTAATAGTATGCTACATTATGTACAATACTTAATAATTAAAATTCCTGAAATGTATAAAAAGGCAAAATTGAAGGCAACAGAGACAGAGGGCGACAACATGAGAGAATATTAGACAGTTTGACAGTCTGGCACGGAAAGGAAACAACAACGACCTTGATACATAATACTGTGAACAGAGGGCTGTGGAGAGCCATGACCGCCTACGTCAGCCGGCATGGCACCTGATGATGATGAAATGTATAAATATTATTCAGAATATACACACGGGTCCATCAACAAACATCAATATAATCATATAATTTAACAACACAATCATATCAATCGACAATATAATCACAATAATCCCTGGATATCTAGAAGATAGCGACGTGTAAACTGGTTTGGACTAACAGTAATATCCATGGATAAATAGAGGACAAACTGGATTCGTAGAGCATTACAGAGATCTAACAAACGTGGATGAGACGATGCAAGTAGTGTGGGACCTAACCGCTGGAAAAGCTGTTTTATCCGAGCTTTCTGCCGGTATATACAAATATTGAGAACTACCGTTTATGGGGGAGAATATACATTTATAAAATTATGTCTAGATTAAAGTGGCAGAATGGAATTGAGAAATTCAATTTTGGTTTCCAGAAATATAATTATAAATAGATATTGGAGAATATATTTTTCCAGTTTGTCTGATCATGTCTGTGACTTTTGACATGCTTGGAATATTGATATTGCCATGGAGAAACCTGCCCGTGTTTGTTTAGCGTTTAATACCACAAGTATATGTTTTAATACTGTTAGTTTAGTGTGTTAGTTTGAATAGTAGTATGTGTAGTTAGATTATTTTGTTGGTTTAGTTAGTGTGTTTAGTTAGGTTAGTTCGTTAGTTTAGATAGTAGTGTGTTTCCTCAGAAGACGGATGTGTCGGGCAATTGGCGCAAATAAAACGGCGACACAACGCATTTCCATTCTCTGGACTATATCCTGCTGGATATCTAGTAGGAGTATTGTCTTGCTACAAGAGAGATCCAGCGGGAGTTTGAGAATGAACGCTGAAGAAGAAGAAGAAGAAGTGGTGTGTTCATTATTTTGTTAGTTTAGTTAGTAGTATGTTTAGTTAAATTAGTTTAGTAGTTTGCTTAGTAGTTCGTTTGTTCCATGTTTAGCTTGGATAGTAGTATGTGTAGTTAGATTATTTTGTTGGTTTAGTTAGTTTGTTTAGTTAGGGTTAGTTCGTTAGTTTAGATAGTAGTATGTTTAGTTAGATTAGTTTAGTAGTTCGTTTGTTCCATGTTTAGCTTGGATAGTAGTATGTGTAGTTAGATTATTTTGTTGGTTTAGTTAGTTTGTTTAGTTAGGGTTAGTTCGTTAGTTTAGATAGTAGTATGTTTAGTTAGATTAGTTTAGTAGTTCGTTTGTTCCATGTTTAGCTTGGATAGTAGTATGTGTAGTTAGATTATTTTGTTGGTTTAGTTAGTGTGTTTAGTTAGGGTTAGTTCGTTAGTTTAGATAGTAGTATGTTTAGTTAGATTAGTTTAGTAGTTCGTTTGTTCCATGTTTAGCTTAACTGGACGATCTCGTACTATGTCAACGTGGTGAAAAAAAGCTCTACAAGAACTCGTTAAAGACCTCACTGACAGCCTTTTAAATAGACCAAGACACATGGGAAGAACTTGCACAAAAAGTGCCACTTGGCGCTCTACAGTTAAAAAAGGCGCAGTATATTGTGAAAAGAGAAGAAATGCAGCAGCTCAACAGCAGGAGTAACTAGAAAGTCACGGGTAGACCAAAAACTATATACAGTGGTCATCCCATACCCAAACTGTCCAAAAAACATTTGCGGCTAGAATAGTGCTTATTAGCCATCTACGAACTATTATTTAATGACGTATCTCTATCTGAATTTCAAAAGTGGATGTAACAAATGTGGATGTAACAAATGGTCGTCATCACTTGTGATAGGTAATGCATATTTGATGTGTTTGATCTTTATTTACATCAACAGTTATGTTTTCATACAAAGTGTTGTCAGAACATCTGTGTTAGTTTTCTTCTCTGTCCATGATGTTCTGCTAGTCTTCTATATGTGTCACAAGTGATGATGACCATTTGTTAACATTTACTTTTGAAAATTCAATTAAAATTATGTCCTTGCTTATGAATTTGTAGATCCCGCCGAAGACGGATGTGTCGGGCCATTGGCGCATTTAAAACGGCGACACAACGCATTTCCATTTTCTGGACTACATCCTGCTGGAAATCTAGCAGGACCATGATCCAGCTAGATCCAGTTGGAGTTTGAGAATGAACGCAGAAGAAGAAGAAGAAGAATTTGTAGATGACTGATGAGCCCTATTCGAGCTGTAAATGTCCTTGAACAGTTCGGGCATGGAATGATCACTGTAGGCGTATTTTGGTCTATCCGTGACTTTCTAGCTTCTCTCTGAAGTTGGGTTGCTGCATTTATCCTCTTTTCACAAGCGGATGCGCTCATTTTGATCGTAGAACGCTATGTAGATCTTCTATATATGTTTCTATATTTCTATATATATGTTTCTATATTTCTATATATGTTTCTATATTTCTATATATGTTTCTATATTTCTATATATATGTTTCTATATTTCTATATATATGTTTCTATATTTCTATATATATGTTTCTATATTTCTATATATGTTTCTATATTTCTATATATATGTTTCTATATTTCTATATATCTTTCTATATTTCTATATATATGTTTCTATATTTCTATATATATGTTTCTATATTTCTATATATATGTTTATATATTTCTATATATATGTTTCTATATTTCTATATATCTTTCTATCTTTCTATATATTTCTTATATATTCTTCTATATATCCACACATCAAAGGAATCAATTATGTCTTCTGAGTGTATTATAAATAGTTGTTTGTTCATTGTCCATGTTTCTGAGCCATTCATTAAATAAGAATATATGCAGAATTTAACAAATATCATTTTATACTGTATTTTGTTTTGGTTTTAGTAGTTTCGTCATGTCACCGTAAGTACGTTTAGTCATTCCTATTCTCTTGTTTAGCTTCCGTTTCACATCTACCATCATTTTTGTTGGCCTATCCTAGATATAAACAAGGGTCTACTTGTTGTATTATCATTAAATTTAATTTTATTTACAACATTCATTTCTTCACAATTTCACTAATTATCATATGTTTTGCTGTTTTAGATGATAATATTGATATTATTTCTGTATTATATAACATTGTTGCAGGTGTAAAAATACATTGTTTTTTTACTAAAATGAGAAAAGCCACTTGTAATCGTGTTGTTCTTAGAATAGGAGAAGCCACATGAAGTGGATTTGTGTAGACAATAGATTAGCAACACATTTGTTTAGAGAAGACACCTGTAACATATTTATTTAGAAAACATACTTGAAAGTTTTTGTTTAGAAATGATACTTGTATATTTTTATATAAATTACACTTGTAACATTTTATTTCGAAATAACACTTGTAACGATTTTGTTCAGAAGTAATACTTGTAACGTTACGATTTTGTGTAGAAATAATACTTGTAACGATTTTTTTCAGAAGTAATACTTGCAACGTTACGAGTGTGTTTAGAAATAACTCTTGTAACTTGTAACAATTTTGTGTGAAAATTACATTCGCAACAATTTTATTTCGAAATAACTCTTGTAACTTGTAACAATTTTATTTCGAAATAACACTTATAACGATTTTGTTTTGAATTAACATTTGTACCAAATTTGTTTCTGTAACAAAAAATACTGAATCTTTATTTCTTGAAAGAAAATATTTAAAAAATAAATGAAACATTTAATTTAAATAAATACTTCAATTGTTAAAGATAAACAATTAGATAATTTGACGGATGACAACACAACAGACAGTCTGTGTCAACAGTTAAGATTACACTATCTCCAGCCTCATCAGGCATACATGAACAATACTTGAATTCAAGCCTCAATTCATCGACTAATGTTGTAAAAACTGAATCTACTTTCGTCTCTGTGATAATTCATTAATCTTGTGAAACAGCCTCAAAAACAATTAGCGAGATCATCATCTATGTTTGAGCCTCATAGATCAGCCAATACACACATTAACGTAGCACTGGCCTCAAACAATAGTTACTTAACTCTTTACCTTTTGTTCAGCCTCGCACATCCAGTAAAGCACTCTCTAATCTTCCAGATAGCAATCAATGTGTGTGTTTTCGTTCACGTTTAAGCAGAACCAGACCTTTCCGAGCTAACATTGTTGACATTTGTGCAGAGAATGTGATAGAGCGTACAAAATAATCAACATATAAAATAATTTTGCTTTCGGAAAAGTACATATGATATGAAGTTTCGCTATGATAGCCTTCCTCATGAACAGTTTATAGTTCAAGCAGTAAATTAAAAATAGGAAGAAGTGTCATGTAAATACCGAAACATTGATCACAAATTTATGAAAGCTACGTTTACTGTTCACAGTATAAAACCTAATGGATCATTGGAAATCCTGATAAAACAAACGACTCACTTGATAATTCCCTTGATTTTCATTGTTGATCATATAAAATATAACCAAAGAGACTAATGAAAATAACGATAATAGTCAAACGAGTCATTAAGAAGGCTGGATTTCCAATTATCCAGGTAGGTCTTATATTTAGGATGGTCACGGCTCAGAAAAATATTTCTAATTTTCTCTCGTTCTCAAACTCCTATCGGATTTCTCTTGAAGCAGGATGTTCCTACAGTCGGATGTAGTCCAGAGAATGGAAATGCATTATGTCGACGTTTTATTTGTGTCATTGTTCCGATAGATCTGATTTCAGTGTCAGTAACTAATAACGTTAATAGTATTTACCGCTTCCTCTGAACGGTGGACTTCTGTAACAATACGGTTTTCTCCTCATTCAAGCAAGGTTCTGAGAACAGAGATACATGTCGACACATTTGTGTCGTTTGTATATAAAGTGGCATCTCCTACGGCCCTGATGGGTTATGAGTTTGACAGTGATGATGAACCATAAAACGGGTTAGAGGATCGGCTTCATTGTACTCCATGTACTCCATTTCAAGCAAGCGACGTGCAGCTTTGCTGAGAGTACCACTCATAACACCACGTAACTCCGTAGCTTCAAGTGATAATCCCAGGAATGTCCGAAAAAAATCCACTTCATAACAATAAAAGTGAACGCCAGATGGATTCGAACCCGAGCCATAAATCTAATCCTAAATCATCTGAAAATTGAGACTCTGTACTATCACTTATGATTTGTGGGAGAATTGAGGGCAAGCACCGAGTAGTATTCAAGAAGTTAAAAAAAAAAGACAAATTAAACAATATAAAAAGTAGCATGATTTATTTTTAATGGCATAAATCCAAACCGTGACCATCTACAATATGAGACACGTTAGCTAGAACACCAAGGATACAATAAAATCCTTCTACAGTGGTCATTCTATGTCCGAACTGTCTAATGGTATTTACAATTTGAATAGGGCTTATTAGTCACATGCGAACTCAATGACAGCCTAGCAAGTCGATAGGAGAACTAGTGTGCTAATATGTATACAACGAACTCAGCATTACGTTGTTTTGTGTTGTCAGAAAGTAAACACAGTGATATATAATCTTTCACCGTTACTCTTGCATCTAAATATCATTATGGATACAAAGAGACAGATAAGATCTATAATTTTCATACCAACACTTTATTACCAGTGTCAAACATGGTCTTTAACAACCTCACAGCAGAGAAAAATCATCAGATGTGAGATGATGTATTTAATAAAAGCAGCTATGGTCACCAAACTTGACAGAGTGAGAAACGAGGATATCAGAAAGAGTAGGAATAATGCCTTGTATCGAATACGTCAGCAGATAAAGTGGTTTGGTCACCTTGTGAGAAAAGACCCAAATCAATTCAGCTGAAACCAAGATCAGCTGGATACAGAGCCATGAGAAGACCGACAAAGAGATTGATCGATAACATCACAACCACCCTCGACAAACACGGACACAGTACGACTCAGGCATCACATCTGACATTGAACATAAACTTACAGCATCCACCTCTACGCTTAATGGCAAGTGTAGATGCTACCAACCAGTTCCTACCTGGGGATAGATAATAGACGAACCAATATTCAAGAACATAATTCTGACCGAATTTTCACAAGTAGATGTAAGAAATGGTCATCATCATCATGTGATCGACGAACACACATGAGAAAATTGGGCTAAATCGAGAATCTGCCTTCTACATCAGGGATTCTCATCCTTTACACACGGTGAGCATCGCTCTCGTGGAATAGTGCACATGCGCACATTTATACTTTCGTATAGGGAACACATGTCCTTACGAGAGCACTAATGTGCTCGCGAGCACCAAGTAGACAGTTACTGTTCTAATTACCGCATTATACTTTCCCGTGATTTTCATTGGCTGTCGACACAAAGTAGGCTATCCATAAAGTGACCAATAAAATTGACGAGTAAAATCGTACTTTGAAATGATGATTCCTAATGATCCTTCAGGACTGTATAATTGATGAGGGACACGTCCAAAAAGCTGGTAATATGTATGTCACTATTACCTGTCGAGTAATCTGCATGTCACTATTACCTGTCAAGCAATCTGCTCCACTATTACCTGTCGAGTAATCTGCATGCCACTATTACCTGTCAAGCAATCTGCGCCACTATTACCTGTCGAGTAATCTGCATGTCACTATTACCTGTCAAGCAATCTGCTCCACTATTACCTGTCAAGCAATCTGCTCCACTATTACCTGTCAAGCAATCTGCTCCACTATTACCTGTCAAGCAATCTGCTCCACTATTACCTGTCAAGCAATCTGCTCCACTATTACCTGTCAAGCAATCTGCTCCACTATTACCTGTCAAGCAATCTGCTCCACTATTACCTGTCAAGCAATCTGCTCCACTATTACCTGTCAAGCAATCTGCTCCACTATTACCTGTCAAGCAATCTGCTCCACTATTACCTGTCGAGTAATCTGCGCCACTATTACCTGTCAAGCAATCTGCTCCACTATTACCTGTCGAGTAATCTGCATGTCACTATTACCTGTCGAGCTATCTGCATGCCACTATTACCTGTCAAGCAATCTGCTCCACTATTACCTGTCAAGCAATCTGCTCCACTATTACCTGTCGAGCAAACTGCATGTCACTATTACCTGTCGAGCTATCTGCATGCCACAATTACCTGCCAAGCTGTCTGCTCCACTATTACCAGTCAAACCCCACTATAACCCATTTACTTACGTTTTTTGATGTAACTACACGAATTACGCTTCAAAACAAAACAATCTAAAAAATAATTTCTGACGGACTACTATGAAGTGGACATTCAAACCATAAATCGTTAGTTTCCATAAGCGGAATGGAAATAGAAGTGTCATTTCAAAATATTCCGCGTTTCTATCAATATTTGAACTAAAAACATTAATTGGTGTGCACTACATAAACCAGCGAATACCTTTATATGACAGAAAGTATGTCTCTATGAAATGATCATTGAGAAACACATTAATTGGGGGGGGGGGCTCCTGCTGTCATTAAACAGTAAATTGTGAGGACGGGTGGAAATTCAATTAGTTTGGGAGCGTATATGTGGGATGATGTTTTAAACATTTTCTGTTTGCACTTATTTCACGCGAAATGCATTTGTTGAACTCATTGACCGATGTCATTTTAGATGGTTAGATAGTTGCATAAAACAAAAGTCTGGACGTTTTCACACGAAGATGAGTAAATATGTCCACAGGATTTGACATTTGGGGGAACTAGAATACAATCTATCAATCGTGAAGATTAAACGTGATGATAATATAGGACTTTTGGGGGTATGGTTGGTTGTGTATTAGTTGAAGTAACAGATGAGGTGATATTCTGGTATATTGTGTGTTTGGAGATGTGATAGCTTCGTTGTTTGTGTGTTTGGGAGATGTGATAGCTTCGTTGTTTGTGTGTTTCGAAGATGTGATAGTCTCGTTGTTTGTGTGTTTGGAGATGTGGTAACTTCGTCGGTTGTGTGTGTGAAAGATGTGATAGCCTCGTTGTTTGTGTGTGAAAGATGTGATAGCCTCGTTGTTTGTGTGTTTTGAAGATGTGTTAGCCTCGTTGTTTGTGTGTTATTTAGATATGATAGCTTAGTTGTTTTGTATTTTGGAGATGTGTACCTGCACCACACAATCTAATAGTTCACAGAGAGATAACTTACCTGCACCACACAATCTAATAGTTCACAGAGAGATAACTTACCTGCACCACACAATCTAATAGTTCACAGAGAGATAACTTACCTGCACCACACAATCTAAATAGTTCACAGAGAGATAACTTACCTGCACCACACAATCTAAATAGTTCACAGAGAGATAACTTACCTGCACCACACAATCTAAATAATTGACAGACATATAACTTACCTTCCACAGATAATCTAAATATTTGACACACAGAAAGCTTAGCTTCCAGTACGATTAAATGGTGGAATGGATAAATTACCTTCTACATCCACTAAAAACATATATCTTACCTGTTAAACCTGTAGAATAAGACCGGTGCCGGGATCTACAAAATCACCAAATTCCTCTCATTAAAATCAGTGACGCAATTTGTTTGTTTGCTGGTCCCTCGTGTCTTAGATAAATTCCAGAAAGTATGTTGCAATATTTCCTGCCATCTGCAAAAAGCATACCTTTATTTAATTGCAACGAAGTCACAACTTTGTCTAAATTTGTGTACAATATAACGACATAACGGCAGTAATCGATCTCTGGCACAGTCTGCTGTTTTCACAGTTCACAGATACTGGACTTCAATGCACGGGCAACTAACTTTCAGACTAGTTATTGAACTCGCCCATATGGGACAGAAAAATGGTTACCCCAAAGTGAACATACGTCTGGACCAGGCGTGGTCTCTGTCAGACAACTAAGTTGGACGTGTACCGCGCAGTGGTTCTACCAACACTGCTTTATGCTGCGTCATCCTGGACTGTTTATGTGAGACACGCTTGACAGCTTAACTATTTTCATCTTCGGTGCCTACGAAACCTCATGGGAGTACATTGGCAGGATCATGTAGCAGATACGAAAATTCTCCAGAGATCCCGTTTGCAATGCATCCATGCAATGCTGACTAGGTGCCAACTCTGCTGGACTGGCCACATCGTCCGTATGCTGGAAGAGCGCCTTCCAAAGAGATTATTCTATGGGGAGCTGGGCGAAGGTAAACGTTCACGTGGAGGGCAGAAAAAGCGCTTCAAGGATCACCTAAAAAGCTCTCTCAAGCAGTGCAGCATTGATCCTAGCTCCTGGGAGACTACAACACTTGTTCGCTCAGTCTGGTACACCCAGATCACTGCTGTCATCACGAAATTTGAAAAAGAAAGAACACTGCGGGCAATCCACAAGCGCAAGTAGCAGAAGGACAAATTCACAAATTCTCCTACCCCGAACATTCAGCACTCCTGTATGCACTTCAATAGAACTTTCCGTGCACGAATCGGACTCATCGGGCATCTACGAACTCACAAACCAAATTAGTTAATTACCAATTTTAATTATTATTTTTATTCCTATCGCATTTAATGTCTTTTATTCCATGCTCATCTTCGATTGTAAAGGAGGAACATCATCATCATCATCACGTTTGTCACTCTGTGTCTTATACCAATCAATGAAATGAAAGTTTCAACTCCATCCATGTACTTCTCATGTATTCCTTTTAATGAAAAGATGTTCAGTGCTTCTTGTAAGATGATGGTGCTAACATCGCAATCTCCCTGTTCACATACACGTGACCATGTATTTCTATAAGCAATGGACATATAAACCTTGAAGGTGTGGGACGCGGGATGGGGAGACCCTTTGAAAGATTAAACCTTCTATCCTTTAAAATGGTAAACCGTGACTTTCGACTGTACTATAAGATCTGTGTACATAATTAATTCGGATCTAATTCGTTGCGTGTTTGATTATTGTTGTGATATCCGTTCGTCACTATTTATGCTGAGATTGATGCTTAGTAAGAAACCGGTAGTTTTCGTTTGTGGTGACTATGATTTCTTAATAAATGTTTATAGTTTGTCAAGTTGGCGGGGAACATACCCATGCTTATGGTGTCTCCAATCGTATTTAGACATGCATTCACTGTATGAAAGTGAACAAGCCAGATATCTATCAGCTATGAAAGACTGTCATGATTATTTCATGAGATATTGTAAAGGAGATATAAAACATGCATCACTGTATTATAATTAACTGCATCTCCCAATTTTCAATATTGAAATTGATAAAGTTATACCTCCTTATCTTCACATTTTATTAGGCATTTTCCAGAAATACCATAAATTATTAAAAGAAGAAACTGACAGAAAAGATACAAAGTTATGGAAAACATACACATAGAACAAGAATGTTCCAGAACCACATACAGTTTGAAACAATATGGTGCAAATTGGCAGCAGGTAGAAACACATTACATACAAAGTCTTTAAATTGTGACAATGAAAAGGAGAAATTACATTTAGACAATAAAGTTAGAAAAGTAGAAGTTAGTTTGTTACAACTTAAGTTTGTAGAACTGTGTACAAGATCTAGTCCAGAATGTTTACATTTAGATACAGTAAAGAAGCACACCATCAAACCTCAGGCATTTCATAGAAGAACATTTGTTGGGAATCACTGCCATGTATATTTGACGAGTAGTGTATATAAAGATCTCACAGATAATCACAGATGTATATAAAGACATCACACATATAAGAATGTTCACAAACAATCAAGACATCATAGATATTGAACTAGCCACTAGAGACATCTTTCATTTATTAAATGAAGCTTTTGAGAAAGTTCACAGTTTAATATCAAACAGTAGATCAATACATATTGACACAATTGTAGAAATTGAATAAGCAATACACGATTACATGAATATATACAGACTTTATTTCCAAAGAAAAATAATTCCAAAACAACACGTTCTTGAATACCACTACAAACACTGGATCAGATTAAATCGTTTTGTCGTGGATTTTTTAGGGGAACAAATGGGAGAAGCTGTGCATTCAATGATAGATTAAGGGGCTAGACCTACACATAATAGGTGTTACTTGGCTGTTTAATTTGGTTTGGTTTGTTGGTTGGTTGGTTGCTGATCCAGCGGTCCATGGGCTCATGCCCTTTGACCTAATGCCATTAGATGGCATTATATTGCTGGGAAGTCTGTGGATTTTCGGCCCACCCCGGGACAGAGCCAGAGAATAACTATCACACCTCCAGGAAGGTAGGTTTAAACCTATGCACTGCTCCTAGCCACTGTAGCCAAGATAGGGTTCACTGTGCTCATTCCCCGCCACCAGTTGACAACTGGTTATGCCGAACTTCTCTATTGCTCCAGGCATGCAACCAAATGTTCAAGTCAAAAGGATTGCCACGTTCTGAGTCACTGTGCCTCTATGATGGGCCTCAGCCATAGGAAAAACAGTGATGTCAGTTTCCTCCTCCTCAGTGCTGCACAGTACATCTCTGGCTCCCTTTCAACCACAGAGGGTGCATACATATATATTGAGGCAAACATGTAAAACATTTCAACAACAAAACTAATCATAATTGTATAGATGACGTGCCATGAAGCTTCTATAAGAAGATAACCTCAATATAACGGCATGTCATTCACTAAGGTTTTCTGTTGCATGGATGGTATGTCTAGTGGGCCATTGGTGAGACCCACAGACGCAACCACATGCGTATTTAATTTGGTAAAACATTCATTTCTGCATAGATTCAAATAACATATTGCCACATAATATAATACATATTGGTGATTTTGGAAAATAAAATTATTGCTGACTGAATAATTAAAGACTAATTAGTCTAAATAATTAATTATGTAACAAAGACACATTTAAATACCCGAAAAAGTTGATGTTGGTTTATACTCTCTAAATTATAATCATTTTTTTAGTTTCTATTCTCAAAATCAAATATTTAGGGTTATATCTGACTTATCGGATCTTGAATCTTGGCAATTACTGTAGGCCTATGTAGTAAACGTTTTTTTTCAAAAATTATGTTGAAAAATTACAAAAAATGCACATATGTGATATATGTGCGCATGAATAATGTTATAATATAATATTTTTTTCTTTCAAACTAGGCACTGTGAAAATGGTTCAGTATCCAGCTATAGAATATATGCACATTCACAGAAAATCTCACGAGTCAAGCTTACCAAATGTGGAAAATTTGATGTAAATATAACAGAAATATGTCGTATTTTGACACAAATTGTGCTTGCAGAAATAAATACTATAGTGTTTTTCCAAATCACCGTTAGCCTTGACAAGAACGCTAAAGCCATCTCCAGCCTTATTTTTAATTCTGCTTTGCATTTTCCATCACTGCGTATACTGGATCCGAGGTGTTTGAAGGTATTTACCACCTCAATCTTATGCCTATTCATCATTATTAAAATGATATAAAGGGATTGGAACAATTAATCAAGAATAGAGAGAAGTGTAGCGAATCACAAAACTTGTATTTAAACACGCAAAAAAACCACAAAAAATCATGTTAACACATATACAAAAACAACAACTAAAAAAATCGGAATAGACAATACCGAGATAGAATTTGTTGATAAATTAGAATACTTAGGAGAAAACATTCACGGTGCTGGAGACTGTATGACAGATATAAGGAAAAGATTGGCAATGGGGAAAAAAAAAATATTATTGAAATTGCTAATGCAAAGAACTTTTATTTTTCCGGTTGCAACATACATCTGTGAATAACGGAACCTAAGTAAAACAACGGCAAAGAAGATTAACGCATTTGAGATGAAATGCTATAGAAATATACTTAGAATATCAAAGAAGAAAAAAAGAGAAACTCAGATATTATAAACACATTGAAGATTCCAGAGATTTTGCTGATAAAAACAATAGCAAAAAGAAAAACTGCTACGCGGACAATGAAACAAGTACATTTGAAATGTGGATATATATAGAAGAATAGGAAGAACTTCGAAGATAACAAAAACAATCAAAGTATTTCTGTTATTACACACATATTTCATCAGTCATTACAACACTACTAATAAAAAAACAACAACTAAGAAACGTTTTTCTTAACGTAAAACAACGACTGACGATAGACAGAACAAAAGTTTCAAGGAATCTCTCAAAGTGTCCCTAGAGAACTACAACATGGAAACCACGATCTGGAAGTCTGTCTCTCAGAATCGTCCAGTGTAACGCAGCGCAACCAACAAAGGTTCTTGTATCGCCTAGAGGCATCAAATCTCGGAGGTACAGAGAAAACGTGCTGTCTGAAATGACAAAAACAAAAACTCAGATTCCCTATTCTTATCATACGTGTCCCAAATATGGGTTTCCGTTGCATCCAATATTTAATTCAGAGACGGAACTTGATGATGATAAATGAACACATTCCACGCACTGCTCGACCATGACCCGGCTCCAATATAGACCTCTGAACGGAGAGTAAACAAGACTTCATTCGTTACGATGTTTGATAATTGTCGTGTTTTCCTTGGTCACTTTTTATATATTTGAAGTCGCATACCAAAAAAGTCAAGGACGACCAACGAAATTCACGGAAATAATAAAAAAATCATCCTCTCAGGACATGTTTACTTTCTGTTCAGGGGTCTTATTGTAATATTAACGGTCACGTTTTGCTAGTAACTGTAATAATCTGAGCAAGTTATGCGTCGGCTGTGTACTTAATTGCGTTCATGGGCACCCATCACCGCGCACTGACAGAAAAATACCTCCGTGTTGGTTTGTGTGGCTTATTGTTCCAACATCTATGTCTGGATTTGCAAGATTGATCCGAAGGTTGATCGATGACGTTCGACATGGTCTGTTTGATAGATCTGTTTGCCATCTGTTTTCTGTTAGCACGGTCGCTAGAGATTTATAGAGTACAGAAGTGTAGAGAGGAAAATAGATGATGTTTGTATAAGTAAGAGAGGGGTAAGATGTTTTATGTCTGAGGGAGTTGAGAGAGATAAAAACGGAATTGAGAGGGTGGGAAGGTTGATGGCTGAAAAAGATGATTTAGAGGAGGAAAATGACAAGGGTAATGATGGGTAATGATGAAAGGAAGAAGGAAGGATGATAATTATAATGATGGAAGAGTGATAAGTAGGAGGGTAATGATAATGATGAGGAGGAGGAGGATGAAGATGAGGGTGAGACGGATGATGATGAGGAGGAGGATGCTGATGAGGATGCTGATGAGGAGAAAGATGACAATGATGATGATGATGAGGAGGAAGATGTTGATGATGATGAGGAGGAGGATGCTGATGATGATGAGGAGGATGCTGTAGAGGATGAAGATGATGATGATGATAATGATGAGGATGATGATGATGAGGAGGAAGATGATGATGATGATGATAAGGATGATGATGAGGATGATGATGATGATGAGGAGGAGGAGGAGGAAGATGATGATGAGGAGGAGGAGGAGGAGGAAGATGATGATGATGAGGAGGAGGAGGAAGATGATGATGATGATGATGATGATGAGGAGGAGGAGGAAGATGATGATGATGAGGAGGAGGAGGAAGATGATGATGATGATGATGAGGATGATGATGATGATGAGGAGGAAGATGATGATGATGAGGAGGAAGATGATGATGATAATGATGAGGATGCTGGTGGTGATGAAATAGAGGATAATGAAATATTCCATATTTCCATTGTGTATTCCCCTACCTCTCTTACTTTTCGACTCTCCTGTTGTTACAATGTGTTTCATGTTTCCTCTTCCCATGATGTATGTGTCCAAAAAAAAATTGGACTATGAAAATGTGTATTAATTTTATATGTCAAGTCATAAAATATGTTTAATATAATGTAGTTATTGCACAAAATAATACATCATACATCACAAATCATACATCACACAGAATACATCATCGTCGATGTCAACCTTTCATGAACACCCCGTTCTTCCTAGGCAACAACTGTCAATCGTTCACATAAACTTTTCCCCACTAAATTGTTGACTTAAGTTATGTGCAGTCGATATGAGATATTACATTATCTGGAAAGTTATCTATCGACATGGTAAGAAACATTGCTTTGACATTTTTTTTTTGCAATCTCGAAACGTTTCAGATAAAAGGATTGATGTTCTGATCTTACGTAAAGTCCAAACACTGATCTCCAGCAGGTTGTTACACAGAGCAGAGGTTTTGGGGTCTGTTTGAGAACCCACAGTTCAGACACAGGTCTCAAGCAGGTTGTTATACAGAGAAGAGGTTTTGGGGTTTGTTTGAGAACCCACAGTTCAGACACGGGTCTCCAGCAGGTTGTTACACAGAGAAGAGGTTTTGGGGTTTGTTTGAGAACCCACAGTTCAGACACGGGTCTCCAGCAGGTTGTTACACTGAGAAGAGGTTTTGCGGTTTGTTTGAGAACCCACAGTTCAGACACGGGTCTCAAGCAGGTTGTTATACAGAGAAGAGGTTTTGGGGTTTGTTTGAGAACCCACAGTTCAGACACGGGTCTCCAGCAGGTTGTTACACAGAGAAGAGGTTTTGGGGTTTGAGAACCCACAGTTCAGACACGGGTCTCAAGCAGGTTGTTATACAGAGAAGAGGTTTTGGGGTTTGTTTGAGAACCCACAGTTCAGACACGGGTCTCCAGCAGGTTGTTACACAGAGAAGAGGTTTTGGGGTTTGAGAACCCACAGTTCAGACACGGGTCTCAAGCAGGTTGTTATACAGAGAAGAGGTTTTGGGGTTTGTTTGAGAACCCACAAGCACAACGAATTGTGTCGTCTCTTGGGATGTATATGTTTGGTAGCAGCATTACCATTCTTTGCTCCTATTTCTATTCCTTGTAACATTTACAAGGTGGTAACAGTGGTGGTAGTTGATGCAGGGTTGGAGGTGGTAACATTGGTGGAAGTTGATGCAGTGTTGGAGGTGGTAACATTGGTGGCATTTGATGCAGTGTTGAAAGTGGTAACATTGGTGGTTAATTGTAATAGGGATAGCGGTGGTAAAAGTGGTTGTAGTTGTTACAGATATTGAAATGGTAACTTTGGTTGTAGTTGTTGCAGAGGTGGAAGCTGTAACAGTGGTGGTAGTTGTTGCAATCGTGGTGGTTGTAACATTAATGGTGGTATATGTATTCTAATTGTATGAATGAGCGAAGTCACCTATATCTGTTTATATGCATCTATGTGTTATAAATCTATAAATGCTGAAGTCACCTTTATCTGTTTATATATATATATATCAAGTGACATATCTTTCCAGAACGTTGTCTTCGTCGTGGATACTCTGAACGCCTCTCTGTTCCGGGAAAGCAGGCCTGCATTGGCCAAAGACGTGTACATACATTCTTCGATGTCGCTGGTTCTTCGTCTTCATAGTCGTCCTCTTCTTCTCTTGCCTGGCACTCTTCTCTCTAGAATCAGCCTTTCAGTAACATCAAGTGGCTTTAAGTGTCCAAAAAACTGTAGTTTCCTTCTTATGATGGTATTTAGAAGCCACCATTGATTTAGTTTCAGTAATTTCAAAACTTCAATGTTCTTCTTTTTCTTTGTCCATGACATTCGTAGGATCTTTCTGAAGCACTTCATTTCAAATGAATTTATTCTTCTGGATATTGTCTTGTTTAAAGTCCAAGTCTCGCATCCATATGTCGCCACTGGGAAAACACATGACCTGTTATATACATCTCCAAATTCCCAATCTATGAATGCTGAAATCACCTATATCTATATGCATCTATGTATTCTAAACATGAAAGTACAAGAAAGTGAAAACAAGTCTAAATAAGAAGAAAATAGAATTAATGGTTGCTTCAAAGAAATACACACTGCCAAAATGCAGTATTGCTATCAATGATGCACAGTAAATCAAGCGAATAAAGTCAATTATTTTTGCTACCATTTTAACATCAGATGACCGGAGCTCCAATGAGATCAAGAACAAGATAGAAAAGGTCAAATCAACTCGTACAAAAATAAGAAAAATTCTACGCAATGGAGTAGTATCAATCCATCACGAGTTCGGGTGCTAGGATGTTATAATGATCCAATTCTTCTTTATGGAAGCGAAGCATGGATAGTAAACATTTAGTGTCCAAGATAAGCTGGAGGCAACTGAGATGTGGTTTTTAAGAAGAACAATGAAAATTCCATGTACGGTCAAGCAAACTAACGTATAATGTTCTCCACGATGTTGGAGTAAAACAACAAATTATGGCGAAAATTAGAAACAGACAATCACGATTTTTAGGGCAAGTGATAAGAAAAGTAGAACTTTAACATTTAGTAACCGCCGGAAAGATAAAGGGGAGAAGAGACAGAGGAAGACAAAGAGAGAAATGTCTGGATTTGTTGACAGCGTCGCACTAAAAGAGTCACAAACTGAACTTATTAACAACACAAGAGACAGAGAGTTGTTGAGAAGCATGACCGCGTACACCAATCTGCATGGTACTTAATTGATTGATTAGTTTCTAAGACATTTATATTCAAATATATTTCATTTCTTCGCCAGTGTTTTTGTTATTTTCCAACTTTTACAAACATATGCGAATACGGACATTACATTGTAGTTGACCAGTAGTAATTTGGTATATTTACTTACTTTTTTTTGGTATTTCCAGATGCCTCCGATGAACTCCCACTTTCTATTCTTGACGGGTTTGTTATTAACATGTAGGAGGTACATCATGAAAATTAACGTACACAAACAGAAGTTTTAAAAATCAGCAAAACTACAACACCACTGGATATACCAGCAGACACAAACAAAGTGAAAAAGGCCAAAGAATTTAAATATCTAGTCAGAATTTTCTTTCCGAACAAGGAAGATTAGATGGAAAAATAGAAAAAAAGTTATCAAAAAGAAAACATATTGACTTACTAACTTTTACCATTAGGCTTACTACTCCACCGAAAGAGTACGAAGGAAATCAAAAGACAGAACATATCTACAATTTCTATACTAACGCTTTGTTACCAATGTCAGACATGACCTCTAACAGCCTCACAGCAAAGGAAAATCGTTACATGTGAAATTAACTGTCTGGGAAAAGCTGCAATGGTTCATCATCATCAAGTGCCGTCTCTGCAACGAAGGTTGGCTGCAACGGATATCCAACATCCCCTGTCTCTTGTCTTGGTAGTGCACTCTGCTAGACTGTAACCTGTCCATCGTGTGATGTTATTCTCCCACTTGTATCTCTGCCTACCTCTTGCTCGCCTCCCTTTGACTTTACCCTCAAGTAAGGTCTAGTTCTTTCTTCATATTAAGTGTCTTTAGCACCTCTTTATTTGTTTTCTTCTATTTCCATTATGTTGTCCCTATTCTCCTATTTACCCACATTTCAAAGGCATAAATTTTGTCTTCTAATTGTTTATTTAGTGTCCATGTTTTTGAGCCATACATTAATATAGAATAGATGTAGCCTTTTTTTTATAATTCTCATTTTTAACTTGTGTGTAATTTGTTTAGATGTTAATAATTTCCTCATGTCATTGAAGGTACTTTTAGCTATTCTAATTCTCCTTTTAACTTCTGTTTCACATCTGCTATCATTTGTGACTATGTGCCCAAGATATTGATACTGTTTTACTTGTTGTAGTTTCTCTCTCTGTATGTTTAGCTCTTGATCTTCTGTGTCTTTGCTGTTTTATCATGGTTTGCAATGGTTACTAAACTAGATAAAATAAGAAATGAAGAAATTAGGTAAAGAGTTAATATAATATCATGTATTGAGCGTGTGGAAAGACAGCAAGTAAAATGGTTCGGTCACCTTATGAGAATGAATCCAAACAAAAAACCAATAAGAGAATATAACAAAAGAATATTCGGACATAATACCAAAGGTAGACCACGAAAACGGTGGGTAGAAAACATCAACTTGGAACATAGACTCAACGCAACCAAGGTGACACATCTGCCATGGGACCGTAAACTGTTGCCCACGCCACTACGCTCAACAACAAGTGTGGATAATATACACCATCACCCACCTGGGGAAAGATAATAGACGGATTGACAGAATGTGTCCAGAGGCGAAAGTGATACTCACACTTGATACCAAGGGAAGTAATCATGCGTGACCAATAAAATGAACATCGCCGTGAAACTTGCTGGCGATGGGTGGGAAAAGTCTGATCAAATATCAAATTATAATGGACTCCGGCCGTCATCAGTGAAAGTTGAGATCCTGGTTCCAGACTTGGACTGACACATTTAAGATTAAAGTCATGGAAATTAGTCCGACATTTTGAGTCTGTTCCCGGAACTTTCACGGAACTTTCACGGAACTTTCACGAACCTCGTTATTTAACATTTAATGTCAGCTGACGATTTGATAGATAAATACAGGGACGTATATACATATCTCAGTATGCTGAAGTCGGATGTGTCAGGCCGAAAGGCACAGATATCGCAGCAATGCTGTAAACCATGACACAACACATTCCGTTCTCCGGACTACATCCTGCTAATCTGCAGGAGTTTGAGAACGAACACAGAAGAAGAAGAAGAAACCCCAGTAAGGAGATGGGTGTTTCGGTAAATAAACAACAACGATAATTTCAAGTCTCTGTGTGTAATATCATCTTTTTAATGAGAGATTTGATGCCATTTGAGTGGAACACCATTATAGGGGTGGTGGGGGAGAAGCTTTCCACATATTTTAGCTTAATTCCTAGTACTGAAAGTTCATATGTCCTAAGCTGGTTGTTTTCCTAAATAATATTTCCTAAGCTGGTTGTTTTCCTAAATAATATTTCCTAATCTGGTTGGTTTCCTAAATAATATTTCCAAATCTGGTTGGTTTCCTAAAAAATATTTCCAAATCTGGTTGATTTCCTAAATAATATTTTCTAAGCTGGTTGTTTTCCTAAATAATATTTCCTAAGCTGGTTGTTTTCCTAAATAATATTTCCAAATCTGGTTGGTTTCCTAAAAAATATTTCCAAATCTGGTTGATTTCCTAAATAATATTTTCTAAGCTGGTTGGTTTTCTAGATAATAATTCCTAAGCTGGTTGTTTTCCTAAATAATATTTTCTTAACTGGTTGGTTAGGTAAAGTGGTCCCATGGCATCTGCCGTCGGGGATGAAGATAACTCTTCATGTACTAAGCCGCAGCAACTATTAGGTGGGGTGGCCAGTTCCCTTCCTTGCTGTTTTTTTACATTCCCTAACTCATGCGTCAGGTACTCATTTACAGCTGAGTCGACTGGAGGAGTGGTCGTGTCAAGTGAAATCGCAACCCTATGTTTTTATGTCCCAAGTTATATTTCCTAAGCTGGTTGGTTTCATAATTTATATGTCCTAAGCTGGTTGGTTTATTAATTTTATTTTTCCTAAGTTGATTGGTTTCCTAATGTATATTTCTTAAGCTGGTTGGTTTCATAATTTATATTTCTTAAGCTGGTTGGTTTCATAATTTATATTTCCTAAGCTGGTTGGTTTCCTAATTTATATTTCTAAGCTGGTTGATTTCCTAATTTATATTTCCGAAGCTGGTTGGTTTCCTAATTTTATATTTCCTAAGCTGGTTGGTTTCCTAATTTTATATTTCCTAAGCTGGTTGGTTTCCTAATTTTATATTTCCTAAGCTGGTTGGTTTCCTAATTTTATATTTCCTAAGCTGGTTGGTTTCCTAATTTTATATGTCCTAAGCTGGTTGCTGGTTGGTTTCTTAATTTTATATTTCCTAAGCTGGTTGGTTTCCTAATGTATATTTCTTAAGCTGGTTGGTTTCATAATTTATATTTCTTAAGCTGGTTGGTTTCCTAATTTATATTTCCTAAGCTGGTTGGTTACCGAATTTAAATTTCCAAAGCCGGTTGGTTTCCTAATTTATATTTCTAAGCTGGTTGATTTCCTAATGTATATTTCCGAAGCTGGTTGGTTTCCTAATTTTATATTTCCTAAGCTGGTTGGTTTCCTAATGTATATTTCCTAAGCTGTTTGGTTTCCTAATTTTATATTTCCTAAGCTGGTTGGTTTCCTAAAGATTGCTAAATTAGTTAATTATACCAACTCCCCATCCCGCCCGATCTACGGCCATGGATACATATTTACGTGGGGCAGTCGTGGAATAATTATACTCTGATGATCATACTCCCTAATGTAACTAAATCAGATTGTAATCTCGCCCGTGTGTTGCCGGGACCCGAAAGGGGTGCACAGAATAGCAACACTGTTTACCTTCCATGCATGTCGTAAAAGGCGACTAAGGAGTTTGTGGGATGGAGTTGGCTGTCCCATCCCGTATAGGGTCAGTGACCCAAAGCCATGCTGAAGTCGGATTTGTCAGGCCGAAAGGCGCAGATATCGCATAAATATTGTAAACCATGACACAACGCATTCCGTTCTCTGGACTACATTCTGCTAATTTGCAGGAGTTTGAGAACGAACGCAGAGGAAGAAGAAGAAGATTGTAATCTTAAAATATATCAAAATCTTGAAATTAGTATACACGGGCTTCCGTAGTGCATAGTGTTGTACTTTGTTTAGTGGCGTGACCAAACATACATTTCGTAGGTAGTATTAATATGGTCACGTCATCCATCATTTCCTGCGTCAGTTCTGCTACTGTTTGCAAGAAATTTGATATTTCGTCGTTTTACATTCCGAGTGTTATAATGATGAGGTTAATTTATTCCCTTCTTCTCTTACATGCAGTTTCTAATGTTAACATCCTACCAGCCCCCAACTGTTTCAGAAATAATTTGAGTTCTACACGTTTCTACACAAAGAAACAACAGCAAATATTGCATCATCTGTTGTGTGCTAATAAATTATTTCTATTTAGTCAACCCTCCGTGTGAATGTTGTAGAAGTTGCAGGTACCATCCAGCCAATCTTCGATAAGGAGACTATTAGATATTGAGAAGTTTCCAACCAGCCTTCGATGCGGAGACATACGTTCTAGATTCTATTCAACCAATCATCGATGTGGAGACATACGTTCTAGATTCTATTCAACCAATCATCGATGTTAGAGACAGATGTTCTAGATTCTATTCAACCAATCGTCGATGTTAGAGACAGATGTTCTAGATTCTATTCAACCAATCATCGATGTGGAGACATACTTTCTAGATTCTATTCAACCAATCATCGATGTGGAGACATACGTTCTAGATTCTATTCAACCAATCTTCGATGTGGAGACATACGTTCTAGATTCTATTTAACCAATCATCGATGTTAGAGACAGATGTTCTAGATTCTATTTAACCAATCATCGATGTTAGAGACAGATGTTCTAGATTCTATTCAACCAATCATCGATGTTAGAGACAGATGTTCTAGATTCTATTCAACCAATCATCGATGTTAGAGACAGATGTTCTAGATTCTATTCAACCAATCATCGATGTTAGAGACAGATGTTCTAGATTCTATTCAACCAATCTTCGATGTTAGAGACAGATGTTCTAGATTCTATTCAACCAATCTTCGATGTTAGAGACAGATGTTCTAGATTCTATTCAACCAATCTTCGATGTTAGAGACAGATGTTCTAGATTCTATTCAACCAATCTTCGATGTAGAGACAGATGTTCTAGATTCTATTCAACCAATCTTCGATGTAGAGACTGATGTTCTAGATTCTATTCAACCAATCTTCGATGTTAGAGACAGATGTTCTAGATTCTATTCAACCAATCTTCGATATGGATACAGATGTTCTAGATTCTATTCAACCAATCTTCGATATGGATACAGATGTTCTATATTCTATTCAACCAATCTTCGATGTAGAGACAGATGTTCTAGATTCTATTCAACCAATCTTCGATGTTAGAGACAGATGTTCTAGATTCTATTCAACCAATCTTCGATGTAGAGACTGATGTTCTAGATTCTATTCAACCAATCTTCGATGTTAGAGACAGATGTTCTAGATTCTATTCAACCAATCTTCGATGTAGAGACAGATGTTCTAGATTCTATTCAACCAATCTTCGATGTAGAGACAGATGTTCAATATTCTATTCAACCAATCTTCGATGTAGAGACAGATGTTCTAGATTCTATTCAACCAATCTTCGATGTTAGAGACAGATGTTCTAGATTCTATTCAACCAATCTTCGATGTAGAGACTGATGTTCTAGATTCTATTCAACCAATCTTCGATGTTAGAAACAGATGTTCTAGATTCTATTCAACCAATCTTCGATGTTAGAGACAGATGTTCTAGATTCTATTCAACCAATCTTCGATATGGATACAGATGTTCTAGATTCTATTCAACCAATCTTCGATATGGATACAGATGTTCTAGATTCTATTCAACCAATCTTCGATATGGATACAGATGTTCTATATGCTATTCTACCAATCTTCGATGTGGAGACAGTAATAATTACATTTTCTATTCCATCAATTTTTGATGTTCAGACAGAAGATGCCATATTCAGTCAATCTTCGATGCACAATGTAATATATTAGATACTCGTAAAATGAACCGTCATGTTTGAAACCTGATATCACAGTTAATATTGATTATTGTAGAATGTATTCTGTGGGAATTAGTAACGTTGATCATTTTTATAAACACATTGCACACAATTCATTTCTAATAAATCATTCTGCAGCTGCAGGCTAGACAATAGTTTCACATAATAAAATATTACAATGTTCATCAAACGCATTAAAATGGATTCATTAGAAAAATTTTTCCAATTTGATCTATATTTAGAAACGCGGCCATATTGTTACCGCCACAGCTGCATCAAGAGAGAAAGTAAACTGACGTCCTCGGTGCTGTAATCCATTTTCTGATTGGATAAATTTGTTAAGCTCACAAACAGATAATCATTTTGGATGCTTATCTTCGTCGCCGGTTAAAATTGACTTTTAGCTTTATCTCCTTGTTTGTCTGACCTTTATCTGCCGACAAAGTTCATGAGATCACAATTTATCTTAGAAAATAAAGTTCCCACAAGACAAGGAAAATGTTGAGATAAGATAGCGGTTTCTAGCGGGTAATGGTTGCAGGATATTAAGGCGTAGACTTTCATTTTATGTTCGTTGACGCCAATATCAATCGATTGCAGCTTTTGATAAAACATACCTGAAAATAGTAAAGTGAAATCCCTCTATAGCGCATCTTTTTTAAACACATTAAAAAAATAACTTAACAACACTTTGCTTTTTCTTGTTCGTTCGTTCTCTCACTCCTGGGAGTTAGCAGAAAATAGTCCGGAGAACGGAATGCGATGTATATCAGAATCGCCAGATATGTTTGTTCATTTTTGATTTTCTATACTGTTTATAACGTATCTCTGATATTGCATATTTTCTGCATTGTTTATAACGTATCTCTTATATTGCATATTTTGTGCATTGTTTATAACGTATCTCTTATATTGCATATTTTGTGCATTGTTTATAACGTATCTCTTATATTGCATATTTTGTGCACTGCTTATAACGTATATCTGATACAGTGATTTGGCTGTAGTAGATAAACATAATATCCTAACCACATGATCACAGATTAAGATGTGTAACTCATCCGTCGTTTTCTTTCTCGTTTTTACATTCGGTCTCATACTCCTGCAGAGAAAAAAGATGTAATGCCGGCAACAAATTGCGCTGTGTTATGGTTTACAGGTGTGACGCTATATTTTTCTTTTTGACAAAAACCACCATTAAAGCAACTTTGCCACACAATACCACATGTACAGGAAATTAGGTCACAGTGTTGCTATATTTGCTCCCCTATCAGGACCCGACAACATAAGAGCGATATAGTTCACACGCACTAGTCATCCCTACATCCAGACTTACTCGCGGACACACTGGAAATAAAAAAAAAACTTTGTAGATTGACATCAATGTACTCGGGTTCCGCCATACATACTCTGCCTAGCGGTCTCTCTCGGATCGAAAGGCTGCCTGCCGAGAGACTACATGTCGAGACACTACTCATATCACTTAAATCTCATTAAGCCTGATTCCTTGAAATGCAGGTGGGGGTTTAGTCCAGTCAACAGAGGCTGAAAAATAAGATTGTTCGGGCCATCCCTGGCATCGAGCAGGACCACAGACCTCCACACGCAATTACGGGTGCTGAAGTTGGAGATATCAGGCCGAGAGGCACACGAGCAGCAATGGTCTCACACACCACGGCTAGATAACATGTCTTCACAACAACCAAATATTACATAACTTTCTAGCTTCAAGATATAATCTTTGGAATCTAACTTTTACGTAACTTTCTAGCTTGAATCCATAATCACTGGAACCTCATTTTTTAAAATGCTCTTCGTAAACAAGATACTACGAAACTGGATTGAACCAGAAATATTTTCAATAGACGGCCAATAGTTTAACAACTATGCCATGGAATGTCAATTCAAAGAAATATGTTTTAGGAAAATAGATGGTACAAAATGGAATTATTAGACGATTAATACATAAATCATTGGAGTGAATTCAATTCGAATGATAAAATCAAGGAAGAGACACATCAAAATTTCATCACAGATGTTATCAGGAAACGACGTTGGTCCTACATCGGGCATGTCCTACGCGCAGACATCAACATAATACACCACCAATCTCTTGAATGGATACCTACAGGCGAAAGAGTCAGGTGTAGACCAAAAGAAACAATCAGAAGAACAATACTTAGAGAAAGTAAAACAATCAATATCCATACTATTCAAGAATTACACATAATAGCTTTGAACAGACATAATTGGAGAGATCTGCCCTATGCGCTAAATTCAGCGCAAAAGGAAAATGAATGAATGAATGAATGAATGAATGAATGAATGAATGAATGAATGAATGAATGAATGAATGAAACTTGAGATTGGACACAAACTCGTCGCACCATGTCCATCTTGTAATAGCCTTGTGTATGATAGTCTGTAACAACTACAGACAGCAGACATATTCTATAAACAGACATGGCTGCTCACGTGCACAACCCACAGTTTTGGGTATAAACAGAAATGTTTGCTCACATGCACAACCCACAGCTCTGAGAAAAAAATTGATATGGCTGCCCACGTGCACACCCCACAGCTCTGAGTATAAAAATGGATGACAAATGCATATTTCGATAGCCCTTGTAGATATGCCTAACTCAGCCAATGAACAGTAATTTCACTGTTGAGTTCTTTTTTTCCCCTCAAGAAAATCAAATCCGGGGTTATTTCTAAAACATCAGTGGTAACCATGGCGAAAAATATTTCCCTGATGCACTGGTAACACTGTCAGATATAATACTGTGTATATATCGTTTCATGTCAATTAAACACAGACGATGTGATTTCTAGTGGAATATTTATACCTGCTAAGACAGTGTGACCTTTATAATCGTGACCACAGAAGTATTATTCTTCCGGCTGGCTAGAATTAAAGATTAATATTTGAAGAGGACAGTGATTGAGGTAATTGATCTTGTTCTAACAGAGTTAGAGGAAAGATTGTCCTGCCATTGTGTCACTTCAATGCAGAATATCTAATATAATTCAGTTAGAGGTTTCGCTGTTCTGTCGGTTAGGGTACACAAGTACTAAGGCAGGTCTCTGCGAGACTCAGTCATTTCCTCAGTCAGATCGTCCTCATCTCAGTCATCTCCTCAGGCAGGTCATTCACACACACAGTTATTGCATGTTAGATAGCCCACTCTTTCCATCAGTCGTCTCTCACTCAGTAATTTCCTCAGTAAGTCACTCAGACAAACAGTAATTTCCTCAGTAAGTCACTCAGACAAACAGTAATTTCCTCAGTAAGTCACTCAGACAAACAGTAATTTCCTCAGTAAGTCACTCAGATAAACAGTAATTTCCTCAGTAAGTCACTCAGACAAACAGTAATTTCTTCAGTAAGTCACTCAGAAAAACAGTAATTTCCTCAGTGTCACTCAGACAAACAGTAATTTCCTCAGTAAGTCACTCAGACAAACAGTAATTTCCTCAGTTAGGTCACTCAGACAAACAGTAATTTCCTCAGTAAGTCACTCAGATAAACAGTAATTTCCTCAGTAAGTCACTCAGACAAACAGTAATTTCTTCAGTAAGTCACTCAGACAAACAGTAATTTCCTCAGTAAGTCACTCAGACAAACAGTAATTTCCTCAGTAAGTCACTCAGACAAACAGTAATTTCCTCAGTTAGGTCACTCAGACAAACAGTAATTTCCTCAGTTAGGTCACTCAGAAAATACCCATCCATTTCGTCGCACTACGACGTCTGTCTGTCTGATTGTCTGTCTGTTTGTCTGTCTGTTTGTCTGTCTGTCTATCTATCTATCCATCTATCCTTCTATCCATCTATCCCTCTATCCGTCCGTCCGTCTGTCCGCCTGTCCGTCTGTCTGTCTACTTATCTACCTAGCTATCTACCTACTTACCAACTCATTTGCACAAGTAGACGTGAATGCATTTTTAAGCAAACAAAACTAAACGAAATGAAGCTTTCCAGTAATATAGAAGAATACACAGGGACATAGCAACAAATAATACAAAGATACAATCAGAAATAGTTGAAAATCTTTTGTTGGAACAAGTAATCTTTCAAAACAACGAGATTAGCGTCAAATGCAGTTGCTGCTGTTGTTAGATTTTATCTCCACATACATTCTGCAAGATAGCTTTCAAGATGGTGTAGAGATATGCCATGTGTTTCTTGTTTTTCCATTTCACGCTACCACAATGTCGTTCAATGTTCATAGTGTCATTGATTTCATTGTGTTTTCGTAACACGTAGATAAATAGAAAACACCAATCAATCTTTTTGCGCGCAATGCACTAGGAGCGCGCCCCTCCCCCTCTACATGAGAGGTATAGTACATTGCTGGTAATGTTCTAGACTACAGAATTTATCAACAAGTTGTATTTCTCTGCTTTGTAGAAACACAACTTTTTCCTGCACGTTTCTGGGAAGACTCACAACGTTAACGGTAATGTTTGTGTTATCAGCCATATTTGTTATTGTAGCAACGAATTGTTAATAAATTGCCATGCGCAGTAACTATCTAAAAATTAGAATAAAAAAAACTAAACTATGTATTGGCGTCTACTTGTACAGAACCATAGAAGCATTGTGGTAATATTAAATAATATAATATGCAAGCATCGATAATTTATTAATAACGAAAAATCATGCAAACAACTACGTTGTATTAAGAACGATCGAAGACGCAAAACGTGTTTACTCAAGTTGCTAGGCGATTGGGTGCAATCTAGTTCAAATCTCGTGTGTTGCACGATATTTCTGTATGTGCACCGCACTTATTGAAATGCATTACAATGATTTATACAAATCAAAATTTCAATCTGACCATATGCCATTTAAAATATGTACTCACTGCGCAAAACTGAAATCCAACAGGTGAAGCGTTAAACAAGGTAATAAAGTTTTGCTAATAATACGAAACACGCATAGGCACACACATATCGACGTTTCGACCGAAAGGTCTCTATCAAGGATAACATACACGTGTACATAAAAAACTACAAGTAGGGACAACACAACATGCATTCACATGTCTAGCCGGAAGGATAGAAATAAAGTCCTAGGTAACACAAAAAGGAAATGTACTGAAATAGGAAATATACAAAAACAAATAAATATGAAAACAAGACAGAGAAATGACGGAACAGCCCGGTATCATGCGTATATCAGGCGATCCTTCATTCTCAATGGCTACAGAGTACCAAATTTGTACTTATAGCGGTTCTCAAGCGTCAGACGCGTGCGGTCTTCGGTGATATGACATCTATGCGTTTTCTACAATAAATATCTTCTGGAATCTGAGATTCTTTGAAGAAACACTGTCAGTGCCGCATTTATCCCGATATGGAGTTGCAGGGAGCTTGCGAGTAGCTTATGTAATAAAAACATCATGCATTTGTTGTCGACACGTCATGTTCCAGGTGGATTTTTAAATTTACCCTCTGGCGTAAAAACACCCAGTCCTTACCGGGGATCGAATCCCGCATCTTACGGGTATGAGACTAAAGTTCTCATAACCCGGACATGCGCCATAAAATTGGTAATTCAGACAAGAAAAAGGTAGCATAGATGTTCGGCAGTATTGCTAAATGTGCGAAAAGTTTTCACAACAATAAAATACACGACGAGCACTTTAGAACGAGCTCCGCCGAAGAAGGATGTATCGGGCCATCATCGCAAATAAAACTGCAAGACAACTAATTTCCATTATCTGGACTACTTCCTGCTGGAAATCTAGCAGGAACATTGCCCTGCTAGAAGAGAGATTCAGCGGGAGGTAGAGAATGAACGCTGAATAAAAACCCAACTGAAGGATGTCTATTTTAAAGACATTATGTATGTCCTTCTTCCATCTTGTGATGTAATATGAAATGATTTTCTGTTAATAGACAGTATCAAGCCACATATTAAGTCCTTGATCTAAAATTGTACCACTTCAGAGAATAAATCTCTTTAAATATACATTATTTATTGCTAATTATTTTTTATATTATGCAATTACAAAGAAATGTCACATACTTTCAGATTTCCATCAGATAGTGCCTTTAAAAAAAAACATTGCTATACAGACACTATAGATACAAAGCCAGGGGAAGACCATGCGAAAGATGGATTACAGAAATAAAAGAGTCAACACAAGGAAACATATATGAAGCACACCAAAAGGACCTCTCTAGAGAACTCTTCTATCACTGTAGCTGCACAAGATAAAGGGATATAACGTGGAACAGAAGAGATGCTTGACGTATATGCTCAAATATATTGAAAAATAGAGGATGACATAATTCACCACTTAATGAGAATGTATTCATACTGACTAGTAGCAAGAGCATACAACATGAAAATGGAAACAGCAAGGCAGAGAAAGATCAAGAAGGAAGAATTACTAGTGTTCTGAGTTGTCAAAATATGACTACATATCAATCGACAAAACGAGCTATAGCTTAAACACCGAAAATCATTTAATCCTGGGCACCAAGCAGCAAAACAGATTGTCATTCAATCATGGGCACCAAACAGCAAAATTGATCGTCATTCAATCCTGGGCTCCAAACAGCAAAAGCAGAGGGAAGATAATTGGATAGAAGGTTTATATTTAATCAACCAATCAAGTGTCATGCCAAGTGGTGTAAGCGATCATGCTTCTTCACAACTCTCTGTCTCTTGCGTTGTCAATAATTTCAGTTAGCGACTTCTTCTTGTGCCACAGTAGTAATGCATCTAGAAATTTATCTCTTTGTCTTCCTCTGTCTCTTCTTCCCTTAATCTTTCTGGTGGTTACGATATGTTAAAGTTTTACTTTTATCATCACATGCACTAAAAATCTTGATAATCTGTTTCAAATTTTTTACAATGATTTTTCGTCTTACTCCTGCATCTTAATAAATGATAAATTTAACACTAGTTTTTCTGACTGCGCATGGAATTTACATCATTCTGAAAAAAACATGTCAGCTGTCTCCAGTTTATCTTGGTCACTATTGTTTATTGTCCATACGTAATTTCAATAAAGAAAGATTGACTTAATATAACATCCTAGCACTGGAACTTTAATGCATTGACATTACTCCACTACATTTAACGTTTATTAATTTTTGAAATGTTGATTTGTCATGTTCTATCCTGATCTTGTTCTCATTGGAGAACCTGTCATCTGATGTTATAATGTTGCCTGGATAATTGACTTTATCCACATGATTTAATTGTGCATCATTGATATTAAAACTTCATCTCGGCGGTGTGTATGTCTGTGAAACAACCATCATTTCTATTTTCTTCTTCTTTAAGCTGAGGCTTTTTTTCACTATCTTGTACCACCATGTCTAACATGGTTTGGGGTTCTTGTTATCAGAACTGTATCGTCATCATATATTAGATTATTCAGATTGTAACCTCAACTTCTATTTCTAGTATTATTTCTATGTTTCGTATAATATCCTCTGTATACATGGAGAAAAGATCTGGTAACATTACACATCCTTGTCTGACGCCCATCTCTGTCTTTCGGAATTCTCCTACATTACTGCCAACCCTCATTGCAGTTGTTTGTTTCCAATACATATTTCTTAATATCTTTAGATCTTTCCCATCAACATTGAGGTTTTCTAATTTTTTTTATCATTTCTGAATGCTTCACCTTATCACATGCTTTGTTATAATCAATGAAGCACAAGTACAATCCATTTTGTACTTCTATTGCCCTCTCCATCAAAGTTCGTAATATGTATAGGGCATTCCTTATGCCTTTTACTGGGGGCATCAGCAGAAAGAGACTTCCAAACACGTATACCTTCAGGCATTCAGAGGAGTGAAGAAAACTTATGTCCAGAACAAATCCAGACATTATTTCCCCGACTCTTCTTCTTCACCCTCGATTATTCTTTTTAAAATACCTGAGAAAGTGAGTCTCGTCTTGTTTCATGTCGAAATAAAACAGAATCAAAACATTACATGTCCAAACACAACAAGGATAAAAACATTACATGTCCAAACACAACAAGGATAAAAACATTACATGTCCAAACACAGCAAGGATAAATACATTACATGTCCAAACACAGCAAGGATAAAAACATTACATGTCCAAACAAAACAAGGAAAAAACGTTACATGTTCATAGAAAACAAGGATAAAAACATTACATGTCCAAACACAACAAGGATAAAAACATTACATGTCCAAACACAACAAGGATAAAAACATTACATGTCCAAACACAACAAGGATAAAAACATTACATGTCCAAACACAGCAAGGAAAAAACGTTACATGTTCATAGAAAACAAGGATAAAAACATTACATGTCCAAACAAAACAAGGATAAAACGTTACATGTTCAAAGAAAACAAGGATAAAAACGTTACATGTCTAAACACAACAAGGACAAAAAGTCGGTCAATCCATATAATTTTGCAACATGACCTTGGGGGAATTTTCTACTACCCCTATCCCCACCTCCCGTTGTCAACTAGTATCAAGAATATAGGAATTCTCTCACCCCTACTCTGAATTATGGCATAAACTATCAACTCCCTTCAGCTTACATGTTTTTTATTAACAGAAGAAATGCGAGAAAAAAACAAACACATGATTTGTTTCAGATTTTTAGAAAAATGTTTTAAATCCAAACAATTATGTTGGTGTAGAAAATATAACATTCTTGACATCAACTTTCATCACATTTCCCCCCCCCCCCCTTGCCAACAACTGGCAAACATATTTAAGCCTCCCTCCCCCTAATTGACCAGATAATTTATAAACAGCTTCCATGAAAATTTCTGACCCCTGATCTAAACTCTATTTTCAGTATTTTCGTAATCAAGAGAAATGGGCTTACCTATATCAATATTTTCTCCATCAATTCTATTTTTTCTCTATTCTTCCAAATTCATTTCATTTCTTCAAACATGCCAGATCTTGAATAAGAGGAAAATATATTATTTTCTGTAAAAAAAACAGTAGCAAAAATGGCTGTAATCTCGCGACAAAATATCAAATATCTGGTTGCAGGGTCAACTCTGATGAATTTCTTCCGGTACATTTTTAAATATTAGACCGCCAGCAAGTCTTGATCCGTTTTGAAACTTTTTTCGTGCTATTTCTGTTCCTCTGCTGTAAATCCGAAATGTCTTCATATATCTCTTCAAATCTTTTCATTGCTTCTTTTTTTCATGTCTTTTTTAAAATTTAAATTTATTTCTTTTAAATGAAACTATTTAGTGATTCCAAGCAAAATAATCTAGTTACTCCAAGTGGAAATATCTAGTCATACCTTCCAAATGAAACTATATAGCTATACATTCTACGTGGAACTATCTAGTTCTTCCAAGTAGAACTATCTAGCCATACCTTCCAAGAGAAGCTGTCTAGTTATGCCGTCCAAGTGAAACTATCTAGTTATACCTTCCAAGTGAAATTTCTAGTCATAGCTTCCAATTGAAATTCTATAGTTATGCCTTTCAAGTCACACACTCAAATTATTCCTTGTAAGTGAAATTCGCCCCTGTGTTGTGGTGCCGGGGACCTGAGATGGGAGAAAAGAACAGCACAACATGTTACATCCCATGAATGTCGTAAAAGGCGTCTAAGGAGGTTATGGGGTGGAGTTGGCTGTCCCATCCCACATAGGGCTAAAGTGACCCAAAGTCATGCTGATGCCGGACGTGACAGTCCTAAAGACGCAGATATCGCAGCAATGTTGTAAACCATGACATAACGAATTCCGTTATACAGGCTACACCCTGCTAATCTGCAGGAGTTTGGGAACGAACTCAGAAGAAGGATAAGTGAAACAAAGATATCACTAATCTTAAAATTGAAAATATCTCGTGATACTGTCTAAGTGACTCTTGTTCTTTCAAGTAAAACTCTAGTTCTTCCAAGTGAAACTATCTAGTGATATCTACCAAGTGAAACTATCTAGTGATATCTACCAAGTGAAACGATCTAGTGATATCTTCCAAGTTAAACTATCTAGTTCTTCCAATTAAAATTATCCAGTTCTTCCTTCTAAGTAAAACTGTCTAGTGCTTCCTTCTGTGAAACTTTCTAGATATTATTTATTATTTAATCTTAGCTTATATACGTTTCTTTAGGAGGTCGTGGTAAACTGATTACCCCGGTCTCCAGTATTTTTTATGGTAAAAAGCTCTGGCATAAACAATTTGGTATGTTTTTCCATTGTTGAAAGAAGCGTACCTCGCCATAAGAGATATATTTTCCTAAGGCAAAACAATATATCTCATTTCAAAGTAAAACTATAATTCTATTTTGGCTGTCAATTTATCTAATGATTCCTTCTATGTTAAACTATCTAGTTATTCTTTCACGCTAACATTGTCTAGTGATTACAAGTGAAACTATCTAGTGATTTCAAGTGAAACTATCTAGTGATTTCAAGTGAAACTATCTAGTGATTTCAAGTGGAATTGTCTAGTGATTTCAAGTAAACATTCTAGTCTTTTTTTCGAAATGAAATTATCTAGTGATAGTTTCATCCCACTTGTATCTCTGCCTAACTATTGCTCACTTCTCCTCGACTTTACCTTACAGTAAAGTCTTCAAAAAGGTGCCATTCTTTTAATATGCCCAAAATACTTTATTTGTTCCATTTTATTCCCCTTTAATATTTCTTCCATACGAAGCAATAATAGATAGAAGCTCTGTGTATGTTTTCTAATCTATATATTAAATTCTCTCCGTATAACATATAGATCAAGACAGATAGATCTAATCAAACAAAGCAACATTTAAATTATACACAATGTGTACATTTGAATCCACCAGAAATACTCTCGCTCATGTGAACAAACGCACAGAAATCTGGAATTGTGGTAAAGTGTTAAGCATATGTAAGACTCAACGACTAATAAGTTTGACTTAGGAAAATAGAGCCACTGCTAATGGTGATAATGACGCTATTTACCTTGACGTTTCAACAGCATAATTTCAGCCTGGATACGGTTTACTCTTCAAATAGGAGAAGTTATTCCGTGATTCTCATTGGTTAATGACACACATGTATACGGAAAGAGCAATTGGATGCTCGAAGTAGCCTCTAGCTGTTATACGCAGTAGTCTGAAGGTATGTTATTGTGGAAATGTTGCGCAATTTATTTACATCTTTGCAGCGGAGTGATTTGTCTGAGGAACGAGCCGAAGCCTAATCAACGTTTGGAATATCACACAAAGCCTTGTCAAAGTTTGGAATATCAGATAAAGAGAGGAATATAAGAAAGTTGAGATTTCTCCTACAGAAATGTAAGAAGAAACTATTTAGCTAGGAATGCAATGAAGAGGAGCTAGGCATTTATAGAAAACGCACTAAATAAAATGACAGATAATGATGATATTTAGTGTGTCTGCTTGGCAAGAACGTGTGTGAAAGCAGCAATTATATATTTATGGTGTATGTTTTGGCTGGGGACGACAAATGCACTTGTTCGATGAAAGCAGATCAGGGGATCCTGCGTCCACCGCTACTTAAGTGGACAAATTTTGTGTATAGCCTAGATAGGTAATTTGTTGTCGTGGCAACCAGAAATGGTTGTCTAAGATGGAGGACATTCTTTGATTATGGAGATAGTGAACGGTTACAGGCAACCTACAAATTCACTTCCCTAAGGATACTCTTAAATCACGTATTTTCGCATTGCGAAACCGGTGTTATCGGGAGTCTGTTGCAGAGGCCCTAAATAAAAGTAAATAATAGCAGAGCTGTGACCTGTCATGTATGTTGTAGAAGGCGATAGAGAAGGTACAGGGTGGAGTTTACTGTCCAATCCCGTAGATCAATCAGAACTTGATATATATGATGAACTTGGATGTGTCAAAGTGAAAGATGCAGATATTGTAACAAGTCTTCTTCTTCTCGTTCGTTCGCACTTTAACACAGCAAGTCCGGTTTTCATGATATATGTTGCTGTATTGGGAACCTCCTCAGGCTCTCATGCAGATTTCTGTGAATTTCTGTCTGTGGGCCAGTGCTTCTACGTAAACAGGTTTAGTGTAATCCAATCTTGCAGGATATAATCCGCTGTCAGTGCTACCTGTCCACACGTAAACAGGTTTAGTGTAATCCAATCTTGCAGGATATAATTCGCTGTCAGTGCTACCTGTCCACACGTAAACAGGTTTAGTGTAATCCAATCTTGCAGGATATAATCCGCTGTCAGTGCTACCTGTCCACACGTAAACAGGTTTAGTGTAATCCAATCTTGCAGGATATAATCCGCTGTCAGTGCTACCTGTCCACATGTAAACAGTTTTGATAAAATCAGTCTTAGTCTATTTAAGTGGCTGTTTAATATGGTGTGCCCAGTCCTTACGCTGAAGATGACAATTTGCTCAGCTCTGTCAAGATAGTTAGCTGTCTGTTGTGTGGTAAACTTACCTAATAGCCTTGATGATGGTCATCTTTTCGTGGTAAGTGATTTCTTGGTCTGTGTGTTCCTGTGTTGTTCCATCTTATGCTAGCATACCTCTCCACTTCCTGGCATGCCATAATGGAATGGTACCCTTAGTACTACTACCCTACTTTGGGTGCTCACTTCTCGTATGGCGTCCTTCAGGTCTGGCAGTAAACACTGACACAACGCATTTGTGTTCTTCGGATTATATCCTGATAAACAGTAGGATTTTGAGACAGGGTTCATATTGAAGTTGTCTAAGTCTGGTCGAACTGTTGTGTTATCACAGGCTAGTTCTGTACTATGGCACATCACATTCCATTCTCCGGACTACATCCTGTCAATCTGCAGGAGTTTGAGAGAGAACACAGAAGAATAAAGATCTGGAGTTGCGTATGCAGTGTCTCGAGAGGAGTCCGTCAGCATTAAAGACCTCTGTACTGAAAGTAAACAAACCTTCCTTCCTTACGTTTTAGATTATTTTCCTTGGCCTCTATTTACATATTTGGAGTCTCATTCCAAAAACGCCATTTTTGATCAACAAACTGCACGGAACTATTAATAAGCAGTCTTTCAGATCATATTCAGTTTCTGTACACAGGTCTTTACATGAGCCCGGTCATGCCCAGAGGTGTAAGTATAAACACGTCATACAGGTGTTAACAGAGCACTATCTACTACTATCTCATTCATCTTAACAAATATACCTCTTTTTTACCTGAACTTAAACAGAAATAAAAGTAGTAACACTGTTTAATCATGAACGTCGTAAGAGAAGACTAAGCATGTGTGGGTGTGTTGATCACTGCTCATCTTATAGAGCAGGCATTCTCAACCGTTTCAGACGGAGAGCACTACACATGTAATACTGAATCTATGAGCACCACAAATTATCACCGGATGACAAAGAAACTGAAAATGAAAGTAAAAGTGTACATGGCAGTCGGACATATAATCATATAAAAGTGTACATGGCAGTCGGACATATAATCATATAAAAGTGTACATGGCAGTCGGACATATAATCATATAAAAGTGTACATGGCAGTCGGACATATAATCATATAAAAGTGTACATGGCAGTCGGACATATAATCATATAAAAGTGTACATGGCAGTCGGACATATAATCATATAAAAGTGTACATGGCAGTCGGACATATAATCATATAAAAGTGTACATGGCAGTCGGACATATAATCATATAAAAGTGTACATGGCAGTCGGCCATATAATCATATAAAAGTGTACATGGCAGTCGGACATATAATCATATAAAAGTGTACATGCAGTCGGACATATAATCATATAAAAGTGTACATGGCAGTCGGACATATAATCATATAAAAGTGTACATGGCAGTCGGACATATAATCATATAAAAGTGTACATGGCAGTCGGACATATAATCATATAAAAGTGTACATGGCAGTCGGACATATAATCATATAAAAGTGTACATGGCAATCTAACATAATATCATCTGTTTTTGCACCGTGCAGAAATTTCCACAATTCCTGTCCCTTAATCGTTGATTGTAACATTGTCTGTTTTAGTTGCTACAAGATAGTTTGAACTGTAAAGGGAAGTCGTGATTGAGAGTGCTCCCGAGCACTTTATAACTCGCACGGCGTGAGTACCACATATTAGTTTCAATTCATCTAGTCGACACTGTAACCGGTGGTACTGTAGCCAATGTCAAGAATAGCACATATTCATTTCAAGACTGTCCTTCTCAGGACATTTGGTGCTTCTCGGGATATTTAGTACTTCTCGGGACATTTAGTGCTTCTCGGGACATTTAGTACTTCTCAGGACATTTACTACTTCTCAGGACATTTACTACTTCTCAGGACATTTACTACTTCTCAGGACATTTACTACTTCTCAGGACATTTACTACTTCTCAGGACATTTACTACTTCTCGGGACATTTAGTGCTTCTCGGGACATTTAGTACTTCTCGGGACATTTAGTGCTTCTCGGGACATTTAGTACTTCTCATGACATTTACTACTTCTCAGGACATTTACTACTTCTCGGGACATTTACTACTTCTCAGGACATTTAGTACTTCTCGGGACATTTACTACTTCTCAGGACATTTAGTACTTCTCGGGACATTTAGTACTTCTCATGACATTTACTACTTCTCAGGACATTTACTACTTCTCGGGACATTTACTACTTCTCAGGACATTTACTACTTCTCGGGACATTTACTACTTCTCGGGACATTTACTACTTCTCAGGACATTTACTACTTCTCGGGACATTTAGTACTTCTCAGGACATTTACTACTTCTCGGGACATTTACTACTTCTCAGGACATTTAGTACTTCTCGGGACATTTACTACTTCTCAGGACATTTAGTACTTCTCAGGACATTTAGTACTTCTCAGGACATTTAGTACTTCTCGGGACATTTAGTACTTCTCAGGACATTTAGTACTTCTCGGGACATTTAGTGCTTCTCAGGACATTTAGTACTTCTCGGGACATTTAGTACTTCTCGGGACATTTAGTACTTCTCAGGACATTTAGTACTTCTCGGGACATTTAGTGCTTCTCAGGACATTTAGTACTTCTCAGGACATTTACTACTTCTCAGGACATTTAGTACTTCTCGGGACATTTACTACTTCTCAGGACATTTACTACTTCTCAGGACATTTAGTGCTTCTCGGGACATTTAGTACTTCTCGGGACATTTAGTGCTTCTCGGGACATTTAGTCGTGCTCATGATTTCTACTTTTTTCCGGGAAATCTCTACAATTTTATCAGTCGCTTGGAACAGAGAAACAGCCTGCACAGAGTAACAGTAAGCGCAGAGTAACAGTCAGCACAGAGGAGGCATATCGCTGTGAAATTTATTTAGCAATAACTGCAGGCACTTTCTTTTAATTCTCCCAGACCATATGGTCATACATAGCTAAAAGCAACACGACCTGATATAACCAACATAGATTACAGTCAGGTTGAAAATGTTGTGCACCATATTATCAGGTCATCGGTATACGTTGTAATTCATGTATTATCCGGTAGCTCATCCAAAAGAGCATCGATGTAGACCAGGAACAACGTCGGGGACAATACCCGTCCCTGTGGTACCCCATGACGTGGTAGGACTGTCTTGCATGTGTACCCATCTATAGCACGTTTCACCAGCTGTGCCCAACTTGAAAATCATGTTTCTCGGCAAGTATATCACATATTTAATTGAAAATTTTGTGCTTAAATTGAAAATAGTGTTGACCCTACGAATTAATATTTTCTTCAATTTCATTCTTTCAATTTTTCACTTCTTCTTCTTCTTCTACGTTCGTTCTTAAACTCCTGCAGATTAGCAGGATGTAGTCCGGAGAACGGAATTAGTTGTTACATGGTTTACAACATTGCTGCGATATCTGCGCCTTTCGGCATGACACATCTGACTTCAGCATGACTTTGGGTCACTGACCCTATATGGGATGGGATAGCCAGCTCCATCCCATAACCTCCTTAGTCGCCTCTTACGACATGCATGGAAGGTAAACAGTGTTGCTATTCTTTGCTCGCCTTTCCGGCCGCGGCAACACACGGGTTACAATTTTCGCTGATTTGCGATATAGATGAAAAATTCTACGTGTCAAGACTCAACTCGCAATCACTTGGTTTTATTTAAGCGTGAAATTCAACTATTCTGTACTCACCAACACAAGACAGACGGTTTTGAAAAGTTATATCCGGTGTAATATTTTCAATATTCCTGGAGGGTAGTCGGAGTTTAGACGTCACCATTGCCGTCTTGATGTTCGTTAGGCGGAGTCAGGAAGAGACCGATAGCCACCGGTAGTATTGGTAGGTCTGCAATTTGGCAGGGCGGGTCAGCCATTTGGGCCGGCATAAATTATTGTCAAAGGTAGCGGATATAAATGGATGTGGATTTCCCCATATGGATGTGGAAAGCAAGGGGAAGCTACCACATTATTCTCCCAAGACGAAAATCATGGCCACACCCAGAAGTACGATGTGGTTCTACAGAAGAATGCTGAGAATACCATAGATTGCCAGGAAAACTAATATGAAGGTGTTGAAAGAGTCAAATGCGTGATGGAGCTTAATAAATAATATAAGAAAAAGGCAATCTTCATTTTTTGGTTACTTTATGAGACATGGAGGTTTGGAGAACATAGTCGCAACAGGCAAGAGTGAAGGCAACAGAGACAGAGGGGGACAGCGTAAAAAAAAGTTATATTGTTTAACTACTCATATCAACGTGACCGTCGATGTTATTACTGTTCGCTCTCTGTTATATGTTTTAATTTTGTTTCAATTCTCTGTCTTGATAAAGGGCTTTTGGTAGAAACGTCGATATGTGTGTGTCATTATGTGTGTTATCAAGTATTAACAAAACCTTATTAACCTTTCCCTGGATCTACATATTGTTTAACAACTTGGCTCGGCGAGGAAACAATAATGATTCTGTTACACAATACTCAAGATATAGAGCTGTGTAGAGCCATGATCGCCTACGCCAGCTGTCATGGCACCTGATGATGATGATCGAGTGGAATGTCTGAAGTGGTAACATTTGTTTCTTCCCAAGACACAATAATCAGTATGCAGACATAGTTCAAAGGATTTCTTTCGTGCAAAAAATATAATTTTGTTGAGTTTAGCTAAAAAATAACATTATGTGCAAACAATGAAAGTAATATGTTAGATGGTTACTCGGATAGTTACATTTGTTTGAGGGCAAAACTAGTGAAACGTGTTATAACACATTCAGAAATGTTTCACTGTATGCCAAGTCATCCAATGAAAGAAAGACTTCACAACGTAGTCATGAGAGAACTGAACAGATGTAGCTTTATCAATCAGGCCAAACGAATCCGCAGAAAAATCTGAGACTTGCCTACAATTAACAGATTCCTAAACTCTGTAGACCCGCTTGTGGAGAGAAGATAATGGATTAACTATTCATATCGAAACTGAGGTGAAAGACATTTTCAGTGAGAATGAAGAGAACAGTGAACGACGTAAGACAATTACTCTGTTTACTGGATGAGGAATATCCACAAGACATGCAGAATTCACAAGACGCAGCTACTGACTGATAAGTTTGACTTAGGAAAATAGAACCGCTTTTAATAGCGATAATAGGGACCAAACCCGAAATAAAGGAATGACGAAAACGGATGTGCTGGACCTCGGACATCCAGGTCACAAAGTGGCCAACCGGGGTGCAAATAATCACAGTTCTACTGTGGAACTTGCAGCACAACGTACTTCACGCTCCCTGGCAGAAATCACACGAAAATTTCGTTGTGGTTACTTGAGAGCGAACGCAGAAGAAGAATAGCGGTAATTTCGCTATTTACCTTGACATTCCAACAGCATAATTTGAGCCTGGATACGTTTTCTCTTTCAATAGCAGAGGCTATTCCATGATTTTCATTGGTTAGCGACACACATGTATATGGAAAGAGCAATTGAACGTTCGAAGTAGAATAGTAAATATATATATATATATATATATATATATATATATATATATATATATATATATATATATATATATATATATATATATATATATATATATATATATATATATATATATATAATCCAGCAGATAATCCACTGAAAAATGGAGGAGCGAGAATATATATATATATATATAGTACCTAAACAATGTTAGGGATACAATTAAAGTACCAACAGGGCAATTCTGTCATATATTGGTAATATACATTTCAAGTTTGGCATCACAGCAATGTTTACATATGCACAGGCACCTCAGACAGCAGAGCATATTCTTCAGAGATTCCCGGAATATAAAAAGGCAAATACACTGACACAGAGAAACAACAATGGAAGAAAAACTCTACGGACCTCTGGACGAGTTACAGAACACAGTCAAGTTTATAGAAGAAACAAAACTTCAGATATGAGCTTGTTCCAAGCGAACGAAAGAAGAAGAAGGAGAAGAACACAAGCGGATATTGGTTATAATAATAAAGCCCGTAACCTCACATGGACCTAGGATGCATTCGCACAGACATTCTACATTATACCTATACTCAACGGTACCATTTCTGTTTTTAGAATTGTATTTAGTGGCTCCCACCTCATTTCCGAAACTTCTCTTGTCGATTAGTAGAGATAACAAAACTGTTCATTTAATCGGCAGGCTATCGTAATGGAGATAGCTGAATATACTGCACTGTCTTATTGTTTACAGCTAGTATTTTGGTCTGGCACATCTGACTTCTGCAGTATGAAATGTTCAACTCCTTCACAAACTTTTCTAGTCGCCTCTTACGATATGCATGACTTCATTGTATTGGCATTCTTTATCCATCTTCCAGAACCTAGTAAGACACCGGTCAATGGTATACAGAAGATAGACGTGTTTAGGAAAGAGACTCACAGTTGCTGCCAACGGAGATTTTACTCACGTCACAACGGAGATTTTTAAAAACGTCACAATAGAGATTTTTAAACACGTCACAGCGGAGTTTTTAAATCACGTCACAACGGAGATTTTGTAATCACGTCACAACGGAGATTTTACTCACGTCACAACGGAGATTTTACTCACGTCACAACGGAGATTTTACTCACGTCACAGCGGAGATTTTACTCACGTCACAACGGATATTCTACACACGTCACAATGCATATTTTACTCATCTCAGATATTTTACTCACGTCACAACGATGATTTTACTCACGTCACAACGATGATTTTACTCACGTCACAACGATGATTTTACTCATGTCACAATGATGATTTTACTCACGTCAAAACGGTGATTTTACTCACATCACAACGGATATTTTACTCACGTCACAACAATGATTTTACTCACGTCACAACGGTGATTTTACTCACATCACAACGGATATTTTACTCACGTCACAATGCAATCCGTTGATCGAACTACTTCCTGTTAATCAGATGGAGTTTGAGAACTAACAAAATAAGAATATCTCTAAAATATCCTGCACATTGAATCGTGGGAGGCTGGAACATGTCACAGTAGAAGGTCAAGGTAAACTCAGTTATGAACCATCGTTATAGCACACATTTTCCCATAAGTGTTCAACTGTCTTGTCGGTGTTTGACCAGAAACCGTTTGACCAGTATAGACGCGTCGCATACCACACTTGCTCAGTAGCAATCACGCCATTTCTCGACTTTCCCACAACGTAATCCCTGGTACACTACTCACTTTTGCTGGGTGAAACCAAGGGGCACTTTAAAAAAAAATCCATACCTAAAGTATTAATAGAATTAGAAACTCGAGTCTGTTGGTCGACGGGAGAGTGACTTACTATTTACCTATCTCATACGCCAAATAAAGGAATGAATCTGAACACGAAAGATAATATATGGGATAGTGTTTTTAAAGATATTTCTTGTTACCAGAGAGCAACGTTGAGTAAATAATGGAGGCATCTACCCTAGATAGAAGGCATACGACAGTAACCTTAGAATATTAATAGTCTCTGAAAGATAAAATCGATGAAAGGACTTGGTAATTTCAAATTTCAGCCGTCTGGTAGTGAAATTAAATGGATGGTTCTCGTATCTTTGATGTAACACAGATATCTGATCCAGCAACGGATACATTAGAGAGAATCACTCTCGCCGACAAGACGCAATGAAAAATATCACACGGGTCGTTTGTTCAGTCAGAGGCGGTGAAGGGGTTAATGCGTTGGGGAAATAGTACACCGCACGGCGATGACAAGAGATTGGTCTGAGGTAATTAGGGTAGTTATGAATACGCTACCAAGTTATGAATACACTATACATTTATGGTTATGTTACATAATTATGGATACATTACAAAAGTATTGGTGCGCTACAAAGTTATAGATACGCTACAGATGTATGGAAAAGCAACAAAGTTATAGATACAATACATATGTATGGATAAGCTACAAAGTTATAGATACACTACAGATGTATGGATAAGCTACAAAGTTATAGAAATACTACAAAGTTAAAGATATGCTACAAAGTTATAGATACACTGTAAAGTTATAGATAAACTGTAAAGTTATAGATACACTGTAAAGTTATAGATACACTGTAAAGTTATAGATACACTGTAAAGTTATAGATACACTGTAAATTTATAGATACACTGTAAAGTTATAGATACACTGTAAAGTTATAGATACACTGTAAAGTTATAGATACACTGTAGAGTTATAGATACACTGTTAAGTTATAGATACACTGTAAAGTTATAGATACACTGTAAAGTTATATATACACTGTAAAGTTATAGATACACTGTAAAGTTATAAATACACTGTAAAGTTATAGATACACTGTAAAGTTATAGATACACTGTAAAGTTATAGATACACTGTAAAGTAATAGATACACTGTAAAGTTATAAATACACTAAAGTTATAGATACACTGTAAAGTTATAGATACACTGTAAAGTTATAGATACACTGTAAAGTTATAGATACACTGTAAAGTTATAGATACACTGTAAAGTTATAGATATGCTACAAAGACATTTTATCTATTGTGTTTTCTCTATATTTGCTGTAAGACGTCGCAGGAATGAATGACGATCGGTTTTCAGGATATAGCAGGTTTGTTCGGTTGATAGGCTGTAATATTGCGATGTCTCAGAATGTTGGTAACTCCTTCAATCCACCTTTTTCTTGGTCTTCCTCTGTATCTTGATGTTTCCATATTTGTATGTTGTATTCTCTGGCTACTTACCAATAAAGATTAATTCTTATTAGGTGGCCGAACAGTGTCCGTCTCTGTTTTTCAATATATTTGACCACTAATGTTGTTACAACAGTTCGTGTAATCTCCTCATGTCATGATCTCTTCTTGTTCTGTTTTTTTGCTTTTCTTAGACATCTTACTTTACAAGTAGTAACCTTTTTTTCTTTTTCTGTAGTTAGTGTCCATGTCTGACATTGTAATCACAATGTCAGGATGAAAATTGAATTTATGATTTGATTTTGGATTCCATTGGGATAGATTTATGTTTCAAAATTGGTGTACATTTATAATTTACGTATTTGACTTTTTGAATGCTTGTCCCAAGCTCTCTGTCCAGTCTTTCGTCGGCTGTAAACATGTCCCAAAGATATTTTAAATTCCTGCACTTGATTCAGTAATTGATCATTTATCTCTCTGTTGATTTTATTGGGTTCTCTGCCTATAGACATTACTTCTGTTGTTTTTTTCTGTGCTGATTTTCATGTTGTAATGGAAGCAGCTTTCGTTCAGATCGTTTGTATAATCATGCAGTTCTTGACTTGAACTGTGAAATAAGCACTGATCGTCAGCAAAGAGTACTTCAGTTATGTTATTCTCATAGTAAACGTATGGTGGTGTTTTACTGTTTTTGTACTATTATCCATATACATAATAAACGATAATGGTGATAAGACACATCCCTGTCTAACTCCTGATGTTACTGAAAATAACTTTGCAAATCCTGCACTTGTTCAAACTGCACTTTCCCTATCTTTGTACAAGGCTCTTGCAAAGTCTAATAATGTTCCTATTATGTCATACTTCTCTAGAATAATCCAGAGTAGTTCTCAAGTTATGCGCTCGAAAGTGATGGATAGGCTGTAAAATTATGAATACGTTACGAAGGAATGGATGCGTTAAAAAAGTGATGGATTTGCTACAAAGTAATGGATACTCTGGATAAGTGATCGATACTCTACAAAGTGATGGATACGCTACAAAGCGATAGATACGCTACATAGTGATGGATATGCTACAAAGTGATGGATACGCAACAAAGTGATGGATACCCTACAAAGTTATGGATACCCTACAAAGTTATGGATACCCTACACAGTTATGGATACCCTACAAAGCGATGGATTCGCTAAAATGTGATGAATACGCAACAAAAGTTATGGATATGAAAGAAAGTTACAAAGACTGAAAGGCTGACAAGGTGCGATGTAGATATTTGACTGTATTGTATTTGGGTTCCTCGTATGTGCCTCTCCTCGTTCAACCAAAGGGGAATGTGTCTGAAACTTTTTGACAGTTGCTGACAAAAAAAGGGGGGGGGGTGATGAAGGTTGATGTCAACAATACTGTTTTATCTATCTATTCACTAAAACCTTTGTTGCCTTTCAGTGTCAGAAATAGAAGAGTTTTCTGAAGGCAGCCCTCTTGTGTGCTGAGTATATCGTGAAAGTTTTCGCCTGTTTTATATGATTGTAGAATAATGTTTTATACACAAATTAAATTGTTTAAATTAAAAAAAAAAATTCTGTAAATGCAAAGTAGTGAAAGAAAGTGAAAGCAAAGGCATCAGTTTAAACAAGAAGAAAACAGAAATAATGGTTGTCTCGAAGAGACATACACCACCAAGATACAACATAATAATTAACGACACAAAATTAGCACAAGTTGAAAAAGTGAAATATCTTGGCACCATGTTAACATCAGAAGGTAGATGCTCAAGTGAGATAAAGTGCCGAACAGTACATGCCAAATCAGCATTCCAAAAAAATGAGAACCATTTTTTGCAATGGAAGTCCATCAATGAGGACTCGAATTCGAGTACTGAGATGTTATATCGAACCAATACTTTTTTTTATGGATGTGAAGCATGAACTGCAAAAAAATAATATTCAAAGTGCATTAGAGACTACAGAAATGTGGTTTCTGAGAAGAATGATGAAAATACCATGAACAGCTCAGAAATCTAATGCAGATGTTCTCACTGATGCTGGCGTAAAAAGATCAATCATATCAAACATTAGGGGCAGACAGTCAAGATTTCTAGGGCATGTGCTGAAAAGAACACAGCTTGAACACTTAATAACACTAGAAAGATCAAGGGAGAAGAGATAGGGGACAACAAAGAGAAGTTACTAGATGGGCTTGTATCATGGCACTGTAGAAGTTCACCAACCGAGCTTATTAACAACACAAACGACAGAGAGTCGTGAAGAAACATGATCGCCTACGCCATTCCGCATGGCGCTTGATTGATTGATTGAAATGTAAAAATAAACTTTGAATTTTTGTGTACTTTTTCTGAGAACTAACTTTTTTTTAAAACTTAAACAAACGGGCGATGTGTGGTGGTCCCTGAATTCGTTATATTTATTGACAAGAGCAGGGCAACAACATTGGCAAGAAATTGGTGATGTGAGAGATAGACAACCTCTAAGAGACATGATGCAAGCCAATAATATCACTCACAGCACGTAACTTCGTAGCTTCATGCTATAATCCTAGAGTATATCTGAGTAATTTCACCCGTGTGTTGCCGGGGCTCGAAAGGGGAGCAAAGAATAGCAACACTGTTTACCTTCCATGCATGTCGTAAGAGGCGACTAAGGAGGTTATGTATTGGAGTTGGCTGTCCCATCCCATATAGGGTGAGTGACCCAAAGCCATGCTGAAGTCGGATGTGTCAGACCGAACGGCGCAGATATCGTAGCAATGCTGTAAACCATGACACAACGCATTCCGTTCTCCGGACTACTTTCTGCTAATCTGCCGGAGTTTGAGAATGAACGCAGAAGAAGATCTGAGTAATTTAATTGTAAACAGAACATCACGAGCGAGGATTGAACCACAGACATTTGGACACAATTCAAACAGTTCAACAGCCAATATCGTAGATAAAGGGTTTGTGACGATTATCCCTCACCCCACGCCTTAGCAAATCACAATACTTGTTTCATGTTTGGAACGTGTACCCCACAATGTGATTAATTTTCTTGGCTACGATTGACAGTTTATGTTTATCCTGTATTAAATTTAACATAAATTTATTTAGGATTAAGTTTAGTTACGTAAAACCAAGCCTCTCCTAATTCAAATCATAAGCCTAACCCTGAATAAAAAACCTCGGCTAATAGTTAAATATATTTGAGAAATATCAATTGACAGACATTTCCAAGGGAAATAATAAAATTAATAATCACATCGGGGGCTGGGGGGGGGGGGGGGAGGGGAGGGGGTACATGAACCACACCAGAACTCAATAATTGTGTATTAGAACTTTGGGCAAAGGTTAACCTAAAATCAAACTCTTCTCTACCACCTCCTTTGCGACATTTCACCAAACACAATTGCTACATCAAACTGAAGATTTGACACATGAAAACTGTTACACGAAAAGAAGGATTTGGCAAAGGAAAACTGTTAAACGAAAAGTAGGCTGTGACATATGAAAACTGTTACATCTAAAAGAAGATTTGACATATGAAAACTTTTACACGAAAAAGGAGATTTTACATATGAAAACTGTTACATCAAAAGGAGGATTTAACATAAGAAAACTGTTACACTAAAAAGGAGATCTGACATATGAAAACTTTTACATCTAAAAGAGAATTTGACATATGAAAACTGTTACATCTAAAAGAGAATTTGACATATGAAAACTGTTACATCGAAAGGAGGTTTTGACAAAGGAAAACTGTTAAATCAAAAGGTGGATTTGACATATGAAAACTGTTACACGAAAAAGGAGATTTGACATATGAAAACTGTTTCATCTAAAAGAGGATTTGACATATGAAAACTGTTTCATCTAAAAGAGGATTTGACATATGAAAACTGTTTCATCTAAAAGAGGATTTGACATATGAAAACTGTTACACGAAAAAGGAGATTTGACATATGAAAACTGTTACACGAAAAAGGAGATTTGACATATGAAAACTGTTTCATCTAAAAGAGGATTTGACATATGAAAACTGTTACATCAAAAGGAGGTTTTGACAAAGGAAAACTGTTAAATCAAAAGGTGGATTTGACATATGAAAACTGTTACACGAAAAAGGAGATTTGACATATGAAAACTGTTCCTTCCAAAGGAGGATTTGACATATGAAAACGCACGTAGAACGTTTTTGCTAACCCCCACCCACACACGCACACCTCATTAAGGCAAGCGGTCTACGGTCCTGTTAACAACTACACCTGATAATGAGGTGGCTGAAACAACAACAATGCACCTGCTTGGAGAATGAGAGAAACAAAAGTTTCAGAGGGCATATTTAGCTTCAGGAATTCATAATGTGACATTTTTTAACTTTTGATATCCATGTTGTTCCATCACTTGGTTCGATTGCCTTCATATTTTTACTTTTATTTTTATTTATAATCTTGTTTTCATTAAATGCTGTCTCTGAAGTTAAAATACACGAAATATTTGACTAGAAAGTCTAACAAAATAATTGCTCACTTCATTGAGGGCCCATGTTTCTAGTACAGTATATCGAATATTTGATTAAAGGGAGAAAATCATAGTCTAATCAAGAGGAGATAATAATACAAAATCAGGAAAGGGAAGTAATTGCCTGACCACGTCTCTCGAGATTTGATTCCAGATATCGTACACGGAAACTCTGGACAAAATCGGTATCCGTACATCAGGGCCGTGTCGTGGACAATATGATTGACATAGTGGAAGATGAAACTGAGTGCCTAAACAATAATGGAATCGTGGATAGTTTCCGTGTCCTGTGAACAATTCCTTCTGGGAAATAATTACTTCCCTTACTCGATATATTGTAGTGAAGAAAACAAGCCTCTTTAGGGCTGTGAAATTGACGAAGGAAATGGTGCTTAACATACAGTGAACATATATTAGTGCAAGATATTTCTTGTTTTGACCACAGTTTGCACGATATTTCGTGGGGATCTGCACCACTTTATTTTAGTGTTATTTATTTTTTACATTAATATTTCTATTTGAAAGTTAGTATTCCGCCGAAGACGGATGTGGTGGGCCATTGGCGCAAATAAAACGGCAACACAACGCATTTCCATTCTCTGGACTACATTCAACTGGAAATCTTGTAGGACCATTGTCCTACTACAAGAGAAATCCAGTGGGAGTTTGAGAATGAACGCTGAAGAAGAAAGAAGAAGAAAGTTAGTATAAGCTGTAACAGTATTATTGTAATAGGTTGTAACAGTATTATTGTAATAGGCTGTAACAGTTTTATTGTAATAGGTTGTAACAGTATTATTGTAATAGGTTGTAACAGTATTATTTTAATAGGCTATAATTATATTACATGCAGTATTTATTGCATAAGAAGAAAACAGTCAATATAACGGTATGCCATCTACTAAGGTTTTCTGTCTCATGGGTGGTTTGTGAAGTGGGTCATGGTGAGGCCCATAGACATTCGGCATGCGGTCTTCATGTTCTGGAGCCAGATGTTCTACTATTTTAAGATTTATGATAATATCTTATCTCTCCATTTACCTCTAGCTTTACTTCGAGTTCTAATATTGCGATATCTAATAGAACAATTCTCTCTGCCACAGTGAGTACCAACGTTTTAAACGAAAATAAACAACAAGGGGGGGGGGGCATGGCATCATACACACCTCCATCTAAGTAGAAGATTTAGGCTCAATGTTTTGCGTTGCAGTCTTCTGGGTATGAAATAATATTATAGACCGCTTCCCCCCCCACCCAATTCTTTCAAAATATTGCGCATAGGAAACGAATTGGCATACTCAAGGGAAGTAAATTATTGACTGAATTGTTCTCGAGTTATCCCATATTGTACTACCTCCTCTACATGTAGCAGTACGCCGTCTTCTGAGTGTACCTCTCATAGCACGTAACTCCATAACTTCATACGATAATCACGAGTAGCGTTTAGAGCCTAAAACCTCGTGAGCACAAAGCGAAAGGCTTAACCACACAATTATTGAGAGATCCCACATAAGAAACACATATTTCGTCCATTATTTTTCCCCATGTGAATGATGGTTGATAGTATCCACACTTGCCGTTAAGCGCAAGAGTGGTAGCTTCAGTTGTCGATCCAACGTCAGATGTCTTGGTTGCATTGATATTTTCTTTCAAGGTTATCTTGATGTTTTCTATCTGCCGTTTTCTTAATCTTCCCCTGGCTTTATATTCCGATATTCTTTTGTTATATTCTCTTAATGGTATTTGGTTTTGTTTCATTTTCATAAGGTGACCGACTAATTTTACTTGCTGTCTTTCGATATGTTCAATACATGATATTATACCAAATATTTTCTTCATTTCTTATATTCTTTAGTTCTAACATGTTCGTGACTCTTCATATTTGGGAATTGAAGTAATGCAACGATACTATCATTACAATAAAACCTCTAATACTTTAGTGTCGAATGGGTTCCACTTTGGAGGAAATAAAACTCCGAATCAGTTAGTGCTAAGTAGGTGCCACGTCAGAGTAATTAAAACCCCTAATTTGTTAGTGCTGAATAGGTGTCACTTCATAGACAATAAAACCAATAATCTGTTAATTCTGATTAGGTGCCACTTCGGAGACAATAAACACCTAATTAGTTAGTGTCGTATAGGTGCCACTTCGGAGACAACAGCACAAAATACTCACAAATATTCCAATTGTCAGCAATACAGATGTTAACATATCTTTCGTCGAACTACAAACTCGATTTAGCAATTGTTAATAATTCTTCCTTTCGAACTACAAACTTAGTTTCGCAACAGTTAATAGCTCTTCTATCGAACAACAAACTCGGTTTCGCAACAGTTAATAGCTCTTCCTATCGAACTACAAACTCGGGTTCGCAACAGTTAATAGCTCTGCCTGTTGAACTACAAACTTGGTTTCGCAACAGTTAATAGCTCTTCCTGTTGAAGTTCAAGATGGGTTATTCGGTCTTGCACAAGTAAATAAACATAAACAAACAATCAAAACAAGCAACATTGATTGGCAGAATTCAAGCAGCGCAAGATGTGATTAAACGATAATCGATCACAAACAGACTTCGGCCACAGAAAGATAACTTTGCTAGAAGCAAATTCTACATCATGTGGATTATTGGACATGTCACTACATAAGGATCTTCTATAGGGTATTGATCTGTTGATTTATCTATCACATACCTTAATCTATATATCAGATACTGACACGACATCGAAATCCTGGGATCCTGCCACTTTAGAATACTACGTTTCGGAGATTAAATGCGCATCTATTAGATTACACAGCCACACATTTGAGATAACACACGAGCTCCGGAGTCACTACGGTTACTCAATTGAGGAGAAAACATGCTTTATAAAGGTATGGTAGAGGGTTAAAGAAGACAAGGTGGTAAGAAGAAGACACTGCAACCAGAAAAAGATTCTTACAACTGACCGGAATTTAACCAGGTCTGTTCTAGCAGTACCGAATCGCTTTGCAACACAAGTAAATAGCTTTTCCGTACTCGACTTGTACGTAGATGTGGTTGATCGAACAACTAACAAAGTAACTAACTTGGTATCTTCCTTTCGAGGTCACTGGGTCTATCAAAAATCCAAGTCCATGTTTTGTGCGTGTATTTGGGTCAACTCAGGTATTAGAGTAGTGTGTATTTTAGATGCAGTTTAAATCCAATACATTGAAATATTTCGTTTCTTCATTTCTTCTATAAGATCTTTTACTTTGTTTCATAATCCACATATATTTATTGCTCAGCATCTAGTGGTTTGCTTACGTGTAACTATCGTCTTCTGGGAACTCACCAAGTTTCCAATGAACGTTTTGATTCTCTCCTAATAATATCATTACACAATTATAACAAAACACTATGAATACATATCATACGCATTTAGAACTTGGAACTGTGATACACATCACACGTGTGTAGAACATAGAACTATGAATACGCATCACAAGCGTGTAGAACATGAAACTTCACTCTGATTCCAGCCCGGGAGACTTATACAAGTCAGTAAACCTTATGTCTTCTGGCCCAAAAGACTCCTATAAGTCATACTCCAATGACATTCATGTTTTTTTTTTTTCGGTATTTATATCAACATAAGAATGTTTCCAATCGAAAGTGTAATATTTCTACATTACTTCTTGCATGATTTTTATGTGTATTGATATCAATTTTGTTAAGTTATTGATAAGTTTTGATAATGGGGGTCTGTGACGTCATTTTTCCTTATATGTTTCATACATAATTTTCAATTTACTTATTTTCGTAAAATAATAACTATTTCATTTACTTTGGTCTCATTTATTATGAAATCCAATCTGGCAAATTCTTCTAGAATCGTATTTGCGAATTTACGCCATTTTGTAAGAAAAATTAGCCATATTTTCATTTGAGTTTCGTGTAAAGTTAAGTCTACTGTTTTTGATAGATGTCGAAATTATTTCTAAATAATACATTTTTGACGCACTATGCATATTTGTGTTCGTAATTGGATTATCTACAGAAATGATACAGTTTGAGTGGAATTTATTGATTCAAAAATGCGGTACTGTCAAATATCATATCTAAATTAATATTTATTTGTCATTTACATATTTTCATTTCTGTATAAAATAATTTTTATATAGTAACATAAATTTTTTTCTCAAAATGATCTTAAGATAATCACATTCTCTGTCCATTTCTGCTTCTAAATATATATATTACATTATAATGTAAATATATTTAGAAGTACTTTTTCTTTTTTCCGTGATGCATGTGCACACAAAAAACCGAACAAAAAATTTAATTACGTTTAAACGCTAAAAATATTCCGGCCGGAATCAGTTAACTGTAAACCATGACACATCACATGTCATCGCATTCTCTGGGCTACATAACAAGTATAATTTTGAGAATGACTGCAGAGAGACTTAACTTATGGAGACTTTTCAAAATAATTAGTATCTTGTAAAAATATGGCTTGAATGGTGGCATCAAAATATATAAGACATATTGGCTAATGGGGAAAAGATCCCTCTAAAAATACATATTTGACTTTTAAAATGGACTTCATTGGCTATTGTTACGAAGTATGATCATAGTGACCAATTAATATAACGGTAATAGTCAAATGAGAAAACATAGAATGCTGCTTTCGACTTAATCAGTATGTCTCTTATGGTTGACAGTGTAGCTTGTAAATATGATTCTATCACGACGTTTTTCAAATAAGTCCTGTCCTCTGTTTACACACAGCGTCACAAATTTGGCCGATCCGCCGTTTATTCGACTGATCACACTCATTACAGATGTAACCGTTGTTTCAAAGAAATATACACCCCCAAGATGCAGTATTAATATCAAAGATGCAAAATTTAATCAAGTGGATAAAGTCAAGTATCTTGTCATTATTTTACTATCAAGTAGCAAGGTGCTCCAAGGAGATCAAGAACATGATAGCACAGGTCAAATCAACATAACGAAAACGAGGAGCAATCTATACAATGCAGTAATATCAATGCATACACAAATTCCAGTGCTAGGATGTTATATTGAGCCAATCTTTATTTATGAATGTGAAGCATGGACAATAACAAAGTGCTCAAAATAAATGGTTATTAAGAAGAATGGTGAAAATAATTCCATAGACAGCAAAGAAAACTCTTATTGAAGTTATCAGAGTTGGAAGAAAGTGATCAGGTTAAACGGACAAATTATAGCTAAAGGTAAAAACAGAAAGTGAAAATTTCAGGGCATATGATGAGAAGATGAAACTTTGAACATGTAGAAACCATCGGAAAGATGAAGGGGAGAAGAAGCAGAGGAAAACAAAAAGAGAAATTTCTGGATGAGTTGTCACTGTATGGCACAAAGCAATGTCACCATCCGAACTTATTAATAACACAAGAGACAGAGAGTTGTGGAGAAACATAGTCGCCTACGTCAGTCTTGATTGAATGACTGAACACAATATCAATCAGATTGGCTGAACTGAATGTTTATTGGTTGATTATAGAACAACGTCACTTATCGTGGCTGTGCCGAGTTCATTGGCTTTTAGCTTTCGAGATAAAATATACCCAAAGACACCTACAAAATGTTCCAGTCATTCGGATCAGCCAAGATGGATGATGAGATGTGAAAAAAACCTATCAGCAGGGCACATCAGGAGCCAAATGTTACTTTATGACCAGCAGCATCCTTGAATTATTAGAAGCAGCACTTTTAGAAAGATTTGCAAATGTATAAAACTCTAATTTCTGAATCGATAACTAGACGAAGAAGCCATCCTTTCATCCCTGCAAAATACCACTAACAATAATTATGTTTACGGTCTGTGAATTTGGTTTCTTCCATCTTTGTTGGCGGAGAACTAGACGCCATTCCTATTCTGTGTAATGTCCGGAAGAGACAATGTCTTGCTACATTCCAACCAGATGCTGGGGGCTTAGAAATGATTGTACTTTTAGTGTCGCGTCAATAATCAAACGAAGAGAGTCTAGACCAGTGTTTCCCAATCCGTATACGGCCAATGGTCCTCTCTTGGCACAACTTTTTGCCTTTTGTTCCCCGATTCCTAACAACGGCCATTCATTTCTCGGACTATCATTTTTTATGTTTTCCCTAAATAATTGTTGTTTATAGTCTAAACTTCAGTCTCAAGTCTTCTCGTTTGGTTTAGCCTATGCAATTAATTTCATTTCTTCAGCATTGTTAACGCCAGAAACTGGTAACAGTTTTAGTATAAAGATTTGATTTTATGATGTACCACCTTCGTTTTTAATTGGGATTGGTGTTTCAAGATTTGGGTCAGTATGCATTTCTGAAATCGTTTCCCGAAAAATTCAAAATGCATTCATGTTTTGCGTGCACCCCATTTTGAGAAACACGGGTCCAGACAAATGCTTCTCAAATCGTTGTGAGAACTTCGTTAACTTTTTACTTTTTAGACAATTTTGGTTTCGTGACACCCACCCTCCCCCAGAAAACCTAAACAATTGGACATTGATATTTAGTTCAAAGATAGTAATTTTAATATTTATTGCCTTAATTGATGTATGCTTTATTATATTCTGTCTTCACTGATCAATTTTATACCAGTTCGATATTGGTGTAGAATAGATATATTTTTTTATGTCGTTGTTTTTGAAACAACACACCATGTGATGACGCATTAAACCGTCACTGCGCAACAACTGATGACGTGTCTACACTGCTACTCCATAACTTCTGCTATCAATTGTTAAACATCCAGTTTAGTATTGATCATGTATAGAGCGGTTTGTTTTTGGGGGCGATGTGGCTTTCACCACAATTCGTTTTACTGAGATGTTCTTGTATGCCTGACTTGTTCTGTGAACAGAGGTGCTGAGGCAATTCTGTAGTATAATCTATGTGTGTGTTATTGCTCCGCAGGCGGCATAGTCGCTGATATCCATTCGGTGTAAATGTACCTTTAGACGGCAATGACCCTAGGAGGGTATGTAGTTTCATAACTTCATTTAATTTTTCTCGCTGCCCCCCACTGCAGGTCTACGTTGCCCACATGCATGGTTCCATATGACCCTTATTAAGAACTACTAATCTAGACCATGAAAGTGGTATCTGTGGTTTGGGGAGACATCCGGCTTGATTTGGTTAAAGTTCGGCCCGCGGAAAAAAATGATAGATAAAATTATGTAGAAATAGTGACATTATTTTTTTTACAATTAACTTTATAAAAGTTGATGTGTATCTACGTTCATGTTGCTTTCTCGTAGTTATACAAAGTAATTTGAATGTAACATTTACGCTGCTTTGTCGTAATCATTTCAGGTAGCTAGAGTGTAACATTTACGCTATTTTATCGTAGTCATTTCAAGTAGCTGGAGTGTAATATTTATGCTGCTTTGTCGTAGTCATTTCAAGTAGCTGAAGTGTAACATTTACGCTGCTTTAACGCGGCCATTTCAACTAACTGGAGTGTAACATTTACGCTGTTTTATTGTATTCATTTCAAGTAAATGGAGTGTAATATTTACGCTGTTTTGTCGTAGTCATTTCAAGTAGCTGGAGTGTAATATTTATGCTGCTTTAACGCGGTCATTACAACTAACTGGAGTGTAACATTTACGCTGTTTTGTCGTAGTCATTTCAAGTAAATGGAGTGTAATATTTACGCTGTTTTGTCGTAGTCATTTCAAGTAGCTGGAGTGTAATATTTATGCTGCTTTAACGCGGCCATTACAACTAACTGGAGTGTAACATTTACGCTGTTTTATTGTAGTCATTTCAAGTAAATGGAGTGTAATATTTACGCTGTTTTGTGGTAGTCATTTCAAGTAACTGGAGTGTAATATTTATGCTGCTTTAACGCGGCCATTACAACTAACTGGGGTGTAACATTTACGCTGTTTTATTGTAGTCATTTCAAGTAAATGGAGTGTAATATTTACGCTGTTTTGTGGTAGTCATTTCAAGTAACTGGAGTGTAATATTTATGCTGCTTTAACGCGGCCATTACAACTAACTGGAGTGTAACATTTACGCTGTTTTGTCGTAGTCATTTCAAGTAGCTGGAGTGTAATATTTATGCTGCTTTAACGCGGCCATTACAACTAACTGGAGTGTAACATTTACGCTGTTTTGTCGTAGTCATTACAACTAACTGGAGTGTAACATTTACGTTGTTTTGTCGTAGTCATTTCAGGTCGCCAGAATGTAACTTTAAGATAAATCCCAGGCGAATGCCGTAAAACGGATATATGACTAATTTAATTGTTCGTCAGTTAAACCACATATGTCCACCCGTCTCAACGAAACTGCATACAGCCTTCCGAATATCACTCACAGCACGTATCTCTGTAGCTCCACGTGAAAACCTATAAAGATCTACAAAAATTACACGTATGAACAACACGTTGCGACTCAGATTCGAATATGCTGCTTCATGAGCAAAAGGCACAGGCTTATCGAATATGCAAGGGAGATTCTGAAAGCTAAGCAATAATTTTGTAATCTTCCGTGACATTTGTTTTTTCAACTGTAGAAACCTCGCCTGACTACTTTACCATTTATAATGATTTCTAAACAAATCTAAGTCAGAAACTATGAAAATAAGCAGAACTCCAGGTATGATAAATGTATCTGTCAATGGCAAAAAATAAAGCAGGTCTCAGAGTTCAAATTTAGGAGGAGTCTTTATAGCGAATGGCAAATTGAATTGAGAGATTGAAACAAGATGTCAGAAAGCCATTACCGTGACTTACCAGCTGTCATCAATACTCAAGTGTCCATCAATCTGCTTTACTACAGAACGAAAACTGATAAATAGTATTTTTATACCAGCTCTCTGTTGACGATGTCAAACTTGACAAAGACGATAGTATAATAAGATCACAGTGTTTGAAATGAGATGTTTGTGGAATGCTATAATAGTCACCAGGAGAGACCGACGGAGAAATGAAGATTCTTTAGGAAAGGAATAAAGACTAGTCAAGACTACATTGAAAGACAGTAAATCATTTGGTATGGTCACGTCATGAGAGAGGAACCAACACATTCAGCCCATCGTGCATACAAAAGAAGGATATTGGACCACAATGTGCGTGGAAGACAAAGAGCCAAAATGATAAAGACAACCAAAGTAACCTTAAAAAGATGCGAGTTTGCCAATTCTACCCAAATAGCCTAAGCCAGACAACTTCAACACCCCCCCCCCCCCACCACGACGCACAACAGAACAAGTAGAGGTGCCATAATATAGACAGACAGACAGCTAGATATACATATATAATGATGTCTTTAACTCATTTCTTCTCACACTCCTGCAGATTAGGAGGATGTAGTCCGGGGAATGGAATGGTTTGTGCAGTCAGCTACAGCTTTGCTGCGATTGGACCTGATACATCCGTCTTCAGCATGTCTTCTTTGTCACTTTGGAAATATATGGGATAGTATAACCAACTTCCTACATAACCGCCTTATTCGCCTCTTACAGCTGGCATGGAAGATAAACATTGCTGCTATTCTTGTCTTCCTTTTCAGTCCACAGCAAAGCTTGGGTGTATAATGGTTAATTTCTTAATCTTAAATGATTATTTGTATTTACTCAGGTGACACATTCTGACCTGAACATAGTTCAGTTCACAGACTCTCTCAACACCTTCATGATTCTGGGCAAGTAACCAGCTGCAGCAAAGAATATGGTAAATTAAATAATTAAAAGTATTTTAATTGGTCATTATCATATTGGGCGACCCTTGTCCATGCTACTAGCAATCATACCTTCCATTACTAGTTTCCCCATGTTGTTATGTCTCTTTATGTTTCCCATTTACCAGTAACCATACCTTCCATTACTAATTTTTCCATGTTGTTATGTATTTTTTATATGGCCAAAAAATCTTACGCTTGCTATAATATTGGTCGGAGCTAGGCATCGTCAATGTGGAATGTTTTTACACTACTACTGTCTCGGCTGTATTATGTCACCAATCCATTTTGAGGAGCAATAAATTGACTGGGACATACATAAACATTCACATGATGTCACAGAGGTTATCTGGGTCAGCAACAAGTCATTAGTAGATCTTGACTTTGTAGATGACATCACTCTACTGAGCACAACATGTGCACACGCTCAAGAAGAAATAACTAACTACATAGTATCACAGAACAATTAAGTTTACAGATTAATGCGGGATTAATGTTCCAGCGTAGGGTAACAATCCTAAACAAGAAGTAAGTGACTGGAGTAACACATGGCAAATATCACGACAAACAAAAAATAGGTAGAAGTGTTACCAAAAAAAGACATAAAACAACCTAATAACGAGATACAGAGACAAACGACGTTTCGACTAAAAAAAACCTTTATCAGGACATACCAAAGACCACAGTACAACACATCTCACACGGAGACAAACATGGCTATGATAGGGAAGAAAGAACAGGAAAGAAGAGATAGCAAATAGATAGCGGAGGAAGTAAAGTTGGAGCAGCATGACAGGGAAGAAGAGGGTATAGGGAGAAGATGGTGGTAAGTGAGGAAGGGAAAGTGAACAGAAGAAAGTGAGAACTGAAAATAGATAAGATGTAATAGCAAGTAAAAAAAGATAAGAAAAGATAAATTAAAATACTTACCTCAAAAGTGGCAACATGAAATGAGTATTACCGACACACAGTCGTAATGTAAAGGAAGAGCAAAAGAAGATGGTACGAGAGATCAGATGCGAGAGAGAGAGAGAGAGAGAGAGAGGGAAAGAGGTCAATACTGCAAGGACAGATATGAGAGAGAAGACGAGGTCACATAGCACATAGGAACAACATTGAGAAAGAAAAATATAGAGAGAAGAGGGGAGAGAGACGAGAATTAGCAGTAGACAATGGTGGAAAGAAAATGCAATGATGATATGACCTAAATGCAGGTAAGATAGTAGAATATTAGCAGTAAAAACAGGTAACTTATCTTCAGATCTGTCTTGTGTCAATGGATTACTATTAGGGGAATAAGCCAAACATATAAAGAAAAGATAATATAACTTAGTATAACATAAGAAAAGAACGCAAACATAATAGATTAAGTCAGTTAGTTCCTCTTTTGACAAGTTTGGCGCATAGGGCTGATGTCATAGTTTTCTATTCCTGTCACTCAGTTGCTAGGGATTGCAGGTCTTGTGCATTTATGCCTGTTGATTTTAATTGGTTAGTTGGTTGGTTGGTTGATGGTGATCCAGCGGTCCATGGGCTCATGCCCTTTGACCTAATGCCATCAAATGACATTATATTGCTGGGAAGTCTGTGGATTTTCGGCCCACCCCGGGACAGAGCCAGAGAATAACTATCACACCTTCAGGAAGGTAGATTTCAACCTATGCACTGTTCCTATCCACTGTAGCCAAGATAGGGTTCACTGAGCTCATTCCCCACCATGAATTGACTACTGGTTATGCCGAACGTCTCTATTGCTCCAGGCATGAAACCAAATGTTCAACTAACGTCCTGAGTCACTGTGCCTCTATGATGGGTTTCAGCTATAGGAAAAAAACAGTGCTGTCAGTTTCCTCCTCCCCAGTGCTGCACAGTACATCTCTGGCTCCTTCTCAACCACAGAGGTCGCATACATATATATTCAGGTAAACATGAAACACATTTAAACAACAAAACAAAAGCGTAATTGTATAGATGATGTGCCATGAAGCTTCTCTAAGAAGATAACCTCAATATAACGGCATGTCATCCACTAAGGGTTTTTGTTGCATGGGTTATATGTCTAGTGGGCCATTGGTGAGACCCACAGACGCAACCACATGCGTAGATGATTATAATTCATTCATAAATGTTCTTCTGAGCATTGTTTTTGGTCTTTCATGTTTTCGTTTTCCCGTCTGGTGTCCACATGAAGGCTTGTCAATAGGTTCCCCACAATAAAAAAAAAAAGGCAACGAAGAGTAGAAAAACAGTCTGAGGCAATAAGAAGAAATAAACACTAGACAAAGGAACGGTATAGAGAAAGTGCGCGGCGAACCAGAACAGCGTAAGGCAGGGACGTGGAAACGAAAACCGACGACGGGGGGAGGGAATTCTCAAAAATGCATGACTCAAACCAAATGGCCATAGAGACAAATAACGAAGACTAAAAGAAAGAAGGAGATGTTCGCACCCGGGGACCACGTCTATTCTACCACCTTCTCCTCTTATTCCTCTTCTTCTTCGCGGTTATTTTTCCCTTTTTAATTCTCACTGCGTTCCTTCTCAAATTCCCACTGGATCTATCTTGTAGAAGAACAATGTGTTGGTTCTCAAACTCCCACTGGATCTATTTGTAGAAGAACAATGTGTTGGTTCTCAAACTCCCACTGGATCTATCGTGTAGAAGAACAATGTGTTGGTTCTCAAATTCCCACTGGATCTATCTTGTAGAAGAACAATGTGTTGGTTCTCAAACTCCCACTGGATCTATCTTGTAGAAGAACAATGTGTTGGTTCTCAAACTCCTACTGGATCTATCGTGTAGAAGAACAATGTGTTGGTTCTCAAACTCCCACTGTAGAGAACAATGATCTTACTAGATTTCCACCAAGATGCAGTCTACAAAATTGAATTGCGTTGTGTCCCAGTTTTATGTACGCTTATTACCCGACACATCCCGTTTCGATGCAGGTAATTAAAGCGTTCAATGTTTTTAGGACTTTCATGGAATTGTATGCGCCTGTAACCATATCTCTAGTAGAATAAGTTAGCCGTACGACAGAACGCATGCTTGTACTTATAACCTCGTAACAGATCTCACAGCTAACCATGGTCACGCATGCGTGACTTTTTCTACTGTTGTCTTGCTATAAACATAGTCACAAAACACCCACACTACTTTATTAAGTGTCCATGTTTCATATCAATATATTGCTACTGATAATATTCGTTCTCTAATCTGATTAATTAAACTCTGCTGCTACTACATTGCAGAATATTTTTATTCCATGTTTTAGTTTGCTATTTATGATGCAGAATTAGCAACTAGGAGATGAAACAACAACCAAAATTAGCAACTAGGAGATGGATCAAGAACCAGAATTAGCAACTAGGAGATGGATCAACAACCAGAATTAGCAAAGAGATCAACAACGAGAATTAACAAAGAGATTAATATCGAGAATTAACTTTCTCCAAAATGAGAACAAGACACATTCTTGAAAAAAAAACACAAATCTGATTTCTATTAGCAACAACCGCCAGAAGGTGGAAAAATTGTGAAGACAATCCATACCAAAAAATTGTGTCCGATGGTTAAGGTTCTGTTCAATTTCGGAGTGGATTAATTAGAAAAACCACGCACCGGCGTGGTTACTAACATGCGACGATGACATCTATCATTGTATCTTTGGCAATCAGTTACGATATCAGTTACATCAGTGGAGAAGATCGAAGAAACCTTTGGCCATCTGAAACAGCTCTTATGGACAAACTATATTGCCCTCTGTTGGAGCTTGTGTCCGAAGTACAATTCATTGATGAAGTTCATATCAACATCTGACTTCGACTAGAGAACTAGGAAGAAGAACAAGAAGTTGTAAAGTACAAGTTTAACTCTTACAATATTATATAATTGAAGCGTCGTTTAGTCAATCATGTTTGACAAAACGTAACCTAAAACGGCGTTCGACAGTCATTTTGTTTTATAAACAACATCTGAATCTTGATTGTTTAAGTCTGCTTGTGTGCGGCTCTGTGGCTGAAATGTACAGAACGTGTCTCAGACAACCATGATTCATCGTTCAGTTTCAGTCGTAAGAAGTTTTGATCATAGCCGTTCAGGAAGATATGGTAATTTCCAGAACGTTAACATTTCCAAGAAAATCACTACAGCCCAAACAAGCAGAGTTAATGTCTCCATCCTGATTAGGATATACTAAATGCATAAACCATATTAAGTTTATACTAGCGTGAACACTATCTTCAGTCGAGACACTATCTTCAGTCGAGACACTATCTTCAGTCGAGACACTATCTTCAGTCGAGACACTGTCTTCAGTCGAGACACTATCTTTAGTCGAGACACTATCTTTAGTCGAGGCACTGTCTTCAGTCGAGACACTATCTTCAGTCGAGACACTATCTTCAGTCGAGACACTGTCTTTAGTCGAGACTTCAGTCGAGACTATCTTTGGTGGAGACTGTCTTTAGTCGAGACTGTCTTTGGTGGAGACTGTCTTTAGTCGAGACTTCAGTCGAGACTATCTTTGGTGGAGACTGTCTTTAGTCGAGACTGTCTTTGGTGGAGACTGTCTTTAGTCGAGACTTCAGTCGAGACTATCTTTGGTGGAGACTGTCTTTGGTGGAGACTGTCTTTGGTGGAGACTGTCTTTGGTGGAGACTGTCTTTAGTCGAGGCTGTCTTTAGTGGAGACTGTCTTCAGTAAACCATTCTCTTTAGTCAAAACATTTTATTTAGCCGAAACATTGTCTTTAGTCGAGACATTTTCTTTGTCGAAATACTGTCTTTAGTCGAGACCATGTCTTTAGATGAGGCACTGCCTTTAGCTTTAGTGGACACCCTGTCTTTAGTCGAGTACTAGCCGGTAGTCGAGATACTGTCTTTAGTCCAGGTACTCTGTTTAGTGGAGACTGTCTTTAGTCGAACCATTCTTTTTATTCGAGACATACTCTTTAGTTGAGACCCTGCGTTTAGTCACTGTCTTTACTCGAGACACTGTCTTTAGTCGAGGCATTGTCTTTAGACGAGACACTGTCTTTAGTTGAGTCGTTCTCTTTGTCGAGATACTGTATGTAGTCGATACATTGTCTTTAGTCGAGACCCTGTCTTCAGTCACTGTCTTGACTCGAAACACTGTCTTTAGTCGAAGCATTCTCTTTGTCGAGATACTGCCTTTAGTCGAGACATTCTCTTTAGTCGAGATCATGTCATTAGTCAAGTCACTCTCTTTAGTATAGACTGTCTTTAATCGAACCATTTTCTTTAGTCGAGACAGACTCATTAGTCGAGACATTCGCTTAATCCAGACACTTTCCTTCAAACTAGGACCAGTCTCTTTTGACTAAGCCAGATTTTTGTAGCGATGCTTGTTAAATCTCATGACGTCTACATCATCGTAAACACTATCTGGTCTTAGAACCAAATATTTCACTAAGGGAAGCAAAATTAAATGTCTGCAATGAATTGTTCTCTCTGAACGACGAAGCAGAAATATTAGGGAATTCTGGGAATGTTTTACATCTGTATTGAAATAACATAAATATCACCACCCCACCCCCCCCCCCCCCCCAAAAAAAAACCCCACTATCTCTGCCTCAAACCACATTATCTATGTCTGAAATCACAGTATCTATGTCTTAAATCACACAAGATCTTTCTTAGATGACACGAGCTCTGCGACAAATCAAACTCAGTTTGTCACAAATCACAACATATCTGTCTAAATTCACAACCAATCTGTTTATAATCATAGCATCATATGACACGCTGTCTCAAACTACACTCAATCTGTTTCGAATCACACTCAATCTGTCAATCATTCCTAATCTCATATAACTCTCAATCTGCTTCAAATCACAATCTGTCTCCCACAATCATAATTAGCTTGCCTGAAATCACACTCAATCTGCCACAACCGCAGTTTGAAATCACGTTCTTCCTAAAAATCACACACATTCTTCTTTTAATCACAATCAAGCTGCCTTCAATAAAACTTAATATGCCTCAAATCACGCTATTTGTGCCTTAAATCACACGCCCTGTGCCTCAAATACACTCATTCTGCAACAATTCGCATTCTTTCTGCAACAAATCACACGCAATCTACCTCATTTCACACTCAGTCCGACAAACAAATCGCTTTCTGCTTCAAATCACATTCAATCTACCAATCACATTCAATTTGTCAATCACAGTCTATATTTTAATCACACCTAATCTGCCAATCATATCACGCCTACTCTGCTTCAAATCACAATCAGTCTGTCTCAAGTCACTCTGCCACAAATGACACTCATCCTGCCACAAGTTACAATACACCTGATTTAAATCACACTTAACGAGCCTCAAAACACACATGCACCCTGCCTCAAATCATGCTCACTCTGCATAGTATCACACGAAACTCGCCTCAAATCTCAGGTAACGCCTCAGATCTAGCTCACTTTGCCTCAAATCACACGTAACCTGACTATAAAATATTACTCTGCCTCAAATCATGGTCACTACCTAAAATCACACGAAACCTGCCTCAAATAACACTCACACTTTGCCTCAAATCACACTCATTATGCATCGCATCACACGCAACCTGCCTCAAATCATACGTCTCAAATCACACGAAACCTGTCTTAACTCACACGAACATACATCAAATCACACAAAACCTGGACTAAATCATACGAAACCTGTCTAATTCACAAAATTAAAAGTAATTAACAACGCTGAGAATACATACTTTTATTTTATCCTCTAATCTCACAATCCCAATGGAACTATCTTCTATCAGTCCAATAGTCCTGCTAAATTTTCTGCAGGATGGTGCCCAGAAACAGAGATATTTCATTGTTTTGCCATTTGTTTGTACTTTATTCCCTGCACTTACTACTTCTGCCGCTAAGTGGATACTTGTTGATATAGTTACTGAAAAATAGCTTTTTCAAGGAGAATGAACATTGATACGAGTCTCTCTCGACAAGCATCTACATAATGATAAATCACGATCGCTCATTGCAACAAGCAGTTCTTTTTGTATCCAGATTTCCATATTCAAATAACAAGACCACATTATTCAAATAATATGACCATGAACAAATTACCCATAGAAAAATCAAATTCCACGAAACATACATAAATGCATGGATGAATTTATTTTAATATCACTTTTCTGGAAGCTACATGTGGGCAGACGAGTCACATTTGCATCCGCATCATAGAAGGTGTTTATTTTATGAAGTTACAAGAATGATATTCTCTTCGAGAGACCAGGATAAGGTTAGGTAAAATGTATTTACAGTCAATATTTGACAAATTGACAATTTACGGTGATAGATTATGACGTAAACACAACATAGGAATAGGAAAGTACGGAATTTTGGAATGTGATACGCAGGAAAACTGACCACTAGGGCAGACGTTATATATCAATCTGTCTACACGTCTATCCTTACTTGACTTGTTATTGGATTACTTTCGCATCTATCTATCTATCTATCTATCTATCTATCTATCTATCTATCTATCTATCTATCTATCTATCTATCTATCTATCTATCTATCTATCTATCTATCTATCTATCTATCTATCTATCTATCTATCTATCTATCTATCTATCTATCTATCTATCTATCTATCTATCTATCTATCTATCTATCTATCTATCTATCTATCTATCTATCTATCTATCTATCTATCTATCTATCTATCTATCTATCTATCTATCTATCTATCTATCTATCTATCTATCTATCTATCTATCTATCTATCTATCTATCTATCTATCTATCTATCTATCTATCTATCTATCTATCTATCTATCTATCTATCTATCTATCTATCTATCTATCTATTCGATCTATCTATCTATCTATCTTATCTATCGTATCTATCGTATCTATCTATCTTATCTATCTATCTTATATATCTTATCTATCTTATCTATCTATCTGATCTATTCTATCTTATCTATCTTATCTATCTATCTTATCTATCTTATCTATCTATATTATTTATCTTATCTATCTATATTATCTATATATCTATCTATCTATCTATCTATCTATCTATCTATCTATCTATCTATCTATCTATCTATCTATCTATCTATCTATCTATCTATCTATCTATCTATCTATCTATCTATCTATCTTTCTTTCTATCTATCTATCTATCTATCTATCTATCTATCTATCTATCTATCTATCTATCTATCTATCTATCTATCTATCTATCTATCTATCTTATATATCTTATATATATATCTTATCTATCTTATCTATCTATCTTATATATCGTATATATCTCTTATCTATCTTATCTATCTTATCTATCTATCTTATCTATTCTATCTTATCTATCTTATCTATCTATCTTATCTATCTTATCTATCTATATTATTTATCTTATCTATCTATCTTATTTATCTTATCTATCTATCTTATCTATCTATCTATCTATCTTATCTATCTATCTTATCTATCTATCTTATCTATCTATCTTATCTATCTATCTATCTATCTATCTATCTATCTATCTATCTATCTATCTATCTATCTATCTATCTATCTATCTATCTATCTATCTATCTATCTATCTATCTATCTATCTATCTATCTATCTATCTATCTATCTATCTATCTATCTATCTATCTATCTATCTATCTATCTATCTATCTATCTATCTATCTATCATTCTGCCTATCTGTCTATCTATCTATCTATCTATCTATCTATCTATCTATCTATCTATCTATCTATCTATCTATCTATCTATCTATCTATCTGTCTATCTGTCTATCTATCTTTTATCTATCTTATCTATCTATCTTATCTATCTTATCTATCTATCTTATCTATCTATCTATCTATCTATCTATCTATCTATCTATCTATCTATCTATCTATCTATCTATCTATCTATCTATCTATCTATCTATCTATCTATCTATCTATCTATCTATCTATCTATCTATCTATCTATCTATCTATCTATCTATCTATCTGTCTATCTGTCTATCTATCTATCTTATCTATCTTATCTATCTTATCTATCTTATCTATCTATCTTATCTATCATCTATCTTATCTATCTTATCTATCTATCTTATCTATCTATCTATCTATCTATCTATCTATCTATCTATCTATCTATCTATCTATCTATCTATCTATCTATCTATCTATCTATCTATCTATCTATCTATCTATCTATCTATCTATCTATCTATCTATCTATCTATCTATCTATCTATCTATCTATCTATCTATCTATCTATCTATCTATCTATCTATCTATCTATCTATCTATCTATCTATCTATCTATCTATCTATCTATCTATCTATCTATCTATCTATCTATCTATCTATCTATCTATCTATCTATCTATCTATCTATCTATCTATCTGTCTATCTAACTATCTGTCTGTATGCATGCATTTCTGTCTGTTTCTTCATCGCCGATTACGCTGCATATGACAGAAACCAGAATACACCGGTTCTAGCAATGGATGCTAGATCCGGTGTAGAAAATACTTATTAATCTTAGATTTCTATCATATTGGGTTTGCTTTTCCCTTGGATCTCATCAGTAAAATCCAGAGGAAGTTAGTGAAAAATTTGCAAAGTAAATTTCCTCCATGTAACCTTGCAAATAAGTATGTATCGTGCACCTCCATGTAACCTTGCAAAGAAGTATGTATCGTGCACCTATGATAAGCAGAAAATCAGCTCTGCTCATATTTAGTTCACGGAACGCAAGGACTATGTGTACTTACATATCACATTTTACTATTTAGCACTGCAAAGACAGATATGGCTTGTACCGATGAACTCCTTCTAGTGCAGGCCTGCTTCAGATCTTCGGTCAAGATGAATAAGATCATATTTCTTAACTTTATTTTAAAATGATTATTTTTTTTTCTATGTCAAATGGAATTTTTAATCCAATTAAAATTTCGTGATCAATAAAATTTAAGAAAACTGCTATTTATCCAGAATATTGGAATAATATTGGAACCAAACATAACTCTGAACACCCTACACCTTCATTAAAAACACAGTATCATCTGCCTGAGATCTACAGTAACTGCTAATATATCCCATGACCGAAGAAATAAGTATTCAAATAGGAAAGACTACCACAAATGTTGATTAACGACCAGATCAATAATCTATGAACATATTGCAGCTCCATCGGACTTTATTTACTACCAGTTCAAGATTATATGAACGTATTTCTGCTCCATTAGTCTTGTGTTTAACGACTCTCGCGCCTCCCCTCTTATACGTTAATAATCAACATTTCATAAATATCCTTAAGTCAGCTGTTATTTCAATTATTACAAATCACGTCCAATTTTTTGGGTGGAATAAAGGGCGACTAATCTTATAGATACACACTGTCATAAATCAAGTGTAACAAAACATCACAGTTCCCGTCCGATAGTTCCTGAATGTTTAATATTCACAGCTTTTATGTACACGCCCCGTTTAGTTATATCAGAGTACAGGGCGCGTTTACAATCTTTTATGTACACTCATTTACATTTGTGGTGACACAACGCCATATTAATTGTGAGTATTTAGTGCGGATCTGTGACGTCAGTGCACAACAACTATATAGACACCCTATAAAATATAATAACATAATATTACTTCTCATTTGTTACTTTCCCCTCTTCTCTCTTTCTATCATTTTCTTTTCTCCCTATTTTGCTTACACTTACCCTGCTCATACTAATACTTTCTCTTTCTCTCAATCTCCGCAATCACCTCTCCGCCTCCCTCTTACCGTTTTCCGTTTTGTGAACGGTGTATTATTTTGTAACTGTACAGGAAGAAGAAGGAGAGGGTTGACAAACAGGATGAGACACTTAAATAAGAAAATTATTTTAAAAATTTTGAAAAACAGTTTTTAAAGAAAACAAAAACAACCAACCCATTAGTTTAACAGTTAACAAACACACACCACAGTTTCAACCGACGTTTTTATTAGAAGGCCTTTGTCATAATAGAATAAAACGTACATGTGAACTACCATTTTCAAGAAATATCTTTCCGGGACATGGTAAAAATGGCTAGGAATACGTAACAGGAAATCAAAAGTAATACTTATTTGTTAAAAACAAAATATCTCAACGAGCAAGATAAAAGAAAATGACTCAACATTCAAACAAATTCACACATTCAAATGTTTGGGAACAATGATGACATCACATGGAAGAAATTTAACAGAGCTAGCAATGGTAGCACTAATCAAAATCAAGAATATACTGTGTAATATGTCCACGTTACTAGTGGTCGGGGAGAGAGTACATTAGAGCTACATAACACCGAGTCTAACATAGAGAGCTACATAACACCGAGTGTAACATAGAGAGCTACATAACACCGAGTCTAACATAGAGAGCTACATAACACCGAGTATAACATAGAGAGCTACATAACACCGAGTCTAAAATAGAGAGCTACATAACACCGAGTCTAACATAGAGAGCTACATAACACCGAGTCTAACATAGAGAGCTACATAACACCGAGTCTAACATAGAGAGCTACATAACACCGAGTCTAACATAGAGAGCTACATAACACCGAGTGTATCATAGAGAGCTATATAACACCGACTCTAACATATGCATGCGAATAAATAAATAACACCTGAACAGAATAAATCCATTACATGAACCAAATTGTAGACACTGCAACGCACAAGAAGAGACTGTTGAACACCTACTACTGCAGTGCCCACAACTAACAGACATCCGACAAGAACTACTACCACCACTTGCAGCTATACACAACATACTCTACACAACTGCACCACAACTGAGGAAAACCTGTGCTTTCGTCAGAAGGGCTTTGGGTTGTCAAGAGCTTCCTGCTCACAGCGAAAGGGATTGAATCATCATCATCATCATCATCATCATCAACATCAACATATGGAAGCGAGTCTTGGACTCTACATACACATGATATTGGCAAATAAAGTAGAAAAGTTCAGTTTTTTCCCGTTTGTGTGTATGTTCTTTCTCAAACTCCCATCTAAGCTCTTTTATAGCAGGACAATGGTCTTATTAGATTTCCAGCAGGTTGTAGTTCAGAGAACGTAGATGCGATGTGTCGCTGTCTTATATAGCCAATGATCCGACACACCCGATTTTGACGTTAGTCACTAATAGGTTAAATGTTTACTACTTCCACTATCTAATTATATATTGTTTGTTCTCTGCTTGTGCTGTAAGGCGTCACATGATTGAATGAACATCGGTTTTCGTGCTTTGGCATGTTTGGTCGCTTGCTATGCAGGAATATTATGACGTCTCAGAATGTCTGTAACTCCGTCTATCCACCTTATTCTTGATTGGTCTTCCTCTGTATCTTGCTGTTTCTATTTTCCTGCTGTGTGCTCTTGCCTTTGGTCAATAAGGATTTATTCTCATTAAGTGGCTGAACCATTTCTGACCACTTCTGTTCAATATATATGATAACAGATATTAGTCCAACAATTCTTGTAATCTCTTTATTCTTCACATCTATTGCAGATTGTACAAGTACTTCAAGTGAACGATGTCTTACACCATAACTACCAATACGCCTGAATGACGTGGGAAAGTGAAAGCTGACGGAGCAGAGGAGGTCTGTAACCATATTTCTAGTTTACTACACCACTGTCTATTACAGATCTGGTATCCTGAGCATTGACACTATTCTGATGCAGACACATGTCCTTTGGGCAGTCATTTGGTACGCATGCCAGAACATCGTCTGCTAAATATACTAGAATCACGCTGCCTCTTTGTGGTCGTGCGGCGCTATCGACATATGCAGAGACGTCTATACATGCTGTTGTATTGAAAAATGCTGATAATAATCTGTACATTTGAAAAAGAATGGAGGTTATTTCTTAATATTAGTTTGAAACAGTGTTATGATTTGGTCACAATATGGCTCAAGCATTTTTGGGGAAGATAGCAAAGACGAACACTTTTGAATACAAAAATTAATGAAGAATAAAAATGTGAGAAAATAGTAGATATCTTAACATAATGACGTGGAAGAGAGCAACAATGTTGTTCAATCAACCGAGTGCCATGTCGAGTGGCGTAGGCGATCATGTTTCTCCACATTCTCTATCTCGTGTGTTGTTAATAGATTCAGTAGGTGACATTTTGTTTGTGACATAGTGACAACCCATCGAAACATTTCGTTCTTTGTCTTTCTCTATCTCTTCTCCCCTTCATCTTTGCGGTGGATACTAAATGTTCAAGTTTTACTTGTCTCAGCACACGCCCTACAAATCTTTATTGCTTATAATTGTATTCTAATTTGTGTTTTTACTCTAGCATCTCTGAGAACATCTACATTCTTTTTTTATTTGAGCTCTCCATGGCATTTTCATCATTCTTCTCAAAAACTACATCTCACTTGCCCCCCCTCCTCACATATCAATTTGAGCATTTTTGTTTACTGTCCATGTTTCGCTTACATAAAGAACAATTGGCTCCATATCTTCTTCTGCGTTCATTATCCTATCATTCTAACTCGAGTATGCATTGATATGACTCCATTGCATATAATGTTTCTCATTGTTTGAAAAGTTGATTCTTGATTAGAAACTGGCCTCACAGCACGTGGGGCATTCCCATAAGTTCTCTGCCCTCTGTTCCAGCAACCGTCCGACTCGATGATGTTTCGAGTCTAATGCCACCGAAACAGATGTCGACATCAGGGAACAACTCTTGCCCTTACGACAGGTTTCTTTGTTTCTCCAGCAACCCACGCCGTGCCTGCAACTAGTTCAATCACAACGTCGGCATGTCGGAACAACATGGTAACTGTTAACGAAAGTTACGACTACGGGAATGAAATGTTGATTTGGCATATGTTATCCTGTTCTTGATTTCATTGGAGAACATGCCATCTGATGTTAAAATGATCATAAGATACTAACAGTCCTATTTCCAGATATTAAATATAGAGAGTGATGTATCTAAATTTTTGCTTACATCGGACGGCACGCAACTTGATACTAACTAATACTGAGAAATGCATTAAAAGTACTGAAAATAATTCATTCATTTTCCTTTTGCGCTGAAGTTAGCGCATAGGACAGAGGTCAGATCTCTCCAATTCTGTCTGTTCAAAGCTATTCTGTGCAGTTCTTGAATAGTATGAATGAAAATAATTAGAGAGAAGTAATTAAAAATTCTGCTTATAGAACAATACAACGTACAAAATAACTGTTCAAAATTCATTATAAATATCTTTTAAAAAATAATAGAAAAACCACGATAAGTCATAGAATCGTTTACAAACAAGATCTAATTAGTTCTCCGCCGACGTCAATGAGCTTTTCGTTTTCCAGGATCCCCGGATAAATCTCATTGAGTATCTTGTAAGATGGATTACAATTTGTGCAAACTCCACTGACCTCTTTGGAATTGTCATGCACAATTCTATATCCCAGAATAAATCGTAATCTTGAAAGTTCTAGAAATCTTAAATTAATCCTGAGAGATCAGATCATGACATTTGACGCGAATCTATCGTCTACACAATCTGGACATCTCAAATATTTGTGGTCAACTGACCCAAGCTTGAAATAATTTTCGTCCAGACGTCTCGATGTGTGCGCCTATACTTTTCTCCCACCAGTGTTCCCATTGACTATTAAAAAATAACCACATATTACTTTTTAAAAAGCCAGACAACACCAGACTATATAATTCACTGTAAATAAGGCCACGTCCCAGCGGATATACCTAAAAATAAAATAAAAAAGGTATTTCGTTATTTTTCGGAGCACGTCCATTGTTTCCTTAAGATTTTTAAATATTTTATTGGAAATCGTTACGGGTGGGGACGATTTAATCGGTATCCGTTTCATGGGCTATATTCCTATGAGTTACTGAAATAATCCCACATTAATAATAGAGAAATGCAGAGTCAATGCAGACATATACATCTGCTTCACTGACTTCCCAAATGCGATTACTACATCACACAGCAGAAATTATGGAACATAATGGGAAACATAATGGGAAACATAATGGGAAACATAATGGGAACATAATAGGGTTGGGCTTCCTACACCATCTCATATCGCTCATTAAAATGTTTTATCAGAAACAACACTCTCTTGTTCGTTTCGACGGAGAACCATCTGAATGATGTGAGGTACAAAAAGGAGTCAGACAGGGATGCATCCTCTACCACACCTATTCAACATTTATGTAGGAAATACCATGCGAGATGTACGAGAAGACACACTTCATGAACAATTTCAACCCCTTAATATTGAGAACACGAAATTCCAGTAATTAGTTATGAAATAACACCACACTAACATCATGGAGCCCCACAGGTTTAGAACAAATGATTATGTCAGTCAACTATGATATCGAGGCACAAAACGTTTTAGTGATATGCGGTTGCGAGACGTGGGCAATAACATCAACAATGGAAATGAAATTATTTGTATTCGAAATGAAATGCTATAGAAAGGTCATAAGAACATCATGGACATAACAAAACACTAACGAAGATGTCTGCAAAGAACTAAACATAGAAAGAGACTGGCTCCACAAAACCATCAAAACACACAAAGTTACTTATTTCGGACATATAAAAAGACACAAAGATGTGGAAAGATTAATCATGGAGGAGAAGTTCCAGTAAAGAGAACAAGAGGCAGACCAAGACAACGATGACATCGTAAACCTTCTGTTCATAACACTTGAAGAAGCTGGGCAGCTCGCACAGAACCGTGAGTCTTACAGAATTTTCCAGTGTAGACAACGTTCTGCAAAAGACATGTCACATAGAGAAATCTACATATTTTTCTCTGTATGTAGAGGCCTATTATCTGTCTTTCTGTTATGCCTAGACTAGTTTTAACAGGTCAAAATACCGAATTACTAAAAACTGAAATTGTACACTCTGTCTTTCATATTTTCATATTCTCACCCGGGCAACGCCGGGTATTGCTTCTAGTATATATATATATATATATATATATATATATATATATATATATATATATATATATATATATATATATATATATATAAAACTACTTGGACAGACATGGTCATACTATATTAAGTACCAGACTTAAACGTCTTATTGCTGTCATTTGTCATTTTCTGAAATGTGTCCTGTTTTTTCTTTAAACCCGAACTAAACATAGCTCGCTAGCAAAGTTATCACTAAAACACGAATATTTTAAACTTCACAAGCATATGGTCTCTCTGGCATATTACACACACCAGTTCCCAGTTGCAAACCTTCACTAGCAGACGTCCGATCATTAAACTTGTAACAGATGTAATGACACCCACAGAATTGGGAAATAGAAAAGGAGAAAAACTAAACTCGCCTGGGACAACATGAAAATGTGAAGAAATAAAAATCACCTCAAAGATCAAACTTGTAATAGGACATGTTCACTAGTGGGAGGATGAGGAGGAAAGAGTAATACACAAATGTTTTTAGTAAGAGGAGTGTGTCAATGCTCTCGATAATATCATTAGCATCACATGCTTCAACTGTCCAGGACATGCGGGATTTAGAGGCAACGAAAGTGCTGACCCGTTGTCTGTTAATGTTATAGTGGGAATTATATTCTGCTGATACGATTACTACTATTACTACTACTAATACTACTAAAACGCTGCAGCTATTGCTACTAGTATTAATATTACCACCATTACTACTATTACTGTAACTACTACTAATGCTACTACGATTACTATTACTATTACTATCATTGCTACTGATACTACTACTGCTGCTACTACTACTAACACTACCACTAATACTATAACTACAACTACTATTATTTCTTCTACTACAACTGATAATATTACTACTGCTGCGGCTACTACTATTACAAGTACTACCACGACTATTACTATTACTACTACTGCTACCACTACTACTGTTGCTTCTACTACTACTACTACAACTAATAATATTACTGATGCTACAATTCCTAGAATTGACATTTCCAATCGATGACAGAAACATTAATTATTTGGAACAGTAATGGCTATACTTATACAATGATGAGAGATTGAAAGAGACAATGCATATGTTCAGAAAATGGTAGAATTGATGAAAGGCTGAACGAGACAATGAACATGCTCAGATAATGTTTGAACTTTTATGAAAGATACATGGAACAGGTTCATACTATGGTAGAAATGGACATGAAAGATACATGGAACATGTTCAGAGAATGCTAGAAATGCGAGTGACCAGCACCAAGGGGGACAATTGCGTGCACATTAGAACAATATATGTCTCGTTTCATGTGCTATATGATTTGTCTGCTGCTATTTTGACATTACTGTCTCCTGTGCTATATGATTTGTCTGTCGCTGTTTTAACAGTAGTGTCTCCTGTGCTATATGATTTGTCTGTCGCTGTTTTAACAGTAGTGTCTCCTGTGCTATATGATTTGTCTGTCGCTGTTTTAACAGTAGTGTCTCCTGTGCTATATGATTTGTCTGTCGTTGTTTTAACAGTAGTGTCTCCTGTGCTATATGATTTGTCTGTCGCTGTTTTAACAGTAGTGTCTCCCTGACTGTATCGGCAACGCAAATATATATTCCATAAAGTAGCATTATCGAAGATTGATTTATTTTTCATGTTAAAAAACACGTTTTGCTGACAACCATATTATAAGAAACAGATAAGGAATATTTAACGGTGAGATCATCTGCCTAATTCAATAAGTCGAAATCCTACAAGACAGAGGTTCCCGAAATGTGAGCCGCGGCGCTGGAAGGCGGCGCAAAGAGTCTCATGGGGCGCCGCGGCAGCTTTGCCATAACGGAAAAAAAAGAAAATATATTAAAAATTATCAAGTCTCTAGTTTTGCGTCTTATTAAGGGCGCCGCCAGAACTAATCTGAACGTTAAGGGCGATATGGCTTTATAAAGTTTAGGAACCCCTGCTACAGGAGATATGTTTAAGTCGATATATCGGCGCAGAGATCGCAGCTAAACTTTAAACTATAGAACATTGCATTCTCCCAACTACGTCCTGATGATCAATGTGAGTTTTAAACCGGAATCATAAGTAGACGTGACGTGATATATAAATCATAAGTAGACGTGACGTGATATATAAATCATAAGTAGACGTGACGTGATATATAAATCAGAAGTAGACGTGACGTGGTATGTAAGTTCGAAGTAGACGTGACTCAGTTTATAGTTCAAAAATAGACGTGACGTAGAATATAAGTCAGAAGCAAACGTGACGTGGCATATATGTCACACGTAGACGTGACGTGTTATATGTGTCAGAAGTGACGTGACGTGGTATATACCTCATAGGTAGACGTGCCATATAAGTCACAAGTAGAAGTGGTATATAATTCAGATGTAGACATAGTATTTAAGCCATATGTAGTAGTGCTGTATAAGTCAGAAGTACACGTGGCATATGTCACAAGTACGCGTGGCATATGTCAAAAGTACGCGTGGTATTTAAATCAGAAATACAGCAGGCATATATAGACCGCACAAAATCGTAAACACGATATGATCTGAGAATGAGACTTGGAAACATAATCTTCAGTTGTGTTCTTGTGTGCCTGATTGTTCTATGTGAGCGATTGTTACATGTTAGTAATTGTTCTGTGTGAGTGATTGTTACATGTGAGTGATTGCTCTATGTTATTTATTGTTGTGTTTGCGTGTTTGTTCTTGAGGGAGTGATTGTTCTTGTGTGTGTGATTGTTCTTGTGTAAGTGATTGTTATGTGTACATGATTGTTCTGTGTGAGTAATTGTTATATGTGAGTAATTTTTCTATATGAGTAATTGTTCTTTGTGAATTATTGTTCTATGTGAGTGATTATTATGTATGAATGATTGTTCTATGTGAGGGATTTTTCTGCGTGAATGATTGTTTTATGTGAGTGATTATTATATGCTGGTTATTGTTCTATGCGAGTAATTGTTCTATCTGAGTGATTGTTCTATTTGAGTAATTGTTCTATGTGAGTGATTGTTCTATGTGAGTGATTGTTCTAAGTGAGTGATTGTTCTATCCGAGTAATTGTTCTATGTGAGTGATTGTTCTATGCTGGGGACTGTTCTATGTGAGTGATTGTTCTATTCAAGCAAGTGCTCTTTGTGAGTGATTGTTCTATGCTGGTGATTGTTCTATGTGAGTTATTGTTCTATTCTGGTGATTGTTCAATGTGAGTGATTGTTCTATGCTGGTGATTGTTCTATGTGAGTAATTGTTCTATGTGAGTGATTGTTCTATTCGAGTAATTGTTCAATGTGAGTGATGTTTCTGCGTGAATTATTGTTTTATGTGAGTGATTATTTTGTGTGAGTGATAGTTCTATGTGCGTGATTGCTCTGTTTGAGTGATGTTTCTGTATGCCTGATTGATTTTTTTGTCCCTGTGTGAGTGAATATTCTAGAAATATTTCAACTGTCCTCCTGTGTCCGGCATTGGAATTCTTTCAAGAAACACTCCTCCGCATGAGATATAGAGTACTTCCAAGACACATTCCTCTGTCTGGTATATCGAGTGCTTCCAAAACACACTCCTCTGTCTGATATATCGAGATATATCTTCCGAGACATATTCAACGAAATATTTCAACGAATCTTTTCCGAGACGTTTGATCCTCTATCATTTATCGATCTCTCGTCTGATCTTCTTCATTACTAACATCTATAAAGTTTTTTATACACAATTTCTCATTGCATAGGATGAACGTGAAGAAATGGAAAGGCCCCGTGGAACAGCCAATTCTATCAAACATGTTCTAGAAACATCGTTAAGGTTTGCAATAAATATGTAGAATACGATGGATTAAGAATGATTAAATCCATAACAAAATAATAAACAGATAGCAATTATGAATCAAATCGTACAACTCAATGTTGGACATTTGTAGAAATGTAAAAATAGTGAGGAATAGAACATGACAGTAATATGTAATGAAGGGATAATATATAATAAAGTAATACTATGTAGTAAAGGGATAATATGTAATAATGGGATAATATGTAATAAAGGAATACTATGTAATAAAGGGATACTATATAATAAAGGGATAATATGTAATAAAGGAATACTATGTAATAAAGGGATACTATATAATAAAGGGATACTATGTAATAAAGGGATACTATGTAATAAAGGGATAATATGTAATAAAGGAATACTATGTAATAAAGGGATACTATGTAATAAAGGGATAATATGTAATAAAGGAATACTATGTAATAAAGGGATACTATATAATAAAGGGATACTATGTAATAAAGGGATAATATGTAATAAAGGGATAATATGTAATAAAGGGATAATATGTAATAAAGGTATACTATATAATAAATAGATACTATGTAATAAAGGGATACTATGGAATAAAGGGATAATATGTAATAAAGGGATAATATGTAATAAAGGGATACTATGTAATAAAGGGATAATATGCAATAAAGAGATAATATGCAATAAAGGGATACTATGTAATAAAGGGATACTATATAATAAAGGGATACTATATAATAAATAGATACTATGTAATAAAGGGATACTCTGTAATAAAGGGATGCTATGTAATAAAGGGATACTATGTAATAAAGGGAAGTGTTAAATGTAGTAGAATAAGTACTTCATTGTATTAATATTTTCCCTTGCGTACTTCATACATTTGAACAGAGCATAGCCAAACCTACAGAAGATATAGCTCATAGAAGAATGTGTCCTCAACGTCAGGCACATTTTCGTGAAGTTTGTCATGAAACATATCAATAGTAAGTGAGACTGATGTAAAGCTGTATGACAATAGTGCGTACAAAACGCCGCACATGTTCCATCAGCTTTACAATGAACGCACAGAATGTTAGACTAGAGGGTATAGGAATGAAATAAAATATAGATGGCAGTTATAAAAAATATGTCTTTATCAAGAAAATACAAGACAAAAATAGTTTGTTTGTTTGTTTTTCGTTCGCTCCATTGTAACCATCACGGATATCCGTGCGATTTCCGCCGGGAGCGTGATTACGTTGTGCCACCGTTATGCGCCTTGTAGGCCTAGCACATCCGATTTCGGCATGTCTTGACAATTCGGGTGGGCTACCCTTAGCCTGTGACAGCCTCTATATCTGTCTCCAGGCACGCGTAGTGGAGACTCTTCGCCCAGACTATTTTCTTGCTCTTAGTCTGACTCAAACGAGGTGTTCCACTGTCTATGAACTTGTCTCGTGTAATTGGACGTGCTGTGCCTGTGCCCATTGGGTACTGAACCGTTTCTCATCCGTGAGCCTGGTTCCTTAAGGGGAAGAACTCAACAGAGGAGTTGGACCCTGGCTCTTTCGCCCTCTTAGCCGAGGTGTCATTCACCGACATCGTGTACCCCTTGTCCAAGTTCGAGTCTCACACCACGCGTTTGAGAGCAAGGCGTTCTCGAGCTGAGCGTCCTTGTCCCAATAGCGCCTGAGCCCATCAGGTACTGAACCCTTTCTCTCTTCAAGTGTATTTCCGGTGTAGGAAAACCTGACAGTAGAGTTGGGCCAGGGCTAAATCGTTGTCCCTTTTGTGCCTGAGCGAATCGAGTACAGAACCCTTTCTCTCTGCAAGTTACTTCCGGTATAGGAAACCTTGACAGTAGAGATGGGCCAGGACTGCCATCGTTGTCCCTTTCTTGCCTACACCCATCGGGTACAGAACCCTTTCTCTTTGCAAGCATATTTCCGGTTTAGGAAGGCTCGACATTAGAGTTGGGTTAGGTCTTTTGCTTTACCAAACGCCCATGTATGGGTCTGGGTCTCTGCCTGTTAGGAACTCTGGTAACTAGAAGCCCGTCTCGAGCTGACGGAGCTTGTAGTTCCCTTTCCTAGGGACTTTTCACTTTCTATTTGCAGTTCGCGCTGCCCTCTAGCGCTGTTCTGCCCTTTCATTGTTTCATTGTACTCTGTGTGAAACATATTTGTCTCTCGCCATGCATTTACCTTTACGTGCATTTTACATTGGCCGCCCCTCCAATGCTCGGACTGGACTGACTAGCTTCACTGTATGTCGACAGTGTTGCTATATGTGGTGATGCTGGTGGTGTCGGAGATATTGTCTGTCTCTTGTGCAGTCAAATCTCTTTCCATCTGCTACCTCCACATTCTCGGACACGATCCCCAAATGATTTGGCCAGAATCAGCACGAGCTGCTGTATTTCTGTTTCCAGGGTGCACCACGTGGAGGTACATTTGGGATCTTGGTTATCTGCTAACCCTGGGTCCGCCTAGAGCAATGCGTTCCCTTTGCACCCCACAAAAATAGTGAACAAACAGTACAAATAAAAGCACAATAAAAATGCATTAGAGTGTAAACAATGTAACAACATTGTAACATATGTAACAACAGATACATCCAAGGTAACAATGACATATATACACAAACACAAGTATTGTAGAGACATGCATACTATGGAGAATTAAAACAAAATCAAACAAATTTAACTGAAAGCAAGTGAAAAGGTAGAACAAGATTAATTCCATGAATGACATTAGATCATTCTTTTGTTAAGATTTGGATGGTGAGGATATATCGTTCCATTTATTTTTAGTTGTTTTGTTTCGTTCTCATCCCTATATTTGTTTTTAAATAGATGTCTCTAACATAGTATTTGCATGTATGTACGCCATTTTTGTGTATATATGTCATCAAATGCATTCAATTCCCTATCAAATATTTGGAGATACAACACAACTCAGCATTAATAAAAAGCTTCGGCTGTTCAATGCATGTGTTATTTCGGTTCTGACGTACGGGTGTGAAATATGGAAATCAACTACATCTTTATATAACAAACTAAATGCCTTCGAAAACAAATTTCTCAGGAAAATCACAAACACAAACTGGAAAGACTTTAAGTCAAACGAAACACTAAGAGAAGAGACAAAACAAGAATACATCACAGACGCTATTAGACAAAGGCGTTGGGCATACATTGGTCACGCGCTCAGAATGAATGAAGACAGAATACCACGTCAAGTCTTTACATGGTCACCGAGTGGCAGGAAAAAACAACGGGGAAGACCAAAAACAACACTGAAAAGAACTATCAAAAAAGAAATCAAAACAACTGGTATAAAAATTAACGATCTGACAAACTGGCTGTTGATCGACAAGCATGGAAAGCTATGACATCTACCCTATGTGCCAAGCATGGAGAGCTATGACATCTACCATATGTGCCAAGCATGGAGAGCTATGACATCTGCCCTATGTGCCAAGCCTGGCATAAGGAAAAATAATGATGCACGTCATTGTTAACGTGGATGTCTGTTCTGCTAAATTTATTACGTCTAATGTTTGATTCTGTGATTGTGTCTTTATTGTGTCTTTATATTTATTGTTTGTTTACTGATTGCCTTGTATTTTCTTGATAGAGACCTTATGGTTGAAACGTTGAATGGTCTTGTATACTGTTATCTGTTATTCTTTAATGGCAATATCAAATAGTCTCACAGAACTTCTAGCATTTTTACACTTCTTACTCAACAAATACACTTGTTAGAATCTCTTTCTTTCATGATGTCACTGAACATTTGTTTTCTGATGAATTTCTATAGATTTCATCAACTCTTTCATACAGAAAGGTCAACAGAAGGCAGCTTCTCTTGAGTGCTTGTCAATAACAGAAATGCTATCTTTAAACTGTCATTATGAGGTGGCAGTGTTCGTCTGCACCAAGATGGCACAGACATGCAGGATATATGTGATATTCCCCAGCTCAAGTGAAACAGTTTTTAAAATGAATACTCTAGTTTCTAATTATAATTTCTAATATAAGACACTTTTAGAGTTTTAATTTCAAGCATCATTATATGTGTTTGTTTTCACCCTTGCGGAATTTATGTGTTTGTTTTCACCCTTGCGGAATTTATGTGTTTGTTTTCACCCTTGCGGAATTTATGTGTTTGTTTTCACCCTTGCGGAATTTATGTGTTTGTTTTCACCCTTGCGGATTTAGATGCAGCCTAGCTAAAAGAATAGGGATTCAGGGTGGGTTGATGGTTAACATCCCCATAATCCCCTACCAGGAAATTCCTGACACGTTTAGTCTGTTCTCCACCAAGTCGTTTAACAATTTCCTTTAGAAAAGGCAACGGAAATTATAATGGAAATGAAAGAATACGGCACAAAAATAGGAAAATGTCATTTATTTATGTAACCCACATCTCACTTTCAAGTTGGATAGTTGGAGACTAGATGACACTTCAGACATGTTGAAGGATGGAGACAAGATGAGACTTGAGACACGATGAGGACTAGAGGCAAGATGAGTCTTGAGACAAGCTGAAGGCTGGAGACAAGATGAGACTTCAGACATGCTGAAGGCTGGAGACAAGATGAGACTTAAGACATGATGAGGACTGGAGGCAAGATGAGTCTTGAGACAAGCTGACGGCTGGAGAAAAGATGAGACTTGAGACCTGCTGAGGGCTGTAGGCAAGATGTAAGTCATGCTGAGTTGGAGGTATGCTGTATGACATGATAAGAGTTGGAAGCATGCTGAGACTACAGAATGAGAGTTGGAGGTAATATGTAACACATGATAAGAGCTGGAGTGAAGATGATACTTTAGACCGGATGAGAGTTGGAGGCAAGTTGAGACTTGATACAGGGTAATAACTTTGGGCGAGTTGTAAACATAATGAAAGGTGGAGGCAAGCTGTAAACATGATGAAAGGTGGAGACACGCTATAAATATGATTAAAGGTGGAGACAAGCTGTAAACATGATGAAAGGTGGAGGCAAGCTGTAAACATGATGAAAGGTGGAGACACGCTGTAAATATGATTAAAGGTGGAGACAAGCTGTAAACATGACGAAAGGTGGAGGCAAGCTGTAAACATGATGAAAGATGGAGACAAGCTGTAAACATGATGAAGGGTGGAGACAAGCTGTAAACATGATGAAAGGTGGAGACAAGCTGTAAACATGATGAAAGGTGGACACAGGCTGTAAACATGATGAAAGGTGGAGATAAGCTGTAAAAATGATGAAAGGTGGAGACAAGCTTGAGAGGAAGAGACAAACTGGGATTTGATACAAATTAATAATTTTGGGCAAGACATGAAATATGCTGACATCTGGAGACAAGATGAGACTTGATACAAGATGATAGTTGGAGGCAATCTTTAAGACGTGATGAGACTTTGTCGCCAGATGACATTTAAGACAGGATGAGAGTTGTAAGCAAGTTATTGGATATGTTGAGAGTTTAAAACCTTAGGCATGCTGTGTTTACAATTACGCAATTTCTCTTCTGCCGCTGAATCAGTTTCTGGAAATATTACGCAATCGTCGGTGGCTGTTTTGAAATTGCGATAACTTATTTGTTGTTACAGATATTTAAATAATATTTACACATATAAATAAAGAATTAAATTCTGCATATAATGGTGTACGTTTTGTTTGTATGTGTGTGATACGAGACTTGTGAGAAAGTGGTAAAGACAGATTTAGACCTATCTAGAGCTAGGCCTACAATATTTTTGATCGAACGAAAGCTGTTGAATATTATATATTTTAGATAGTGAGAACCCTGTGGAACCTCGTGGTCTATTTTAATTAAACAAATTGAAGTACTTTCTCTCAAGATTTACACATTGAATTCGGAATAAATATTGATTTTACTGAATATACGATGATAGAAAAGTATTATAAACACAATTCACTGTAATGTCGCTTCGCACCAAAGCCGATGCTTAAAGATTGCTCTGATTTCCATTTAATAATCAAACACTATCGTATATTGCCATTTTGACAATATAAACGGGAAGTTAGATAAATTCTCTTCTCAATGTTGCCAAAACATTCAGTAAAAATGTTACCGATCTCGATTTTTTTCGTTCGGTTTCGGGTTTAGCGAACCGGGTGGTGGATTCCGCCGTCCGAAATCAAGACATGACACAATTACGGCGGAATACACCGCCCGAATTGTAAACACAGCGTGCTAAAGGTTTTAAGTCAATTTGTAAGATATGCGGAGAGTTTAAGGCAATCTGTAAGATATACTGAGAGTTTAAGGTAATCTGTAAGATATACTGAGAGTTTAATGCAATCTGTAAGATATACTGAGAGTTTAAGGCAATCTGTAAGATATACTGAGAGTTTAAGGCAATCTGTAAGATGTGCTGAGAGTTTAAGGCAATCTGTAAGATATGCTGAGAGTTTAAGTAAAGATGAGAATTCAATTGACAGACACAACGTCACGAGTCCGATTTCAATCCGCTAACACTTGTTGCACAAGCGAAATATCGTAACCACTATATCAGGGAGATCCCCATCAAGTATGTTCTCCAAATAGAATAATTTATCTAAAATGCATGAACAGGTAAAGTTTAACTATAGTTTGATTCATGCAGCTGATAATTGTTTAGAATAGTTATGCGCTATATGATATATCGAAAATAGCTTTCGCTACACATCAGAGATGTACGTTTCGCTATCATTAGTTTTTTTTTTAACATTTACATTGCTACATTTATTAATACAACATTCTGTTAATGAATGAATCAATCAAGTGCCATGTCGAGTGGCGTAGGCAATCATATTTCCCCACAACTCTCTTTTTCTTTTATTGTTAATGATTTCAGTTGGTGACACCTTTTTATGTCACAGTGAAAACCCATCCAGAAAAATTTCTCTATATCTCTGTTTCTTCTCCTCCCTTGATCTATTGAGTGGTTACTAATTGTTTAAGTTTAACTTTTCTCATCATATGCGCTAACAATCTTGACGGTATGTTCTAAATGTCTTTATAATTTTTTTTTTTTACTCCATCATCTCTGGGAACATCTAGTTTTCTAAATTGTCCATGAATTTTCATTATTTTACTCAGTTCTCCTAAAAAAAACATCTCATAGCGTTGTGGTTAAGCTGTTCGCTTTATGTTCAAGAAGTCATCGGATCGAATCCGGCTCGTGTGGTATTGTGTGAAACGTGGATTTTTCGGAGATCCCTGTGGATTATTGCTTGAAGCTACAGAGTTACGTGCTATGAGTCGTACTCTCGGCAGGGGTCGTGCCGCTTCGTTGAGGGTGACGGAGTACATATTGGAAAACAGTACAGTGAAGTCAATCCTCAACGACTTTTTAACCCTTTTGAACACTACTTTCAATTAGTACATTCAATACTAAATTGGTAAACAAAATTCATGTGCCAGAATTAATTTTCTGTCGAATTATTTGTCGACGATGTTTCGAATAATTTAATCTGTTAAGTATAGTATTTTGGGTAATAGTTAAATGATTTTCCTTTAGTTCAAGTGCCCGAGGGTCTATTCAAATATACCTTGGCTCTCAGCGAGACTTATACCCGATGTGAAATAAAAACTAATGTCCCTCATTGGGATACTAATTTTATCGAATATGTTAAAATGAAAACTAGCTGAACAAATGTGTTAAAATGAAAACTGTCAGACCGAACATTTATAGCCGTCTAATGTAAACTCATTACTTTTCATCTCTGTATGTGTCGTCCGGTTCTGTCGCAATGCAGTCAGATAAAACATCATTTATTAAAACATAGAAATAAAATATGCAAATGATGGTATATATATATATATATATATATATATATATATATATATATATATATATATATATTAAATGCCATAAATCAATTATATAAATCATAATATATTTAATCAAATATATAAATCATTATATATAGAAGCTTACATATAATATATAAATGGTAATGTAAATAAATACAATTTATGCAAAAAAATGTACTCTTTTTTTCTGCAATGGTTTTCAACTCCTACAGATAAGCAGGATATAGTCTCAAACTCCTGCTAATAAGGAGGATATAGGTCGAAGAGCGGAGTTTGTTGTGTCATGATTTACAATTGTGATGTAATATCTGCAAATTTCCCCCAAAACACATCCGACTTCATCATGGCACTCTTGATTACTTTGACCATAAAATGCGATGAAACAGGAAAACCATCACATAACCTCCTTAGCCACCTCTTACGACTTGCATAAACTGTAAACAATGTTGCTGTTCTTCGCTTTCCTTTCTATCTCCGTCCGACAACACACGGACGACAATGATTTATCTGTTTATCCGCAAAGCTATTGTGCCAAATATGACAATTTTAGTTGCTAACCAGTTATAAAGAGTTAGTACAAACACGGAAACACGTAAACACTGTAGATGTCTCTGCTACAATAGACTGATAGATATACATATATTATAAATAATATATTGAACATTTAAAAAAGAAATTGGTTATGAAATTTTACGCCAGTTTTTTTCTAGTAATTAAGAAAACAACTTCATTTCCTATATTTTTACATCTTCGACTGCAGGATCATAGTTTTACTGCAGATCTATCTGTTACTACACATAAGAAAGAGGTTAGGGGAAATTAAACGACAATCAAGCAAATATGGAAACTTACCTCATAGATGAATGACTGAAGATCCAATATGAAAAACGAACAAATCTGCTTCCATATAAAATTTGGGATAAAATAAAACAAATTTACTTGAACACGTCTAGAAATCTGGCCAGAGAAGTGAGAGGAAGTGGTCCAACAGCGAGTCTTGCAACGATCGCCATTTCCTGGCAGCGCAATCAAGGAACAAATGTTGACTTGTTTCAGTGACTCTCAAACGGTCTCATGACAAAAGGATTCAATATTGTGTAGACTGAAGGAAATGTTAAAACTAGTAGTCAGACGACGGGACAACAAGAGAGTTTTCTCGCTATCTCTCGTTTGATGGTTCTTATAACACCCGGACATGTTGAACGTGTTCTGAGAATTATTACTATCTTTTTGACTGAGAAATTGTTAGTGAGAAGTACACAAAAATGTTAAATTTACAGAAATTACTGGATTTAAGAGAACTTATCGACTTTCAGTACTTTCTATATTTGCCGAGTCCCACACGATCAAGCAGGTTCTCCAAATCTTATTTGTAGGTCTCAATTTATTTCTGTAAAATAGTCTGTATGGCCAACATTTATAGAGCTTTTTTTACATCTCAATTTATTTCTGTAAAATAGTCTGTATGGCTCACATTTATAGAGCTTATTTGTACATCTCAATTTATTTCTGTAAAATAGTCTTTATGGCTCACATTTATAGTTAAATTGACAGAATAGATGACTGAAACCACCCATGACATTGGTAAATGTCAATTATGAAGGTAGATTTATCATACAGGTGAGCAATCATCTACAAAATACAATATAATAGATTTGTATCTTAAACTACGAGGTGACATAGCCTGTGTATAAGTTTCAGTTTAGATTTTAAGTTTTGAATTATATTTAGGGTTAGCTTTATGTTTAGGTTTTAGATATAACTTTAAGATTAGTTTCTGATTTTATGTTAAGTTTGGTTTATATAAAATATATGTTTAGTTTTCCTATTCACGTTTATATTTAGATAGTAGTAGTGTACCTTTAGAATTAGGTAGTAAATTTTGGTTTAGATTTAGATAGATGTAAATTTAGATCTAGGTAGATGTATGTTTAGGTTTAGATTTAGGTAGGCCTATATGTAAGTTTAAATCTGTTTGTAGGTAGATGTAGGTTTAGATTTAGATAAGCCTATATGTAAGTTTAAATCTGTGTGTAGGTAGATTTAAGTTTAGGTCTAGAATTAGGTAGTTGTAAGTTTTGGTTTAGATAGATGTAAAATTAGGTAGATGTAAGTTTTGGTTTAAAACTAAACCAAATACTATCACTATAAAATCACCTGTGATAACCATTATTATATAATGATAGTATTTCTTGCCCTGTAAAGCGCAAGGGCACAGTGGGTGATATACCGTAACGGCGTAGAGCACATACTCACTCGTTTGTCTGCCGACAAATAGGATGGCTGCCACAGGTTATGGAAGCTCACCTGAAATAAAATCATGTCGAAATCGGATTTAATATCCGGATGTCCCTGGGTAACAGTATAGGAGGAGATGATCAGCAGGTATTTAGACTTGGGTCGACTACGTCTGTTCCCTGCGAGGTGTTGCGCTGCCATTGAGCTTGTCTCGTGTAATTAGACCCTATCGCACCTGTGTCATATGTTATTGAGTATAGTAAATTGCTTAAACGATAAAGTAGAACTAAGGTTCGCTGTCTTAAAGACAGCTTCATTCGTCATATTCTCGCTGGTACTTTCCCCACACAAACCTGCAGCCAGAAGACAGTACCAAACCTGCAGCCAGAAGACAGTACCAAACCTGCAGCCAGGAAGACAGTACCAAACCTGCAGCCAAAAGACGGCACACAATCTGCAGCCAGTACCAAACCTGCAGCCAGAAGACGGCACACAATCTGCAGCCAGAAGACGGCTCATAACCTGCAGCTAGAAGACGACACACAACCTGCAGCCAGAAGACGGCACACAACGTGCATCCAGAAGACGGCTAAAAACTTGTTCTCAATCATGAATAGTATATCCGTTAGATTGCCGTTTTCTCACTATTCTTTACACATGGCGCTGCTCTCAAGCGCTTTCTTTGCTACTTTCATGCTACTTCCATGCTACTTCCATGCTACTTTCGCATGTACTCAATATCCAACGTGTTTTACTCTTCCGCAGATGTGTTCACTATTTATACTATATTGACATTTCGGACATGAAAACCAGGAATTTCAGGTCATCCGTTGTCTACCACTGTTCTGTGACAGTATTTATTGAAGGAGATGTATTCATTTGAGATATTGCTTTATCTAGTGCAATAAAATTCCGAATTCTCATCCTGTCTCAATCTACACCTTCCGGAAGCGATTCATAAAGCGTTGGCCATTATTTCCAGAGTGCACCACGAGGAGGTAATTTTAGGATCTTGGTTATCTATTTAATAATTATCTCTCTACCGACCACCCCCACCTTCCTAAGTTTACTTTTAGATTAAGTTTAGTTTATATTTATACCTGTGTTTAAGTTTAGATTAAAGTTTAGCTTTAGATTAAAATTTTATATTTAAATTTAAGTTTATTTGTTTAAGTTTAGATTTAGGTTTGGATTTATGTTCAGATATTTTGATAATTATTTCTCGCATGCCGGATCGCAATATCTGCATCAGTTGTACCACTTTCACCCCATTTACATTTTTCAAAGAAAACAAGCTTACACACTTTCAATACACTGTCAATTTTGCTTCATGATTGACTTACAGTCTCTGACAATGTCAACTTTGCTCCATGTGGACCTACAGTCTCGGACACGGTCAACTTTGTTGCATGTTGACTTACAGTCTCATATCTTGAATTAACATATTCCTTTCAAGTTTTAATTTTTAACTTAGAGTAGTTGGGGGGGGGGGGGATGGTCGGTAAAGAGATAATTATTATTCTCATGCAATCTCATAGTTAGCAGATAACCAAGATCCTAAAATTACCTCCTGGTGGTTGCACTCTGGAAATAATGGTCAACGCTTTATGGATCGTGTCCGGACAGTGTAGATTGAGACAGGATGAGAATTCTGAATTTTATTTAAAACACATTTTTCCAGTTATACGTAACACTTACATTCAGATTTGTCGTAGTCGTATGTAACACTTACATTCAGACATGTCCAAGTCGTATGTAACACTTACATTCAGACATGTCCAAGTCATATGTAACACTTACATTCAGACATGTCCAAGTCGTATGTAACACTTACATTCAGACATGTCCAAGTCATATGTAACACTTACATTCAGACATGTCCAAGTCGTATGTAACACTTAATTAAAATATGAAACATTCGTATGAAACAGGTGCACTTATTTCTAATATGCAGCAATCATCCAAGTCCCTTGTCATTTATACTGTCCTGCAGACACCTCGAAGATAATTCTTCAAAACTGTTGCTGACTTTTTCTATGAAATACATTTCTGTTGACACAACATATATACAAAATGACCAATGAAAATAGCGTGAAAAGTCGAATAACATCACATTTTGAAAAAATTGAACAGTCAGCCACGAGACTGTAATCTCTACGAGGGACTTGGTCCCATCATTCATTCATATATATATATATATATATATATATATATATATATATATTATATATATATATATAATATTATATATATAATATATATATATGCCAATTTAAAATAGCCATCGGTTACCAACTGTTGGCACTATATCAAGATTTCTCAAAGTTAGCAAATATGCCCGCTGGACGGCGGGTGAGAGACTTCAGGGGGGCGATATAGGGTCAAGGTGGCGAAAGGAAACAATGAATGCATCTATATGTAGTATAAATATTGAAAATACTGGCTACGTTGTATGTACAATGAGATAGCAGTTATAATTCTATTAATATTAATTGAAATCTCTCTGAAACCTTGTTACAAACAAGTATTATTGAAATCAGTGACACGCTTTTAACTGTGTGAAAAATTAAAATTATCTAAAACACTTCAACAATAGCAAACGTTGGCTTACTAGTGCCGTAAAACCTGTCAAATTCTGCATTTTTCCCGTTGGGGAGTTGCAGTGACGAATTATGCAGATGCGAGATAAAAACCGCATGCTCTGCTGTCACCACGCCATGCACTGGGGTGAGTTTTAAAAATAATTTACCCAAGTTTGTACAGATGCAGTGATCCTGGAAATTCACTTTTGTAAATTTAATGTTCCGCAAAACAGGAGAAAGGGTTCTAGCTATCAACAGGTGTTTGTTATAGTTTTTCTGATCAAAAATGTACATCAGCAATGTAGCTCGGTTCATGAGTTTTCGTAAATCATACTGTTTGTCTGTATGCTTTCTATCCCCAACCATGACAGACGAAACTCCCCCATCAACAATATTTCTGCATACTTACACACATTGTTTTTTATAAGTGGCCATTTGTGAAAGAATGGTCACTAGAAATAACGAAGAAATTCCAATTATTAAATAATTATATCCCCCTTCCACCAGCACCTTACCATAGATGTATCTACGACCCTTGTTGGTAACGTTGGTCTATAAATTCTCTTCGAAATGTGCGGAGGCAGGAAAAGTTTTGTGAATCCCTGTACTGGACCATAACTCTGTGTTTTCATGTACTACTTCTAACAGTAGCAAAGCTGTACTTAGCCAAATCTAGGGGTCTGAGAGTATCACTGTGAATGTTGCACATAAAGAGTCCATTAAGTTGTAAATCAGTTGTATGTTGTAAAATATAGATTATACAACTTCTTGTTGGGAATCTTGCTCATGATGTCGCGATAAATCCAACATTTTTATGCGTGTGATTCGTTCGTTCTAGTGGTCTCTCTTATAGGAGGAAAAACTGTCATCAAAACTTAAAGAACGAAAGTGCGTGTTTGTCTTCGTTTCTGGTACCAGTGGTCCCCAGCATATCCACATCGGTGGTGGTATCTAACACGTTCAGTGTTTCTCATCACGGAGACAGAACGGTTGACAACATATCGCAGTAATCAATGAAATGTAAGATAATATTCATAACAACAGGAGGGACGCAGTCAGTTTGTTTCCAATGTAATCTCGAGTTAACAGTGAACATAACGACAATTTTTCACACGCAATTGTTGTATTTCGGCTTCTATTGTGTCGATGTGATAGATGTGGAATTGGGAATTGAAATTTTGTAGACGCATCTCACTACTAAAATTATTTTTTAGAAAAATCTCCATTCTACTTTAGAACATATATTCAATTTAATGAGAACGATAGAAAATATAGGAGGAATTTATATAGGGTGCAACATTTGTATACAGCGACATATAGATTCTAAAGCTGCATGGCTTAAATATCTGCGATCTAACAGGTAGTTTCGGAGAAAATCATATTCGAACTTGATTATGAATTAGTAAACGTTCAACAATATCTAGAGTGACTCGTGCTTTTTAGCTTCTCTGCCACGCGTCCCTTCCAGTCAGAGGTGTAAATTGTAAACAAGCTCTGGTCCACAGTTACTGCAGTTGGATATGCAGTCTTTTCCGTAGAAATGTATTAGGCCTATATTGTTATTATTAGTAATACTGTTATTATTATTATTGCTTTAGTATTACTATTATTTTTTTAAATGTTACATTATTATTATTACTATCGTTGTTATTATATCAAGAGAAATCATTTGACCGAGTAAACAGAGACAAACTATGGGAAACATTACAAATTTATGGAGTATGCGAACATTTAATTAACGTTTGTAGAAGTCTCTATAACAACAGCAGTTTCACTATAAGAACAGCTGCTGGCTACACAGAGGACTTTGTGATTAGCACAGGAGTAAAGCAGGGATGTGTATTATCCCCGCTACTTTTTATTACATACATGGACCAATATAAACAAAACAGCAAATTCTAATGAAGCAAATGAACTGTTTTTTGCAGATGACCAGGTTTTATTCCACAACAGCATTAAAAACCTGCAAGACCACCTAGCATAATAGACACAGCAGGCAAGCAATTTGGAATGAATTTACATAGACAAAACAGAAGTAATGAATATTGTACGAGAAAAGGAGAACATCAACATACAGATAAACAATAAACAACTAAAACAAGTAGATGAATTAAAATATCTGGGCAGCACATTGAGATATGACAACAAACAAGAAGCAGAAATAAACGCAAGATGTAATAAGGCCTGTCAGATCATTAGTCAATTAACACCTTTACTAAGAAACAAAGATATTACACTAGAAACAAAGAAAGCGCTTTTCAACACCATTTTCTTACCAACATTGTGTTATCAGTGTCAAACTTGGACATTAGATTCTAGAACAATACATAAGATTAACACCACTGAAATGAAATGTGTGAGACGTATGATTGGAGTTAGCTTGAGAGACAAAATCAGGAATGAAGCACTAAGGAAACAATTAGGGATTAAGCCAACAATAGAATACATACAGAAACAACAAGTTAAATGGTACGGCCACATAACCAGACAGAAAGAGCAAAGTATTATCCAAAAAACACTTAACAAACGATACGAAAACAGGAGACCTATTGGACGCCCTCGTAAAAGGTGGGTAGATAGTTTATTAGAGACACTCGGAAATATAACAGCAGAATAAACAAATAGAAGAGAAAAAGTCCGTACACTCACTCTCCCCTCAACACCGAAAGGTACATGAGGACAGAAAGAAGAAGAAGAAGTTGTTATTATTACTATTGATGCTATTATTATTATTATTATTATTATTATTATTATTATTATTAAGCGCAAATTTTGAGAATACCATACGCATCATAATTACCAGAATTTGTTAATTTCATATCCTTATTTCACAAACCTTACTATATTACAAAATGTCAATATCTAGGAAAAAAGAATAGATGTTGAATACTCTATGATTTTTTTCCTCATATTCTTTGATGAATTTACACATTTTAGAAGCTTCACCATTTTTATCACTTTGTTTATTGAAATTAATTTTAATGATTTGTACACTCTGACAGCTAGGATCACTATATACATAATTTATAGATTCACGAAATGTGGATCATTTTACAAAGATTAAATAACACATCTGTTTATAGATACACTGATTAGCACAAATGTGGAAAAGCCACATGCAGACAGAAAGACTAAATGACGTGATCCATTCTAGGAAGAAAATAGCATCCGCCCGCGGTCTGCCTGTCTCCAGGAATCCCCACGAGCCTACGTTTTTTAACCATTAACTTTGCTAATCTTTAACCCCATTTTCTTGTAAATATGAACGTCCATTATCCCTTAGTTTTTTTGTAGTCCTTGTGTATGGGTAGTTATATGAAATGTTTGCTTGTCACTAACTAGCATCTATTGTTGAGTCGTTGCCAGTTCTCTTAAGGGAAGGACTTCATTCGAATGTATTTACGTGTACGCACGCCGGGGGATTTAGGTACCAATCTGTTTTACATAATGATTTTGTTAGTAAAAAGGGCAAAGTTACGCCTGTGGTAATATTTCATGTATCTGTAGGTACAATCTGACTGAAAGGTAGAAACAGGGGAATATAGATAGACAGAAGGCAATACATGAAGGTAGAGAGATGGGGGAATGTAGATAGACAGAAAGAAATTCATACAGATGCCGTGCGTACAGTAGTGGTGGTGATTCAATGTAACGGTAGTGGTGTTTGTAGTAGTATTAGTAATAGTAGTAATAGTAGTAGTAGTAGTAGTAGTAGTAGTAGTGCTAATAGTAGTAGTAGTAGTAGTAGTAGTAGTAGTAGTAGTAGTAGTAGTAATAGTGCTAATAGTAGTAGTAGTAATAGTAGTAGTTGTAGTAGTAGTAGTAGTAGTAGTAGTTGTTGTTGTTGTTATAGTAGTAGTCCTTCTCTCAGAAAAGATATGAATATCAGACAGCAAGACAAGATTCCAGATACCACTGTCCTTGATAGAGCTGGTATCCCCAGCATTGACACGATCCTGATGCAGACACAGATTCGTTGGGCAGGTCATTTGGTGCGTATCCCAGACCATCGTCTGCCAAAGGTACTGCTATAGTGATCTGGTGAAAATTACACGATCTCAAGGTGACCAAAAGAAGCGCTACAAAGACTCGTTAAAGACCTCACTGGAAGCCTTTGAAGTAGACCACGATACACGGGAAGAACTTGCACAAAATAGATCTACATGGCGTTCTACAATAAAAAAGAGCGCAATATCTTGTGAAAAAATGAGAAATACAGCAGTTCAACAGCGGAGAGTAGCTAGAAAGTCACGGATAGACAAATATCCGTCTACAGTGGTCATTCCATGTCCGAACTGTCCAAGGACATTTACAGCTCGAATAGGGCTCATTATCCATCTACGAACTCATAATCAAGGCCATAACTCTAATTGAATTAACTATGAGAGACCAAAACTGGCAGCAGAGTGTAGTTTATCCATCCATCTAGCAATAGTGAGGGTATTTACAACATACAGTAACACATCACTGTCCGTAGAATGAGATTTTATTGACATGAGTAAAATGCCACCATTGCCCCGTGTTTTGGGTAAAACATGCGCTTTTAAAAACAATTACGAAATCAAGGGAGAAGTGATAAAAGCTGCAAAATAAATCCTGTCTTAACATAGTCAGTCACATTGTGGGAAAATTATAGAACACAAAGACTAGGCCTATGTATCGTTATGTAATTTTATTGCAAAAAAAGGAAAAAAGGAAATATGAAAAAAAACATTAATACAAAGAATGGATGTTTAGATCTGTTTTGGAACTAAAACAACGTGTTTGTGTGCTTTATAAAGTGTTCAACTATAATTTCGATTTTCGTGCATCTATGACCGACGGAGATTGTGCATCTATGACCGACGGAGATTGTGCATCTATGACCGACGGAGATTGTGCATCTATGACCGACGGAGATTGTGCATCTATAGCAAGAACGGATTCATTTTCAGTTAGCGGCTTCATTTTTTCAATTTTTCCGTTGGTAATTCCTAAAAAGAAACATAACGTGACAATAAAATAGTTGTTTAAATATTATTCAACACGAAAGGGTAGTGACTGTGGCACACATGCGAAATGACTCCGATGCGTATGTTTGCCCGAGTCATCGTGCGTGGGTTTAACCCAAATCACACTGTTACCAATTTTTACAAAATTTCATGAAAAAAAAACGTGTCTTGACAAGGTAACGTGCTTAAGAACTTAGCAATACAATTTATGTTTCAGTTTAGACATGCAAAATAACATACCAGCAATAATAATAGTTACTTCCAACTGATAAGCCTACCAATATTCAATCGCTGTGCAACACAAAAACCATAGCCAAAAAACACAAAATTTAACCCGTGTAATGAAATAGGTACTCTGAGATTTATGAAAATGTAACTGTGTAAGCATAATTAAAAGGATTTTTAAAAATAATTTTGTGTAGGTCTAAATCCTTAACAAAGATCTGTAGAAATTATTTTCATAAGCGTGAATACTTCTTTATGTGCCTACATGAGTGTCCAACATCGTTAGAAAGTAGGCATATTCATAGCATTAGCGTTCAGATTAACCAAGTATATATGTATATATATATATATATATATATATATATATATAGTGAGTAAAGAAAAGTAGGAAATTAATTACAACCTATTGGATATTTTACTTTTGTCACACTGAAGGTGTGGGTAATGAGAGATCGGACGGACTGACGTTAAAAGAATATGTGTTAGGTCAGATGACAATGACCAGAAGGACATCGTAAATTCCGTATATAAGTGTCTGAGGGAGTTTGGAATTGATCAAAGTATATTGGGGGGGGGGGGGGTTTGACAGGTAGACTAGGAAACTATACGGCAATCACCGTGACTCAGAAACTATCAGTATGCATACCCACTATCATCTACTGAATGAGACGAAACTTCTATGTGGATGCCTAGAGTATACTGCTGTCGGTTTCGATAATCACTATTTTTGTATATGTCCTCAGGATTATTTCATATAATTGCTATTTATGCCATTCCTGATCTCTTTTCTCTGTATATTCTTACGTCTTCCGAATTTCCTTTTTTTTCCTCATGGTTCATGACCAAAGTGACTCATGAGATTTTACCCAATGCCATTGTGTGATATATGCATGTGTTTGTGAGCTTGTACTGGCATTATATTGTTGGGGAGTCTGTGGGTTTTCGGCCGACCCAGGGTCAGAGCTAGAACCAACTATCACACCACCAGGAAGGTAGGTTTCAACCTATGCACTGCTCTGAGCTACTGCAGCCAAGTTATGGTTCACTATGCCTATTCCCCGCCACCAATTGACTACTGGTTATGCCGAACTTCTCTACTTCTCCAGACATGTAACCAAATGTTCAAGTTAAAAGGATTGTCACGTTCTGAGCCACTGTGCCTCTATGATGGGACTCACCCCTAAGAGGAAAAAATACTGCCAGTTTCCTCCTTCCCATTGCTGCGCAGTAAACCTCTGGCTCCCTCCCAACCACAGATGGTGCATACAAACAACAAAAACACATTGCAACAAAAAATAAAAGTATGAGAAGCATAATTGTATAGATGATGTACCATGAAGCTTCTATAAGAAGATAACCTCAATATAACGACATGTCATCTACTAAGGTTTTCTGTTGCATGGGTGGTTTGTCTAGTGGGTCATTGGGACCCACTATCTCAGATTTTGTTTTGTGAGTTTTTTGTTCAATCAATCTCATAGTTTGTTTTGTGAATTTATTGTTCATCATCATCATCAAGTGCCGTCTCAAACCCGAAGGTTGACTGCAACAGACCTCCAACATTCCCTGTCTCTTGTTTTGGTGGAGAACTCTACTAGACTGTAACCTGTCCATCTTGTGATGTTACTCTCCCACTTGTATCTCTGCCTACCTCTTGCTCGTTTCACTTTGACTTTGCCCTCAAGTGAGGTCTTCAATAAGGTCTTTTAATGTGTCCAAAATAATTTTATTTGCGTTAATTCTCTTAGTAATTCTTTCTTCAAATTAAGTGTTTTTAGCGCCTCTTTATTTGTGTTCTTCCCTTTCTATGATGTTCTCCCTATTCTTCTATATACCCACATCTCAAAGGCACATTTCTGTCTTCTAATTGTTTGTTTAGTGTCCATGTTTCTGAGCCATAAATTAATATAGCAAAGATGTAGCATTTTATAATTATCATTTTTAACTTGTTTGTAATTTGTTTAGATGTAACGATTTTCCTCATGCCATTTAACGTCTCTTGAAAAGCACTCTTGAAAAAGTCAACAACTTCACATACCGTGCCAGCAAGCTATTAACAACAGGATATTCATCAACAGAAATATCACACCGTATTGCACTGGCTGCAAACTCATTCAATAAACTATCAAATATCTGGCATTCAAAAACACTAAGAAATAACACAAAATTCAAAATCTTCAACTTCTGCATAATTCCAACATTAACACATGGATGAGAAAGTTGGAAAGCAACATCAAAATTAGAGCAAAGACTAAACACTTTTGAAAATAAATGTCTTAGAAGGCTACTGAACATACGTTGGTCGGACTTCAAATCAAACACAGTTGTCAGACAAGAATCAAAACAAGAATATGTATCTGAAAGACTCCCCTGTCAAGCGTTGATGTGGTCACCAAAAGGCAAGAGACAACGAGGAAGACCAAAAGAAACTTTACGTAGAACTATTACAAGGGAACGTTTCACCATCGGTATTAGAAACAATGAAGATCTAAAGCAAATTGCAATGAAACGAGAGACATGGAAATCAATGACATCCGCCCTATGTGCCGTCTTTGGCCCTAGAGGAATAACTAACTAAATTGAACGTACTTTTAGACATTCCTAATATCCTTTTAACTTCTGCTTCACATCTGCCATCTTTTGTGACTATGTGTCCAAGATATTGATAATGTTTTACTTGATGCAATTTCTCTTCATGAATGTCTTTGTTTATCTCTTGTTTTCTGTGTCTTTCTGTATTATCATGTTTGTTTTTGTTGGATATTTATATCGTCCATATTCTTTACTTGATTTATTGACTTGATCTATTAGTCTAATAATTATAGTCTTATTATAAATACATTGAAGATTCCAGGGTGTTGGTTACTTAACACAATAGCAAACAGAAAACTACTCCTGTTTTGTCATATAAAGAGAAACAACTGTTTAGAAAGACAAATAATGGAGGGAAGAGTACCAGGGAGGAGGAGAAAGGGCAGACCAAGAAGACGAAGGACTGACGACATTAAAGATAACATGAATACATCGCTAGAAAATGCAAGCCGCATCGCTCAAGACAGAGAGAGGTTCAGAGAGTTCATTGGGAAGACAACGTTCTGGAAGGAATACGTCACATGACTATTAATCTTTGTTAATCTAATAATCTATTAGTTTATTGTTCAATCCAGCTCATATTTCGTTTTGCAGCATATCCTGTTCAGGACGTAACAATCAACTCAGCATTTTTGGTTATATTGATATTCAAGGCAATGTAAGTGCATTCAATGGTTTGTCATTGCCTCACAAAATATAGACAATAAACAATAAAACCGGTAGACAGATGCGCATAGGCACATAACAAGAAACTATTCAGAAAGGAACGAATAGGTTTATAAATAAGTAACTGTGCAATCAAAAAATGCATTACTGGTTGAGGTGGTCGTTGGAATGATATTTGTTTCTTCTGATCAATGAAGCGAAGAACAAAACAACTTGTGTATCATATTGTGTGAATTGTCCAATATTTTTGTTTAAAGTGGTTGGTACTCTTCTTCTTCTTCTTCTTTCTGTCCTCATGTATCTTTCGGTGTTGAGGGGAGAGTGAGTGTACGGTCTTTTGCCCTTCTATTTGCCTCCTCTGCTGTTATATTTCCGAGTGTCTCTAATACACTATCTATCCACCTTTTACGAGGGCGTCCAATAGGTCTCCTGTTTTCGTATCGTTTGTTAAGTGTTTTTTGGATAATACTTTGCTCTTTCTGTCTGGTTATGTGGCCGTACCATTTAACTTGTTGTTTCTGTATGTATTCTATTGTTGGCTTGATCCCTAATTGTTTCCTTAGTGCTTCATTCCTGATTTTGTCTCTCAAGCTAACTCCAATCATACGTCTCACACATTTCATTTCAGTGGTGTTAATCTTATGTATTGTTCTAGAATCAAATGTCCAAGTTTGACACTGATAACAGTGTGGTTGGTACTTCACTGCTATATTGCATACACAGTAGGCTACTGACATCTACAACTTGGTGAGAAAATGCCGCCTATTCAGCAGACATAAATTATACAGATGCAGTGTTCCGGGCTTTCAGAAAAGTGAATATATGGCAAAGTCATCTATTAGGTGGTTTATATGTCCTCGTTCTTTGTCTGTTGCTCCATTGATGAAACCTTCATACTTTCTGTATGGGAGATGGCCGGAGAGTATAATTTGTTTGTTTTTCGTTCGCTCCATTGTAACCATCACGGATATCCGTGCGATTTCCGCCGGGAGCGTGATTACGTTGTGCCACCGTTATGCGCCTTGTAGGCCTAGCACATCCGATTTCGGCATGTCTTGACAATTCGGGTGGGCTACCCTTAGCCTGTGACAGCCTCTATATCTGTCTCCAGGCACGCGTAGCGGAGACTCTTCGCCCAGACGATTTTTTGCTATCGTCTGACTCGAGCGAGGTGTTCCACTGTCTATGAACGTGCCTCGTGTAATTGGACGTGCTGTGCCTGTGCCCATTGGGTACTGAACCGTTTCTCATCCGTGAGCCTGGTTCCTTAAGGAGAAGAACTCAACAGAGGAGTTGGACCCTGGCTCTTTCGCCCTCTTAGCCGAGGTGTCATTCACCGACATCGTGTTCCCCTTGTCCAAGTTCGAGTCTAACACCAAGCGTTTGAGAGCAAGGCGTTCTCGAGCTGAGCGTCCTTGTCCCAATAGCGCCTGAGCCCATCAGGTACTGAACCCTTTCTCTCTTCAAGTGTATTTCCGGTGTAGGAAAACCTGACAGTAGAGTTGGGCCAGGGCTAAATCGTTGTCCCTTTTGTGCCTGAGCGCATCGAGTACGGAACCCTTTCTCTTCGCGAGCATATTTCCGGTTTAGGAAGGCTCGACATTAGAGTTGGGTTAGGTCTTCCTGCTTTACCAAACGCCAATGGATGGGTCTGGGTCTCTGCCTGTAAGGAACACAGGTAACTAGAAGCTCGTCTCGAGCTGACGGAGCTTGTAGTTCCCCTTTCCTAGGGACTTTTCACTTTCTATTTGCAGTTCGCGCTGCCCTCTAGCGCTGTTCTGCCCTTTCATTGTTTCATTGTACTCGGTATGAAATATATTTGTCTCTTGCCATGCATCAATCTTTACGTGCATTTTACATTGGCCGCCCCTCCAATGTTCGGACTGGGCTGACTTGCTTCACTGTATGTCGACAGTGTCGCTATATGTGGTGATGCTGGTGGTGTCGGAGATATTGTCTGTCTCTTGTGCAGTCAAATCTCTTTCCATCTGCTACCTCCACATTCTCGGACACGATCCCCAAATCATTTGGCCAGAATCAGCTCGAGCTGCTGTATTTCTGTTTCCAGGGTGCACCGCGTGGAGGTACATTTGGGATCATGGTTATCTGCTAACCCTGGGTCCGCCTAGAGCAATGCGTTCCCTTTGCACCCCGAGAGTATAATAAATGTCTATATATTACAAGATAGATGAGTTGGTGTGTGGTTAGGTACGTGGGTGTTTATGTAGATTGTGGTTGTATATGTACGTGCGTGGTTGTATACGTCTGTGAGTAAATGTGTTCTTTGAAGTATATAGTAAGTAATTAGGTGAGTAGTTAAGTAGGTACTTAGTTGTGTAGTTTGCTCGTTAGGTAAACCGATATGCAGGGGGTTAGGTATTTGGTAAGTTAGGTAATTAGGCAGCTAGGTATGTATCTAATTAGGTGCATAGGCAGTTAGGTATGTAGGTAGTTAAACAGTTAGGTATGTAGGTAGATAGGTGTGTATGTAGTTAGGTGTGTATGTAGTTAGGTATATAGACATGTGTGCAGACAGTGTGGTATGTAGACAGTTAGGTATGTAGGTAGATAGGTGTGTATGTAGTTAGGTATATAGACATGTGTGTAGACAGTGTGGTATGTAGACAGTTAGGTATGTAGACAGGTAATTAGACAGTTATGTAGGAAATTAGACATGTAGTTAGCCGTTAGTTAGTTAGTAGTCGAATTATCATCACTGCAAGATGGCCGCGTCCATAGTTTCTCCGATCTCTCCCTGAGTGTGTCCGCCATTACAGTCCTGCTGACAGTACCGGTCATATGCTGGTTGACCATCATTCTTTTGCGCCCTCCAAAATGTTCACTTCTATCAACACCGCATTTCAAACACTGATCTCTTAAGGAGTTTAAGACGTCAGTTCGATCCATTGCTCCATCGCCCAGTGCCACAATCGCGCATGCCGCCAATTGATCTGCTCTTTCACTGCCTCGAGAACCCATATGCCCCAGTACGAAAATAAATGTAACCACTTTCAGCCTCGCCCTTCTCAAGGCCTCAATCCACTGTTCGCGAACGAGACTCACTTGTACCTTCCTAATCCTGCTCATAGATTCACTCAAGATGCAGACCTGCGTTACCTTCTGTGAATAACCAATCAAATGCTGTGAGCACCGCCATAATTCCCATGGCCATGCTATTCGAAGTAACAGCAAAGGCACCACTCTCCTCCCTGATCGGTTTACCTGCGCACTGGACTGTGAAGGCCCAAGCACTCCGAACATGTCTAATCACAGGTTCATCGGTGTACATAATCACTTCCCACTCTTTGGCATTCTCACTGACCAAAGCCTGCACTTCTTTCTCCGCAGCTGTGGGACACCATTCTTTGCATTCCCTGCTAAGTGATATTACTACTCTCAAACATGTTTCGAAATATATGGGTAGACCTATCCATTTCGCACCTGCAGCCACATCTTGCAACCTGCACATGCTTTATATGACATCCTCAGTACGTCCAATCCACTATTTCCCTCTCTTCAGTCTGCTATATTTAACTTTCTGTATTTCGGAATGCAATGGGTTTTCCTTATTCGCATGCATTTGAAGTTACGCCCGTGAACAGCAATACTGTAAGCGGTGCTCTTCTGCTGGGCAGTAAAGCAGGTTTCGTATATGTCGATGTGTCTCTTGTGCACCCCAGAATCCGCATTGCTGCATTCTGGCTGTCGATCTGAGTTTGGCTAGGAATCAGAATTGTCAGTGCATATTTCACCACAGCCACCACCAAGCCCTGGTACAAAAGAAATAATCTCTGCTCACACTGCCCAGCATCCATAACCTTCATTGCTGCTAAGCCTTTGCCTGCCCTTATGATAACGTGGTCAACATGTTCCCTGAAACTCAGACTTCCATAAAAAAAACCCAGATATCTAATTGTACTAGTTCTTTCGAAACTTTTCCCGGTCAACGAAACATGTGGCATGGGTGTCTTTACCATGTCTCTACCGTACTGTTTAAGGAATAAGTTGCACTGGTTACATGTTTTTAACAGGCAATATCCACCACCGTTTTTTCCTGTTTGTCTAATCACCAAATGGTCCTAGATATTCTTATATTCCGTCTCTGTCCTTCCCCAAATGTGCACTGAAGTTTCTCAAGACATAGGAATGATCTTCTTTGTTTATGATGTTCACTGTGTCATATAAGTTGTCAAACAATTCTTCACATCACTTTTTATTAATTCGGGCATCACAAGGTGCTTACGCTCGGATATAGGTTGTGCTTTCACTTTTCACAAGGTGCGTACGCTTGGATATAAGTTGTGGTTTACACCTTTCACAGGGTACGTACACATGGATATAGGTTGTGCTTTCACCTCTCACATGGTGGGTACGCTTGAATATAATTTGTGCTTTCACAGGGTACGTACACATGGATATAGGTTGTGCTTTCACCTCTCACATGGTGGGTACGCTTGAATATAATTTGTGCTTTCACAGGGTACGTACACATGGATATAGGTTGTGCTTCGCCTTTCACATGGTGCGTACGCTTGGATATAAGATGTGCTTTACACCTTCCACAGGGTACGAATGCTTGGATATAGGTTGTGCTTTCACCTCTCACATGGTGGGTACGCTTGGATATAGGTTGTGCTTTCACCTTTCACAGGGAACGTACGCTTGGATATAGGTTGTGCTTTCACCTTTTACAGGGTACGTACGCTTGGATATAGATTGTGCTTTCACATGGTGCGTATGTTTGGATATAGGTTGTGCTTTCACATGGTGCGTATGTTTGGATATAGGTTGTGCTTTACACCTTCCACAGGGTACGTATGCTTGGATATAGGTTGTGCTTTCACCTTTCACATGTTTCGTACGCCTGGATACAGACTGTGCTTTCACCGTTCACTGTCACAATAACTTTTACTATTCTCACTGACACGTAATTGGCATCGACGATATTTCGAAGCAACAGGATCAATTATACATCGGACACCGTGTAGCTGGGTTCACTCCTGCGTAGAGTAGTATGCAGTATAGATGTATCTTTCTGCAGCCACTAGCTTTAACTCTAGTGTCTGACAGTCCTAAGATTTTGATAGTTCATCTCTTCACTTTCTCTTAAAGATCGTCCGATTTGTTTCCCCAAGTTACAGACATTTATTGTTCCAAATTTAGTGGTTTACGTATGATATTGATTGTTGTCATCAGATAACTCTTTGTTTCCTAAAAGCATTTTAGTTCTACACTGTCAGTCTGCTAGACCAGTCACAATGTTGTTTTAGATTCTCCAAATGGTTAAACCGTGTTCTAATCTATCACATTCAGAAAATAAATCACATATTACATTTAGAAATCACTGAAACACTGAACTTTGCTTATCTTTAAGCAAGCAGAGATGGCAAGCAACCATCCCACGTCATAACTGGAAATGGAATATTCAAGTGGCATTTATTCACAAATACTTGGGAACCTCTGATGACGTGGCAAGAGACCAGTATTCGAAGTAAACACACAACAGGAAGGGAGTTAATTAATAAAATATTTGTTCTGGCAGCAGTTACCTTATCTTGTTAATGTGAACATTTCTGTCAAACATCACAAGAAAACATGGATGAAGGATTAGAGGCAAACTAATTAAATGTAATGAAGAAAAGGAACACGTCAATCATGACTCTTTATTAGCAAGAATAATTGCCTCATAGTTGCAGATTAATTACGTGCAGACGATAGTAACGTAGTTCATAAGTCGTGAGATTTATCTCCAAGGTTGTCTGAATAAGGTTGAGGCGACATGGCTATCTGAACCAAGACCTCTTTTATTTTTTTATGTTTGTACTATAGTGGCCCACGTGTGTGGGTTTATAATCTCGTTCATACGAGGAAATGCATCAATAATGTGTGAGAACACTCACCATACATAAACATAAAAAGAGGGATAAGACAAGGATGTATTTTATCATCCAGCCTATTTAGCTTCTACACAGAAAATATCTTTAAACAAATAGAAGAAATGGCAGACTTCAAAATCAGTGGGAAAATAATAAATAAATGAAATTTACAGATGACACAGACCTTGTAACAGAAATTGAACAAGAACTACAAAGAATAAGATCAGGTAGATACATAAAGTAAATAATATGGACTAGATATACACATTCAAAACAATGAGAATCAGCAAAATCACAGAAGAACAGGTGCGAAACATTGACGATGTATTTTCATACGTGAAGAGAAACTACAACAAGTAGAACATTATCAATATCTCGGACACATAATCACAAATGGTGGTTTGACACGTGTCAAACTTAATCAACAGAGTGCAATTTAACTTGTTTCGAATATAAGTTTGTGTAGTTGGAGGTTTACATAAACAAGAAATAAAAATTATAAAAGGCTACATCTATTCTATATTAATGCACGGGTTCAGAAACATGCAAAATGAGCAAACAAGTAGAAGATAGAATTGATGCCTATGAGATGTGGATATTGCCTACGAAAAATAGGGTGAACGTCATGGATAGAAAAGAAAACGAACAAAGAGGTTATAACAACAATTGGTATGAAATTAGAAATATTAAAGGAAAATCAAGAACAAAGAAATAAAAGATTTTAGACTTTAAAAGACAAGATCATCTTGTTGAAGACCTTACTTGAAGGTAAGACCTTACTTGAAGGTAAGACCTTACTTGAAGGTAAGACCTTACTTGAAGGTAAGACCTTACTTGAAGGTAAGACCTTACTTGAAAGTAGAATAGAGGGAAAGCAAACAAGAGGTAGGCAGAGAAACAAGAGCAATAGAAACACTATTATATGGACATGTTACAGTCTAGCAGAGTGCAGTGCGATACAGAGGATGCCGGAGGTCAGTTAAAGAAAACAGCGAATGGTCATATATTTTTTTAATTGTAAAAACCCAAGAAATAAAGAAGTAATTCTCGAATTTCTTAGACCATGATCACCAACAACAGATGACCAATGAGCAAATTCAAAAGAAGCATTTACACAGGATGATTTTCGAGTGTTTCATTGGTCACTATGTATATTTTTTGTCTCACCTGTCATTCCATATCAACGAAATACACAGAAATAATGGAAAACATGACGTAAAGGCGTGTTTTTATTCTGCTCATTGGTCATCTATTGTCGAGGGTAAGTCTTAAACTGTCTACATAAAGCATTTTAGACTAACTTCTTAAACTGTCTACATTAAATATTTTAGACTAACTGCTCATGGCTTCAATATCCATTGGCACGGATATGAACAGACCATCAACAAATATTGTAGTTATATGGATACATATATTTACACAATTTACAAATATATATTCTACGTACGTCATTATAATATGGAAAATGTAACCAGCGTACACACAAGATATTGCTAGATTAAGATGTATTGGTAAAATCAATTTTTTTGTAGCGTGCGGCACTGTACTATTAAGCTACTCGCCAGCCAACAAGCATACCCGGGTTTCAAGTCAAATGTACGGAGGAAATCTCCAAAGATTCGTGTATTATGCAGCTGCCAATTGTGGAGAATATAACCTCATCACACAAAAGGAACCAAGAGCTAATCGCTTGTGAGTCACAAGAAAAAAACAACATACTATTCTACAGTAGAGGTTGCTTCCTTGTTATCATCCAGACAATTTGTAAACATGAATATACAGTCCTGTGAGGACTCTGTTGTATCACAAACCTATTTACCTATATGCTATATAATTATTACCTAACCTATAATTCACGAAGACAGAACACAATACTATATAAACATATGTCATAACAGTGAATAAGTAAATGTGTGCTACAAATACAACCTCTACGCATAAAAATGTGATTTAAAAACAGTTCTAATAAAATGAATAAAGACTTAGAAAACGGTTGACGTTTCGATCTGTGATCGTCGTCATATAATAAAGCATATAATAATAAGAAGGCAATGAATAATACAGAAACACTAATTAATTTAGAAACATCTTAAAAAAAGAAAAATGAACAGCCCGTTAGCGTTCTGACACAGGACAGAAGGCAAATAGTTATTTGTAACGCATATTTGTATTACTGTGGTCCATAGTTGATTTCTGGAGCTTTTTTTGGATAAATATATGTAAATATAAGTATAATCTTAACTCTGCTAAACATGTCACTTAGGAATCCATATATTTTTGATGTAGGCCTATGCATGTTCGAAGTACCAGATCCCACAATTTTAGAACCGTTGGGTATGATATAGGATATTTGAAGCATGAACAATATTAACATTTAGTGATATGATATTAATATACAATATTGGACGGAGACATATTTATATAGTTATATTTAGCAATGGTCTCATAATCTCTATAACAATCATGTTTTACAGAACAAATTAAGCTGGAAGAAATGGGAAAACATGCTAAACATAGAGCAACAGAACTCAAAGCTAGAAGGGCTGTTCATAAATTACAACAATAAATAGTGGAGGGTTGGGGTCTAAAAATTTGAGTAGTTGACTAGAGCGGGAGTGGGGGAAAGGGGTTTGATAAAAGTTGACGTCTACAATATGTGTTTCTTAAACCAATTAAATTACTTGAATTCGAAAAAGAAGTTCTAATGCTAGACTTGTTCTGCAAACAACTGTAAACCGGTTATAACGAATTGATTCGGACCGACAGGATAACTGCGCAATAACTAAATTTTGTTACTGTGTATATACAATTATTATTATAAGTTATATCCCTTGCAATTATTAACACGTTATGTCCCTTATATAATGTTTTATTAACACATTATGTCCCTTGTATCTTGTAAGGAAGGGTATCTAGGACCAGAGAATGGTGCCTTAGGTCCTAGTGGGAAGGAACGGTATCTAACACCAGATAATGGTGTATCAGTTGCTCGTGGAGAAGAATTCTTTAGTCACCTGCAGTTTAGTTAAATTAGTCAAGTAAAGTAACTCATAGCATTTATTAATATCGTAGGGATGCGAGATGTTAGCGATGGCTCTGCAAATGAGGGCGGTAGCCATCTCCTCTCCCTCGCAATCTTTACTTCGCGGATTAATCCGGTACCCATTTAAGGCTGGGTCGACCAGGGAGCAGTTGCGATCTGAAACGATCTGAAGCGATGTGATCTAAATTAGTAAAATCATCTATACATTTCACACCTTAGTGATAGGACGTGAGAGGTATGCACTGAATAATAATTTTTTTTTAAGGAGGAGTGAGTATGAAACGGTATACGTTCAGTAATGTTATATTAGTAGTTATTAAATATGAGTGTACTAGTGTACTTTTGAATAAATAAAATGGCCTTTCAATAAGATTACATACAAGTAGTGTTTTAAGACTATGCAAATGGTTTGTCTATAATAATACAATCCAGTTTTATATAACAGTACATAGGTTCACCTTATAACAGTACATAGGTTCACCTTATAACAGTACATAGGTTCACCTTATATTAAAAAATATACTAGTGCGTTTTCTATTTTAAAAATATACAAGTTGGCTTTCCATAAAAATACAACAACAAAATAACAAATCACACAAATAGGATTCATACAAGAAAACATGATTGAAATTCATATAAGCAAGTCTTTTTATAATAATATAAGAAATGAATTCGTGTTAGAAAGTTTACTACTAGAACACAAAGGTAGGCATTTCTACAAGAAACTAAACGTAGGCAGTATGCTCATGTCTATTTACAAGAGAACACACGTAGACTTCTGTTACAAACACATATGCATAGGTTCATTTCAAGAAAACGCATGTAGGCTTTGTGTAAGCATACTTCATGTAAGCATGTTTCATGTAAACAAGTCTCCTATAAAAAGGATTCATGCAAGCAGGTCTCCTGCAGTTCCATGTAAGCAGGTCAAAAGACATCATATTTTCTGTATGAGGTCCCATGTAAGCAGGTCTAAAGAAAGCATATTTTCTGTATGAGGTCACATGTAAGCAGGTCTAAAGAAAGCATATTTTCTGTATGAGGTCCCATGTAAGCAGGTCAAAAGAAAGCATATTTTCTGTATGAGGTCCCATGTAAGCAGGTCTAAAGAAAGCATATTTTCTGTATGAGGTCACATGTAAGCAGGTCTAAAGAAAGCATATTTTCTGTATGAGATCCCATGTAAGCAGGTCAAAAGAAAGCATATTTTCTGTATGAGGTCCCATGTAAGCAGGTCTAAAGAAAGCATATTTTCTGTATGAGGTCCCATGTAAGCAGGTCTAAAGAAAGCATATTTTCTGTATAAGGTCCCATGTAAGCAGGTCTAAAGAAAGCATATTTTCTGTATGAGGTCCCATGTAAGCAGGTCTAATGAAAGCATATTTTCTGTATGAGGTCCCATGTAAGCTGGTTTCATTTAAGAGTCTTCATTTAAACATATCTTCTTCAGAAGGTCTCATGAAGGCAGGTTCCAGGTATGCAGATCTCATGTAAGCAAGTTTCATGTGAGCAGGTCTTTTGAAAGCAGGTCCCCTGAAAGTTGGTCTCATGTAAGTAGGCCTCCTGTAAGGAGATTTCATGTAAGTAGGTTTCCTGTAAGCATGTTTCATTTAAGTAGGTCTCCTGTAGCATGATTATACGTGTAGTCTTACGCATGCACCCATAGATTGCCTGAAACTACTTTGCTGCTGCTTCTACGCACAATCTTGAACATAAACTCATCAGACTTCACTACAGCTATTACACACAAGCGCGCGCGCGCCGCATGAACACACACACACACACACACACACACACACACACAGAGCTTAGGACAGAAACATAGGATGTATTTATCATTTTCAATTACAGTTCCATTGCTATCCCCCAATATTGTTCTGCTTTCTCCGTGCTATCTCTTATCGTCTACTACCCATCGTAGAGCAGTTCTAGTAAAGAAGATATCTTCTATGCGTAATAAATATTTGATCCAACGCCAGCGTCTCTCACCGGTGACGGTACTTATGATTTGTCCAACAATATTATCAATATATTGCTGAAGCCGAAAGGGCTGAAAAGATTAATAACCCTTCACCAGTCATGCAAGTAGTAGAAGGTGATTAAGGAAGTTGAGTGTGGGGTTAATTATCCCACCACATGAACTTTATTGTGATGAAGCCTGCTGATCACCTATACATAGACTGTTAAGATAAAATTAACTCTTTTATCATAAGCACGCTTTTACAGACTTTCTATATAGAAACAGAAAGAAAGTCACACAATCTATCTTTATACCAATATTGTGTTATCAATGTGAGTCGTGGACACTAACTTACGGACAAAAGAAAAAAAGAATACTATATGTGAAATGATTTGTCTAAGAAAAGCAGCAAACAGAACATGAAGAGATCTGTTCATTGTGAGGAATGAAGAGATTGCAAAATATATGAGAATAACACCTGTGCTTAAATTTATGGAAAATCTGAGACTTACATTGTTTGGCCACTTAATGAGAATGAACCCTTACTGGCCAGCAGCAAGAGTATACAACATGAAAATAGAAACAAGAGGCAGAGGATGAACAAGAGGCAGAGGTTGAACAAGAGGCAGAGGTTGAACAAGAGGCAGAGGTTGAACAAGAGGCAGAGGTTGAACAAGAGGCAGAGGTTGAATAAGAGGCAGAGGATGACCAAAAATGTGAATTGAAGTAGTTAGCGACATTCTGAGATTACTGCATACCAGTAGTATTGCATACCGATATTACTGAATACCAGTATTACTGCATACCAGTATTACTGCATACCAGTATTACTGCATACCAATATTACTGCATATCAGTTTTACTGCATACCAGTACTACTGCATACCAGTATTACTGCATATCAAGTGACAAGACCTATCATAGTCTGAAAATCAATCCTGTGCTGTCTTTCAGAAAAATCAGAGATAATATAATATACGGACAGACAGAAGGATAGATTAGATATAGATGGGCAAATGTCAACACCCGTACCCCAACCCAACGATTTTTCACAGAAGGCCATCTAGTTTGTTATCAAAAAGAAGAACTGACACATGAACATGCACACATCTCATATTAAATAACCCCCCCCCCCCTTTGAGGATACTGTATCTGCAGCCCTGTGTATTGGTCAATACTCTGAGCAGGCAGTACAGACCATAGTACAATAGGAAGGTGGAACTTGAAATACAACAATTGCTCTTTGATAACACCACAGATGATGATGGTGTTATATACATTGACGGCTCTGTGAATCCCGGTACAAACCAGAATGGTCGTGAGTAGGAGGGGGGTATAACAAAAGCAGGAGGTCGAACTATAAAGGAGCAGAATGAAGCAGAACAATAACATCCAACATGAGAATGAATGAAAATTTCGGCAGTTAGCGGAACTTAAATCTATTCCCAGCACAAACATTGCAAGCTATAGTTGATACAGACTCTATCCATGCTAAGAAATATCCAGTGTTGGAAAAAAATATCGAAACTGGAAATTGGTGGGGGATTGGGTAGCACTAGGCAAATATCAAAGTGAACGGAAATAGGTACAAGTGTTACATAAGCTAACTACTATGTTTTCTCCTATTTTGTTTGACTCTTTCAGCTTTGATCGTTCTTTTCAATATGACATGTATCTTATCTTTTTTTTTTTAGGGGGAGGGGGGGGGTAGTGTATCCTATTTAGAATGTAGCCATGAACACATCATTCTTTAGCTGTAGTGATTTTCTAGGCAATCAATATATATATACGTTCAGTAGTTTACAATTTCTCTCTGAATGGTACGGTTTCACAGTTGCCTGTGGTGGGGGATCGAACTCGGTACCTTGCTGTCACAGACGCACTCTGTACCACGCCGCCACAGAACCGGACATGTATCTTTTACACCAATTTAATCTATTCCTTTTACCATCTGATATTTGCTTGTTTATGTTCAGTAGATTGTTTATTTTATTTGTTGTCTTTTGTCCTGATGATGTCAGTTAGTCGAAACTTGGTCTGTCGCTGTGTCTCATTGTTAGCTTGCTTTATTGAACAATATTAGTACATTTGTACTTATTTCTGTTCATTTTGATGATTGTTAGAAATATCAAAAATCTCTGGCTCAGACATGAGTGGGTGCATTACATTTCATGCTCTGATTTTTGAAGAAATATCCAGACTTATTGTACTAGATATGCTGGGGTTTCTGGCAATAAAAGAACCGACACATTGGCGCACATATCCTAGAAGAATTAGTTATGGACAAGAATGACATATTCATATTTTTTCTACATGAACATTTTCTAAATGAGGACAATATATTGGAGGGAGATATGATTATCAGAATTAAATAATTTAAAATTAATCCCTGCGTGAGCAGAATAGGTGACTTAATGGGTGCGTTAACCAGTCAGTTAGTTCCTCTGTTGCCAATTTTGGCACTTAGGGCGGATATCATATTTCTCTATGCCATTCTCCATTGGTCAGTTGCCAATGATAGCAGGTCTTGTGCATTTATGCTTGTTGATTTTAATTCATTCATAAATGTTCTTCTGATCGTTGTTTTTGGTCTTCCTTGATTTCTTTTGTCCACATGAAGACTTAACCAGTGAGTTACGGGAAAGTACACTCGTTATTATGTGCTGGCAAAGACCGAGCACTTATGGGTTTGCCAAGAGTGTGCCAACGTCGTCTCAGATGTAATCGACTATGCTATTTGAATAATACAGGAGGCATCCCTATTGGTTATCTTTGTCATGTTTATCTTGAAGAGTTTTGTCACAGATTTTATGTTATAATTTTTCCTGCTACAGACAGATACCGTACAATTTCTCCGTCAGCTGCATCTGGAGTAGTTTTTCTTAGTTAACGCTCTATTAGTTTCATGTCTTCAGTGACACTAGGACCAGTCGCTGCGCAATAGTTAGGGATCTTCTTTGACTAAATACTTTGTTTGTCATCTTCCAATTGCGTGTTATATTTTACAACCGCAGATGGCGCTGGAAGAGATTTAACCTCATGGAATGGATGCAATAACAGCTTAAATTTAGAGGTTGCCGATGTGATCCTATCAATATAACCTGTATTGTTTCGAAGATTACATAATAACCGCTTCTAACATTGACAGAACATGACATGCCCTCACAGTACTTGACCCCACATGACTTAACCACACAGTGTTTCCCTGTAACCTCGATGTTGTTACAATGAACGTTTCACACATTTTCTATAACCACACTCATCGTGAGTTTATCCTAGAAACACTTTTATAAATCGTCGAATGTCACTTAGCGTTTATTTACAGATCCTGTTAGAAATGTTCTGTTATATTTCCTTGTTGCTTGTTGTATGACTATGGTGATATTATTTCTGTGTGTCCTAATTCTTTTAGAATACTTTTTTCCAGATACAATTTTAGGAGGCCTCATATTTCCTGCCCAGAAGCTCAGCAAGAAGTGCCCTGTGGAAAATACCAGAAATTATAAATAAGCGTTGCAGATTGTAGATTAAATAGTCACATGCCCCGTCCAAACTAGGTATAAGTTACAGTTTGATTGATTGGTTGCTATCCTCAGGAATTGCGAGTACAATGCTCTTACATCCTATGTGCAGTGGAATGGTTTCTCAGAGTTTCTTTCATATCCAGGAAACTTCAACTTCTTTAATGCCTATTGAAGAACCCATCTACTCAGAAGGGGTGTTGCCTCTGTTATAATCAAAAAGTAACTTATTCCTATGTTGAATGTGGCGTGCCTCTACCAAATCCACCAGTAAACAACAAACAAGCAAAGATAACAGCCTGTGTGTAGAGAGACCAACCTTTCAGTGGTGTACATGTGCTTTATCTAGCAGGTTGCATTGAGCTTACTAAATTATGTCGTTTAACGTTCCGCATACTGTTTACATGTATACATGACTGAGTATTGATTATTTATAATTATGTCAGTTTCAAGTTGTATCTACTGTCATCTATACATGACTGAGTATTGATTATAACTATGTGTATTATATAATTATTTACTTTTTTGTATTTATTCTCAAACTCCCGCTAGATCTTTCTTATAGTTGGATAATGATCCTACAAGACTTCTGACAGGATGTTGTCCAGAGAACGGAAATGTGACGTGTTGCAGTTTTATTTAAGCAAATAGCCCGATACATCTGACTTCAGCGTCGATAACTAATGCGTTCCGTATTTTCACTGCTTTTGGCTTCCACTAAATGGTGGATGTCTGTAACCATATTGCTGGTATAGTAAACCAGTCGTACGAGAGACCGATTTATTGCTTTGCCATCGACATAGTAACAGATGTCTACAAATTTACTAATAAAATAAATCAACATTTCAGTTGTATTTTCAGCTTTCATTCTCAAACTCCCACTGGATCTCTCTTGTAGCAGGACACATTCTCACACTTCCACTGGATCTCTCTTGTAGCAGGACACATTCTCACACTTCCACTGGATCTCTCTTGTAGCAGGACACTTTCTCAAACTCCCACTGGATCTCTCTTGTAGCAGGACACATTCTCACACTTCCACTGGATCTCTCTTGTAGCAGGACACATTCTCATACTCCCACTGGATCTCTCTTTTAGCAGGACACATTCTCACACGTTCACTGGATCTCTCTTGTAGCAGGACACATTCTCATACTCCCACTGGATCTCTCTTTTAGCAGGACACATTCTCACACTTCCACTGGATCTCTCGTGTAGCAGGACACTTTCTCAAACTCCCACTGGATCTCTCTTGTAGCAGGACACATTCTCACACTTCCACTGGATCTCTCTTGTAGCAGGACACTTTCTCAAACTCCCACTGGATCTCTCTTGTAGCAGGACACATTCTCACACTTCCACTGGATCTCTCTTGTAGCAGGACACATTCTCATACTCCCACTGGATCTCTCTTTTAGCAGGACACATTCTCACACGTTCACTGGATCTCTCTTGTAGCAGGACACATTCTCATACTCCCACTGGATCTCTCTTTTAGCAGGACACATTCTCACACTTCCACTGGATCTCTCTTGTAGCAGGACACTTTCTCAAACTCCCACTGGATCTCTCTTGTAGCAGGACACATTCTCACACTTCCACTGGATCTCTCTTGTAGCAGGACACATTCTCATACTCCCACTGGATCTCTCTTTTAGCAGGACACATTCTCACACGTTCACTGGATCTCTCTTGTAGCAGGACACATTCTCATACTCCCACTGGATCTCTCTTTTAGCAGGACACATTCTCACACTTCCACTGGATCTCTCTTGTAGCAGGACACATTCTCAAACGCCCACTAGATCTCTCTTGTAGCAGGACACATTCTCACACGTCCACTAGATCTCTCTTGTAGCAGGAGACATTCTCACACGTTCACTGGATCTCTCTTGTAGCATGACAAGAGAGATTCTACTAGATTTCCAGCAGGATGTAGTCCAAGTCTAGAACAGGCAGTATTACATCCTGTTTTGTATCGTTTACACTGTATCCTGGCCACTTTCATCAAAATGAATGCTTACCATGGAAAATATTACTTGACATGTTGTTTCTGAATCGCCATGAACCTGGCCACAGACTTGAACAAATGAATAATTTAAGATGCGATATCTTATAAAAACTTTTTTTTAAAAATGTGTATTGGTCTGGGGAAACACGTGTCAGTTCATACGTGCTTGGGTCGATAACCTAGTACAGGCCATTACTTTTCAAATGCTGTCGAATTTAAAGAATTAAGTCATACTACATGTCACATCGCCAATACAACTTGAACACTGTGCTTCTCATTACGTGAAGTCTATAGCTAGCTCAAACACTGGACTTCCCTTAGCGTGAAGTCCCGAGCTAGCTCAAACACTGGGCTTCTCTTAGCGTGAAGTCCCGAGCTAGCTCAAACACTGGACTTTTCTTTACGTGAAGTCCCGAGCTAGCTCAAACACTGGGCTTCTCTTAGCGTGAAGTCCCGAGCTAGCACAAACACTAGGCTTCACTTTACGTGAAATTCCGAGCTAGCTGAAACACTAGGCGTGTCTTTATGTGAAATTCCGAGCTAGCTCAAACACTGGGCGTGTCTTTATGTGAAGAACCGAGCTAGCTCAAACACTGGGCTTCTCTTTACGTGGACATTTAGGATTTTACGTTAGGATTAAAAGATAATCTCACTAATCACTGTGTCACGGAAATCGATACGGGTATATTTTATAATTGAACTTTTTAAAAAAGGCCAGCATTGTTCTTTTATTTATTCATGGTTTTTTATTAGCAACCAGTAAAATCCTGAGCGTTAACCAAAGTCGAGCAAAAAATAGAAACACTGCTATCTGCCAATTCATGTCATAGGCGTTGATGAACTATATTATGTGGATAGAGTTAGTTGGCACACCCCATTAGCCAAGGTGACCCAAAAGGTATGCTGAAGTCGTATGTATTCATATATATGTATAGGCAAACACATATATACAAACACATATATAAACATATATAAAAACGTATATATGCAAACATGTCAGTCTGTCTTGTCCTCTCTTACCTTCCTTCTTCTTCAGATTTCCTCCGACCTCTGTCTTCCAGGACTGTCCTGTTTTTCTCATCTGAACTCGAACTCATAGATGTTTTGTTAGTATTGTTACCCTCTGCTCCTCTGTCTTTACCATCGCCACCATCCAGGGCAGCTCTATTAATACAATGAAAGAAATTGTATTTAGACATTAGAATTGAAAAACATTTTGGAATCTTTAGAGCCTACACATGGATATCTATATATAAAAACATGATAACTATTGATGTCACAGTAAGGGGCTGTTGTTATCAATAACTAACGGGATTTTCCGTTTAGTATTTACCTAGTATTACAGTATTTCTTTCAACATCGACGTCACATTATGGAAGTATGTCGCTTAGAATCGCCATGTATGGCGCACCAACGCCATGGGAGGTGCTTGCATCGGCTAGGAACAATTAAATTACAGATGCTCATAGAAACAATGCTGCCCAAAAAGATAGAACAACAGTCACACAGACTGTTCTAATCATACGTCTCACATGTGACAGGGAATTCTATACCAGGATTGGATTTCTCTGTCATCTCCGCTCACATTAGAGAGATTCAACATCACAAGTCTGATACTGTTGTCAGCATTGACTACTATAAGTGGATTTTAATTTACCACGCCATTCTCTAGAATATTCTGATCTTACACAGCATCATTCATTTTGGCTGATACAACTTACCAGTTATTGCAACTTATCATTTATTTCTGTGTGTATACGTTTCGTCGCTAGACACTGAAAAGGACAGAGAAGGCAGGATATACCGACACAAATGACTCAGCGTGAGATCGGGGCACGAGACCTGCGTAGAATATACAGATACAAATGACGCTGTGTGAGATCAGTACATAAGACCTGTGTAGAATATACGGATCAGCGTGCAAAACTGTTTTGGAAAATATGTATAAGGCATGCACAATAGGGAACTGGAGAAAACTACTAAAGCACAGTTAAATAGAGATAGGAGACCTTCACACTATTCACTAACATTGGCTGTTTCTTGCTTAATATTTCTTGATATTGGCTGACAAAACAAATTCTACACCAATAACCAAATGAAAAGACAATGATTTAGTGTTAAGAACATTCAATGTGAACGATGCATTTTCTCTTTATATTCAAACTAGAAAACACTTGTTTTTTTATCACATTGCCGTAGGCGATTATAAATATCCACACTTTATAGTAGTCAAATTCTGTTATAACAACTTGGCCCGGACCAATAAAATATGTATGTAATAACAGAAATGGGCTATATACAGTACAAACAATACAGAATAAATATCACTGAATTATGAAAAACGTGTTGTTACAAAGGAAAATGTGTAATAGAAGATTTCAAGAATACTCTTGCATCCACTCTTGTATCCATCGTCACCAATATAGAGGGGGTTCCATTGTATTTTTAGGTAGGATCGTTGTCGACTCTTTGTCATGCCAAGATGTCAGATTATTATTTTCCCATGTTTTCCTCAATCTTTCCTGTTGCATCTATGTTTTCCAGTCTCACTGTTTATGTACTAGTTTTCCAGACCTCCCTGTCTAGGTTCTAGTTTTCCAGACCTTTGTGTCTAGGTTGTAGTTTTCCAGACCTCACTGTCTAGATTGTAGTTTTCCAGACCTCCCTGTCTAGGTTCTAGGTTTCCAGACCTCCCTGTCTAGGTTGTAGTTTTCCAGATCTCCCTGTTTACAGTGTAGTTTTCCAGACCTCCCTGTCTATGTTCTTCTTTGGAAAAACAGTTTGTCTCTTTCTGCTACCATACATTAACCGCCATCTCACATTTGACTCTTTCAACACCTTCTCATTTGACTCTTTCAACAGTTCCTCATTACACTCTTTCAACACCTCCTCATTAGATACTTTCAACACCTCCCATTATACTCTTTCAACATCTCCTCATTAGAGTTTCTCGCTGTCAATGAGACTCTCATTATTCTTCTATAGAACCACATCTCTGTTGACTCTAAATTTCCACTATCATATTTATTGTAGGAAACTCGTCTCCATGTTAGAATATGTTATATAGATTTGAACAACTCTAGTGAAACATACTAGCATGTTAGCTTGGAAAACTAGTGGTGGAAGCTATGGTTGATGGTGACAGGGGAGAAATCTGCTCAATGTGACGATAGACACAAGAATGGTGGAAGATATGGTTGATGGTTCAAGGCGAGTTATTATTTTGTACAAAATAATTCTTACAACTGACGGGAATTGAACCAGGTCTGTTCTAGCAGCACCGAATCGCTTTGCAAAACAAGTAAACAGGTTTTCCGTACTTGACCAACCACATCCCCCAAAAAAGATGTGGCGTTTTATTATGTGTTGGTTACAAAACGCCCACTGGATATCTCTTGCAACTGGATAATTATCTATTAGATTGCCAGCAGGATGTAATTCAGAGAACGGAAATGCATCGTGTCACCATTTTCTTTGCGCCAATGGCCCGGCACATCCTAATTCAACATTGCTTACTGTAAAGGAACTTCGGGAATATGTGTTCACCACCAACTGCTAAAGTGACATGATAAACAGAGGCATTCTCTACCAAAGATGGGCAACATTTCTGAAGGGCAACCTATTTGGAAGGCAACTATTTTGGTGGGCAATTTGTGTTTGGTGGGAAACTTTGTTTTTGGTGCGTAAACGTCTTTGGTGGGCAACCTTTCTGGAGGGCAACCTTTCTGGAGGGCAACCTTTCTGGAGGGCAACCTTTTCAATTATACTGGCTGGATTGAACTTCTCACGTGCATACGGGACTAAAAAAGATTTATTTTATGTTTTCTCGTTGAGTTCTTGTAACTCTGTGTTGTTGAGGCTTGAAAGGAGAACAAATAATAGTGACACCGTTATATGATATGCATGTCGTAAGAGGCAAACAGTGCAGTTATAGTGGTGGAGTTGGCTGTCCCATCCGATTGTTGGTCGAAGTGACCCTAAAGCCATGATAAAGCCGGATGTGTCAGGATGGTGGAAATATCACAACTAAGCTGCAAACTATGACACAATGAATTCTTCCTTCCAAACTAAGTCCTGCTAGTCTGCAAGAGTTTGAGAATGAATGTAAAATGAGACTAGTCAGTTTTTCCTAAACACGAGGTCATTGAACATAATTCATGTAAATCAACTTAGCAGGCCAGTAAATGTGGCTTGGTGGGCTGTATATTGCACAAAATTGCACAAGAAGTGACATAATAAGTAACAAACCCATCTGAACTAAGTAACAATCTTACCTGACCTAAGTCAAAAAATCACCAGGACTACATATAACACTCACTTGGACTAAGAAATAGACTCACCTGGACTCAGTAACTCACCTGGCAGGTTTTAAAATAGTATCAAGTTCTGCAGCCAGGTGTCGTCTCAGATATGACTTGGAAGGTGGAATACCCAGAATAGACGCAAGTGTGTCTGCATTGAACGATGGTTCTAGCACCATAGCAGCTCCATGCAGACCACTTTCTGCTAGGTTCTCACAGTATTCCTGGCAGACATTGAATGAGACCAGTAAAATGAGCCTGAGCACAAAATGGTAGATGATGATGAAATATGCCCTTACCTGTGGGCAGGTAGCTCCTACCAGCTCCCTCATCCTTTCTGACAGAAGTATACCTCCACACCAGTTGTATTACCGAAGTTGTATTACACTCAAATACATAAGGTTCGCTGTCGTAAAGGCATGATTGTATTAGGGCTGTTTATGGATGCATGCTAAGTCCCCAAAGGGAGACATCTCAATGCGGCAGTATCAAAGGATAATCACGGTCTATCAGCAGTGCAACATATACTTTTTGGGCCATATATTTCATATTTTCGCATCAGATCTGTGGACTCATTTGCAGGGATGGCACACATAGAATTTCCCTGCAACTTCGAGTCTGAAGAAATGTGCAATGTTTTCTGACTTACATCTCTCCGACATCCATAGGGATCATTCTTCTTCTTCTTCTTCCAACAAAGTGGTGGCCCTAAGCTATAGCTTGTTCAGCTTTTACGTAAAACCGGCACTGTTTATAAACTAATGAATCACGCGGCATTCTTTCCAGATGACGGAACCATTTTAGGGATCATTTGAAATAAAAATGTAAGACATTGAGCCAGTGACATCGTCTTTTCCACAAGTGACAGGCCGCGACACTAGTCAACATCAAAATTGTACCAGTAATGAAAACAGTCGTTCTAACTAATTTTGGGGTGCGGAAAATTAAAATAAAATGATATTAAAAATGTTTATTTGTTCTATTTAAAAAAAAAAATACATGTAACTTTACTTTTGTTCATATATATATATATATATATATATATATATATATATATATAAAGCACCAGCTGTGGTAGACTGAATTATTGATTCTGACCAATAAAAAATGTAACTAGAAGAATATGATGCAATCTTGCCTGGTATTACATCACTTTTGTGCATAAATATCTGGACTCCAAGCAATATTCAAGCACCCTCTCTGAAATAAATCCGGTACTGCGCGACAATGCCCTACCAGTTCGTTCCCAAATTGCCTGAATCATTTTCAGCTGCTTCCGATGATGGAAAGGAGGACATTTCTGCGGCATTAACATGATAAGACCCAGCATTTGAACAAACTATATCTACAAAACCCACACTTAATAACCCAAAGTGAACTGAATTATCTTGTAAGAGATCTGAATTTACCTAAGATCAAGGCGAATCTTCTGGGTTCCAGATTACAACAGTGGAATATTCTAGCAGAAGATGTTAAAATGTATGTGTGTGAGAACCGACAGATGCCGCATACTAAGTTTTTTTTTTTTAAAGTGACATGTGTGACACAACATTTCTGGTTTAATGGCAGCTCTCATGATCAATTACAACACGGAAGAGTGGAGACTTCTCATTGATTCTTCCAAGACACGTCGTAAATATTAAGCAACTTTTGAAGTGTATAAACTACGATTATCATCAGTGGTCACTATGTGGACACCTAAAAGTGGTAGCTCTGTTGCTTGGACTACAGGATGGATACACTAAGTATTGTTGCTATCTCTGTGAGTGGGTTAGTCATGCACAAAGTGACCATTACTTCAGAAGACATTGGGAAATCAGGCAATCATTACAGCGTGGCATTAGGAACGTTGAGTATCCAAAACATGACAGTAGCAAGATTTTGTTTCCACCCTTGCACATTAAGCTGGGTCTCATGAAAAACTTTGTCACGGCAATGGATAAAACCGATAATGCTTTCATAGACCTCTTCAGAAAATCTCCAAGACTGAGTGAAGCTAAAATAAGTGAAGGAATATTTGTTGGTCCGCAAATTCAAAAACCTCTTTGCGATGATGCCATTCTTTGCTTTTTGCATGGAAAGGAAAAAGAAACATGGCTAGCATTTAAGTCCGTGGTGGACAATTTTCTTGGAAACAACAGATCTGGCAATTACAAAGAAATTGTAGAAAACCTCTTTCTGAAGTATCAATGTCTAGGCTTCGACATGTTTAAAAAAATTCATTTCTGGATTTTTTAAAAGTCGAACTACGGAGCGGTCAGTGATCAACATGGTGAACGATTTCACCAAGAAATTGCTGTTATGGAGACAAGGTATCAAGGCAATTGTAGCCCCTCAATGTATGCTGATTACTGTTGAACTGTTGCAAGAGACACCTCACCGATTGACTACAAGAAGCAAGCAGAGAGCTCTAACAGCGATTGAATAATGACGGTAGGGATTCAACTGTGCCTACTTATATTTGATGTTGGCGTTACTCAATCTGTTTCTATAATTGGATGATTTAATATTGTGTAATGCTTATATAGAAGAATATGGATAACTTCATGGAAAGAGGACAAAAATGAATATAGATGTTCTAACAAGCTTTCAAAGATATTTGAAATGAAATAAAGATCAAACAGAATATCTTGAACACATGACACGATATGACACGACATGACACGTGACACGACATGACACGTGACGCGACATGATCTGTAACATGGTTGAAGATCTTACGTCAAAGTCAAGGGGAGTCGAACAAGAGCTAAGCTGAGATATAACTGGGAGAGAAACATCACGAGATGGACAGGTTACAGTCTAGCAGAGTGCACCACTAAAGCAAGAGACAGAAGATGTTGGTCTTCCGATACTGCCAATCTTCGTTGCGGAGAGTGGGGTTTATGAATGCATGTTTAGTCCCCGAAGGAAGGCATGTGCAATACACACTACTGGGCCAAACTAGCTCATCAACAGTTCAAAATTGTGTCATGACTTACAGTTTTTCTGCAATATCTGCTCCATTCCATCGGACACAATCGACATCTTTATGGCGTCTCGGTCACTTTGACTCTCCGCTATATCGGACATGAAACTCCACCCCCATAACCTTCTTAGTCGTGTCTTATGACATGCATGCAGGTAAAAATTGTTGCTATTCTTTGTTCCTCTTTCGGGCTTGCTAACACAGACGAAAAAATTATAACTTATGAATAAAATATAATTCTACCTAATGAGCATTGCATGAATGTACGCTAGAAATCAACAAAAATGATCTATCTAAAAAATTACCTATCTTTCTTGTTGATGTACTTACCCCAAGATCAATGCTGCAGATCCATTTAATCAATCTGTCATTTGTCCATACAATCAAATCTGTATCTTTATTCTCACACATGTTTCGACGCTGATAGAGCTTCTGTCAAAGCAAAACGAAATGATGATGATGAAGTAATCTATTTAGCTGTAAGCAGGCAGCTCTTGACACATGATGATGATTATGAAGTAATCTATTTAGCTGTAAGCAGGCAGCTCTTGACACATGATAATGATGAAGTAATCTATTTAGCTGTAAGCAGGCAGCTCTTGACACATGATGATGATGAAGTACTTCCTTTAGCTGTGAGCGGGTAGCTCTCAACCCATAGCCCTTTAACAAAAGTTCATGTCCTCTTGAGTTGAGTAATCGAGGTGACACCGGAACTTATATTTGTCTCAAATGAATGGTTGTGTTGGGGAGTTTATGGATGTTTCTTTATTCCAGGAGGTTCGTTAGTTAATCATCAGATCATCATCATTGCACTCCGGACAAGTCCATAGGTGCCCCAATCTCATATTCAGCCATGTCTTTCAGCACTTGGTCACTGATTGTTCCGGTTCTGCGCTGCTTTATAACTTTTCATTTAATTCATGTATGCCGCACTTTTCTTGGAACGCGACGTTCACTCCCAGTTCCTTCATTCTAGCCATAGATACGGAAGAAGAAATATACCCCATATCTTCCTATCGGTTCATATCTTCCTATCGGTTCATATCTTCCTATCGGTTCATATCTTCCTATCGGTTCATATCTTCCTATCGGTTCATATCTTCCTATCAGTTCATATCTTCCTATCGGTTCATATCTTCCTATCAGTTCATATCTTCCTATCAGTTCATATCTTCCTATCGGTTCATATCTTCCTATCGGTTCATATCTTCCTATCAGTTCATATCTTCCTATCGGTTCATATCTTCCTATCAGTTCATATCTTCCTATCAGTTCATATCTTCCTATCAGTTCATATCTTCCTATCGGTTCATATCTTCCTATCAGTTCATATCTTCCTATCAGTTAATATCTTCCTATCAGTTCATATCTTCCTATCGGTTCATATCTTCCTATCGGTTCAGCTATACGATCTCATTGAAAATACCATTACGGTCTATTGAACTGCCACTATGGACATGTTGGCAAGGCTGTCTGCTCTTTTATTTCCCTCAACACCCACGTTTCTAGGAAAAAAATTAAGTTAACTCTCTTCAGCACAGATATTGTCATCGACTCACGGCACTGGCACTGATGACATAGATAGCCTAAGTGAATATTTCAAAGTATACTCATAGAATCGGTCAGAAAACAGACACATGTAGCACTCTAGCACTCCAACCATATTATTGCCTTCATCACTGACAACACCTCCATCGTATTCCAGAAGGTAAGGCATTCCCAGTGTGGCAGTATCTCACATCATTAGATCCTTCAAGAGTGTAGCATTAACTACAAGACACATACATATACACAGATGGTTCGGTCAACAGAGAAACAAATAAGTGTGTATGGGGGTTTTGTTGCCTACAAGAATGGCAGGACGGTACATGAGAAATCACCTGCTTACTCCAACTACAACTAGCACAGAAATGGAAATGGAAGCGGTGGCTGCAACACTTAGGTGACTGAGATGTGAACTCCCACTGAGACTTCTCAGACTCCCAAAGCATGTTACTAAGTTGGTTGGTGACTGAGATGTCAACTCACACTGTGATACTCTCAGACTCCCACAACTTGCTAGGATAGACAGGTGCACGTTAAGAAAGGAATGTGTCACGGTACTGAACACCTCTCTTGTCCAAAGTATTACATGGATATACTGGCCTGGTCATGCGGGGGTCAGATGCAACAAAAGAGCAGACTCACTGGCGGGCAATGATGTTGTACATAGCACATTTTTGAAAATAGAGCGGATCTAATAATGTCAACATTGACTACTGATAATGGAGGTGATAACGTGAACATACACAGAGTAACAAACAGGCGGGTGACTAGGGAGTCAGGAGAGAGTCCTCTCTGGAAAAATCAGAAGATAACATAATCAACACCTGACTCATACTTTGAGTCTGCATACTCTTGGATGGCTGTTGGAACGAAGAGCGAGGCACTTATGGGAATGTTCCGTGTGCCATGATACTAGTTTCTAATAAAATATCAAATATCATTATACTTCTAGGCCAACTAGCCCTTCGTTCTTCCTTTAGCTTTATTGATCAATCTGCAGCGATAGTAGATCTGGCACTCCCTGCAACTTAGGAGTCCGTCACAGAATGTAAGATAGAACGTCGGTCTCACAACCATGAGTTCAAGCCAGTAGAAAAATGAGAGGTGGAGGGAGAGAGATTGGGGTGTTTGGAAGTCAGAACATTACTTGTGAACAGAACAATCAGAACAATCCCTTTATAGCGCATTCTGTTATAACACATTTCCCTCATCTGTGATGGCCAAGGTACTGAGTACAAATCCCGTCGTACTCAATTGTGTATCCAGACCGTTCAGTAAGCAATGGCACACTATTGAACGTATTCATATTGCCTAGAAAATCACTACAGTCAAACAAAAAAATGCTGGGTTGATAGCTACATTCTCAATATTTGATACCAATTGTGTAAATATAATTTTTTAAATATTGTCTGTACCAATTATATTCTATAGCAAACTTCTATTATTAAATACATATTGTATCAGTCCGAACCAAGTTATTATAATGGGATTTCACTGTACTAGAAATTTAGCCAAAGGATGGGTAAACCTCAGCCCACATTCACCATTTTTTGCTAAAAATTACAACCTTAAACCTTAACCAAGAAAGTGAGGGGATTATCAAAATGGGCGAACATAGTTTATTTTTAAAGGAACCCCACCTCCCTCTGTTTCAGCTTACTTAAGAAGTATTTGTGACCGTGCACATGTTCACAGGTTGAAACGAATACCGCTACTGGATTTTTAATGTTCACAAGTAATATAGGAAAATCATTCCTGTACGTGTCACGCAGTGGCGTCTGTTATGGCAGAGTCGCCTTGATTTCTATTACCTATGAGAAGACGATGAACTGACGACATTAAAGATGACTTGAATATGTCAATAGAAAATGCGATCCAAATAGTCCAAGACAGAGAAGGGTAGTGGGAGTTCATTGGGAAGACAACGTTCTGAAGAGAATACATCACATGAGGACATAAGAAGCCTTCTCTAATTAATTAATTGCAAAACATGCAGTCATGAGATTGTTTATTTTCCCTAGTCAGGATGTAGCCATCAACCCAGCATCTATTACTTGTAGTTATTTCTAGCCAATTTAAGTATCATGCGTTCAGTAGTTTGCTATTACTCCTGAATGGTCCTGATGTAGAATTGCCTGTGTCGGAATTTGAACCCATCACCTCGGCACAATGAGAGAGTCTCTATATTGAACCTTACAATAAAATGTAATCAGATGTAACATGTCCTATCTGATGTAACATGTCCTATCTGGTGTAACATGTCATATATGGTGTAACATGTCCTTTATGACATAGCAGCACATCTGATGTAACATGTCCTATCTGATGTAACATGTCCTATCTGGTGTAACATGTCATATATGGTGTAACATGTCCTTTATAACATAGCATCACATCTGATGTAACATGTCCTTTATAACAGCAACACATCTGATGTAACATGTCCTATCTGGTGTAACATGTCATATATGGTGTAACATGTCCTTTATAACATAGCATCACATCTGATGTAACTTGTCCTATCATGTAACCTGACACACGTTCTGCACCACGCTGCCACAGGGACACAGTTTTACTGTAAACATTACCATAAAATTACCCCACCCCCCAACCTTCAGTAAAAGAACATGTATTACTTCACATTTTGGCTACGCATGTGATTGCATCTGTGGGTCACACTAATGGCCCATTAGACAAACCACCCATGCAACAGTAAACCCTAATAGATGACAAGCTGTTATATTAACGCTCTCTTACGGAAGCTTTGTAGCATGCCATCTGTACAATTATAGACCCACTCTGAGTAGAAGGCTCTCCTTCAATAGGCATTGCATTAAGCCGAAAGCTGATATCGCCTGGTTATGAAAGAAAGCTAAAAAAAACCACCCCACTGCACATAGGAAGTAAGAGCTAATCGCTCGAAATTCCTGGGGTTATCAAACTCAACATCCTCCTCAAGTATGCCCTGCACTGGTCACACACGACATTACTCCTCTGGGCTGATCTGAATATTCATTGGCTGTCCACAAAAAGTATGCGGTGTTGGCCAACAAAAACGATAGATCAGTAGCATTTTTTACAATAAGTAACATTGTATGTGAATAGCAAGGAGAACATATCTAGAGCAGGATGTGGCTACTCCTGAATCCTGACCTCTTTGTTAAAGTCAATCCTCCTCAACAACTCGATAGCGTGGAGTATGGAGGATTGATGGAACTTGCGATGCACCGAGAAATGCTTCTCCAGGTCACGTCTTGTAAGTGTGTCCAACACATGACCATCACATAGTTGTTCTTCAAACACATCTGTGTACTGTGGGAGTCCTAGATCCACAAGAAATCGATGGGCGATCCACGTCGCATCCATTTCACTAGCCTTGGTGTATTTTCTGTGCCAAAATAGAGTATCAATTGATCTGGTCAATGATAAAATTAACAATATTTTTTACAGTCCTTTCTAAGGAAAAGTTCTGCAGAACCAGATATATATATATATATATATATATATATATATATATATATATATATATCTAATATAAACCTAAATCTAAACCTAATCTTATGTATCTAATCAAATCTTATTACTATATCTAACCGTATCTATCTCTATATAATCGTATCTAATCTAATATAAATCTACTCTAAATGTACTCTAAATCTAACATAAATATAATATACTAAAATCTATTATAAATGTAATATAAATCTAATTTAATTTAATATAATCTAAAATAAATGTAATAAAAATCTAATCTAATCTAATCTAATCTAATCTAATCTAATCTAATCTAATCTAATCTAATCTAATCTAATCTAATCTAATCCAATCTAATCTAATCTAGTCTAGTGTCTACTTTAGTCTATAATCTAGTCTATAGTCTAGTCTAATCTAGTCTAGACATAACTACTGTACACGACAAGGGACACACAGGATAGGCTGTACACATGGCAGTGAATACACAGGCAAATAAACACACAGGACAAATAGCAGAAAGTGAAAGGGACATACATGACATAGAAAAATAGGGCAAGCAAAACAAAGAACAAACACCACACAGTACAAGGCACACACATGATAGGAAATATACATAAAAAGGAACCTACAGGTTAAGGAACAGAAGGAGAATGAACAGTTAGACCAAGCAACATACAAAACAAGGAATGATCTCCTACCTACATCGTAAAAAGTCAAGCAACATACAAATATAGGAATGGCTGTCTACACATACGGTAAGAAAAATACATTAAAATATATCACAATGTTATTCTATCCACACGGTATGCAGGGGACATAAAAATATAAATGAGATATGTAGACAACTCACATTTCCTGTACATTTCTATGCTGTTCTATGGCAATCCTGAGTTTTCTACGGTGCATAGGATTAATAACTCCCAGAGCTGCACTCATTTCATTATCGCTAAGACCTAGCAGTACCTGAATACAAATGAAAAATGTGATACATGTATTAACTCTGACTGGACACCAGACCTCGTGTGACACATGTATTAACTCTGGCTGGACACCAGACCTCGTGTGACACATGTATTAACTCTTGCTAGACAGCAGATCTGGTAGTGTATTAACTCTTTCTGGACAGCAGTCCTCGTAGTGTATTAACTCTTGCTGGACAGCAGACTTCGTAGTGTATTAACTCTTGCTGGACAGCAGACTTCGTAGTTTATTAACTTTTGCTGGACAGCAGACATCGTAGTTTATTAACTCTTGCTAGACAGCAGACCTCGTAGAATATTCTTTAAAAAGCACGAACAAATTAGAGATCTAACATATTAGACTACAAAATTGCTGAGTATCAATCAACCAGAGATAACAGACAGAGAAGCGAGTTAGCAACCATTATATAACAAAATCCTAGGATAACTCACCATGTCAATATAATATAATGATGTGCTCCTATTTTAATGTAATGTATTACAATACAATACAATAACATACAATACGATACGATACAATACATTACAATAGAATACAATACAATACAATACAATACAATACAATACAATACAATACAATACAATACAATACAATACAATACAATATAATACATTACGATACAATACAATACAATATAATATTTATCGTAATAAATATACTGGAATAATGGAAATCAATTCTCTGAACATGGAAATATTCTATGTTTTTATTTAAGTAAGCACGCATACCTTTCCACTTTTAATGTTAGTCAGGCAGTTTTGTGCATACATAGGCATCGCCAGAGTAATCTCCAGCCAGGCCAAGACATGAGGTGCCCGCCATTCTTTCATGGGCATGTTCACCATCTTCTCTATGGTTGCTAGTTTCTCTTGGTAGTTATCCTGACTTAGCAAACAGAGCTTCTGGCTAGATTCTGAGAATACATATTTCATTAATTAGGCTGTATTCACTATACAGTAATGTTATGTTATGTTATGTTCCTCCAGGGCCATAGGCGGCGCATAGGGCAGAAACCATAGCTTTCCATTTCTGTCTTTGTGTTGCCAGGTCTTTCAATTGTTGCGTGTTGTTTAGGTTCATTGACATGCCTTCTCTATTAATGGTTCTTCGTAAAGTTTCTCTAGGTCTCCCTTTTCTTCTTACTCCAGGTGGCACCCAATATAGTGATTGCTGGGGAATTCTTAGGCTGTTCATTCTGAGAACATGGCCGATGTAAGTCCAACGCCTTTGTCTAATGAAGGAAGATATATAGGTTTGTTTGCTTTCCTCTCTTATAGTAGTGTTAGATTTAAAGTCACTCCACTTAACGTTCAGAATGGTACGTAGGCATTTGTTTTCAAAGGAGTCGAGTCTTTTATCTGTGGCTTTTGTGGCTTTCCAACTTTCGCACCCATATGATAGAATAGGGATGATGTTGGAGTTAAATAACTTGAGTTTTGTGGTGTTTCTTAGTGTTTGACGTCCATATGTTGCGTAGTTTATTGAAAGCACCCGCTGCAAGGGCAATACGGTGTAAAATTTCTTTTGATGAGTCTCCATCCAATGCTAGATTGGTGCCTAAATATGTAAAATTGTTGACTAATGTAAAATAAATATGTAATATTATGTAAAATACAGTAATATCATTTATAAACAATTTATTTGACATCTTTATTCTAGTACTTTCATACTTCCACATTGATGAATCTGACAAAAGTAGCAGTCAATCCCCATACTTCCACATTGATGAATCTGACAAAAGTAGCAGTCAATCCCCATACTTCCACATTGATGAATCTGACAAAAGTAGCAGTCAATCCTCATACTTCCACATTGATGAATCTGACAAAAGTAGCAGTCAATCCTCATACTTCCACATTGGTTACACTTTAATATCATCACTTCATACTTTCTTTATCCTCTATTCTCCTACCCTCAGCTGTTCCCTGTAGGAGAGTTTTAGAAAGGGATTAGTGCCTCATCACATGACGAACATTACACAAGTTTGTGACGTTTCACTACTGACATGGAACTGTGTACTGATCTATAAAAGTACTTATTTATAAAAATATCAATCGTGTTGATTGTTTATTTAGCGAATGGGAAGATACATACCGTCGCAGATAGAACTTTCTGCGTGAGAAAGATTTACTGAACGCCGAATGCGACTTCTGTTGAAGACTCTTGAGAAAGATCCAAAGCTTTTCTTTTTCTTTTTCATCGGTTTGGGCTCTAGCGGCAGATCAAAGTCTGAACTCTGGGTAAACCACTTGAACGCGGTTCCACTGGCTTCTATAGAGTCGGTGGTGCTGGTCGGGCTGCAGCTGATGACTGATCAGAAATGTATTCAGGTTACATTAATACCGATGATATCATTACATATAATGATGATGATGATGATGATGATGATGATGATGATGATGAGGATGCGGATGATGATGATGAAAAAATGTCACAAAAACGTTCATTTGCAATTCTTGTTTCTTATGTCATCGCCATGTGAGTTCTTCTCTGGCATTATTCTTTTTGATGAGGAAGTGTTTTCTGAGATTTTGCACGTTCCGGATGGCAATTTTACACAATTTTTTTACGTGCAATGTCTTGTGCTGAACAGTCTTCTATCCCAGATAAGACTTTTTTGAGACTTGAGTACAATATGAGGCGTGTACAGTTGTTTGTGTTTCTTTATTATGATCAGCAATAATTATGAGCATTTAGCTGTTACTTTGTATGTGCAATGTGTTGATTTCTGCAGAAATTTATATTATAAGTCAGAAGATTTCAGTGATGTGCTGTGCCTTGAGTGTCTGTTATCCATCTATTGATATGGTATATCCATACATTAATATGGTATATCCATACATTAATATGGTATATCCATACATTAATATGGTATATCCATACATTAATATGATATATCCATACATTGATATGGTATATCCATACATTGATATGATATATCCATACATTAATATGGTATATCCATACATTAATATGATATATCCATACATTAATATGATATATCCGTACATTGATATGGTATATCCATACATTAATATGGTATATCCATACATTGATATGATATATCCATACATTAATATGATATATCCGTACATTGATATGGTATATCCATACATTAATATGGTATATCCATACATTAATAAGTATATCCATACATTAATAAGGTATATCCATACATTAATATGGTATATCCATACATTATAAGGTATATCCATACATTGATATGGTATATCCATACATTAATATGGTATATTCATACAGTGAATTGATATATTTGCTGCAGAGTGATATCTTAGTTGATGGTGATTATGCTTACTATCTCCGGTTTGCAGCGTGCTTGGTTAAAATGAACATGGATCATGATTTATTGACTGACAGAACAGCTTCTCCTGTGGACCCAGCTGTAAAAATATACCTGGCATGAGTTACGGTAAAAACATTACCCACTACTGCTAGATGATGTGGCTTAGTACAGGAAGGGTTAGCTTCATCCCAGATGACAGGTTGCTGTCATGGAACCTGACTTTACCTATGCTAACCATAAAATGGTTGGTTTACTCCCAATAGTGCACTCATAGATCTAAACAGTGCAGTCGTTGATCTAAACAGTGCAGTAATTATTCTATAGTTTACTACCAACAGGGCACTCATTGATCTATAGTTTACTACCAACAGGGCACTCATTGATCTATAGTTTACTACCAACAGGGCACTCATTGATCTATAGTCTACTACCAACAGGGCACTCATTGATCTATAGTTTACTACCAACAGGGCACTCATTGATCTATAGTCTACTACCAACAGGGCACTCATTGATCTATAGTTTACTACCAACAGGGCACTCATTGATCTATAGTTTACTACCAACAGGGCACTCATTGATCTATAGTTTACTACCAACAGGGCACTCATTGATCTATAGTTTACTTCCAACAGGGCACTCATTGATCTATAGTCTACTACCAACAGGGCACTCATTGATCTATAGTTTACTTCCAACAGGGCACTCATTGATCTATAGTTTACTACCAACAGGGCACTCATTGATCTATAGTTCACTCCCAACAGTGCACACATTAATCTATAGTTATCCTCAATGCAGACATCCTATATCCCTGATCCCTGACAATCTGTCTTCTTGACTAACAGACTGTCTACATGCATACCTGCATTTCTATATATTTATCTATACATATAACGATCAATATATATATATATATATACGTTTTATCTGTCTTTCATTCCCACCCATCTTTATATATATATATATATATATATATATATATATATATATATTATATATATATATATATATATATATATATATTATATATATATATATATATATATATATATATATATATATATATATATATATATATATATATATATATTTATTTATTTATATTTATATATATATACATATTAAATGACGTATTCTTTGCAGAACGTTCTCTTTATCACGCATATGCCTACTGTGAACACCTCTTTGTCCCGGACGAACAGGCCTTCATTGGGCAGAGACATGTTGATACATTCTTCGATATCGCTGGTTCATCATTTTCTATGTTTTCCTCTTCTTCTCTTACCTATAACTCTGATCTCCAGAATAATCCTTTGGATGCCATCATGTCTCTTTAAGTGTACAAAAACTGAAGCTTC